>CM074303.1:1742434-2225766 GCA_037194245.1 Opsariichthys bidens
TGGCAAAAACAAGCTCAGTGACATCAGTGTTTCTCTCACAACTATATATACTGTGGCAGCATCATCATTTGTTTCAGTACATTAGCCACTATGTGTGGCAAATAGGATCGTGATTGGAGACAAAGAAAAAGAAATATGCAGGAAAAGAAAACAGGCACAGCCAAGACACCCATCACGAGTATCCACAGACCAGGACATCCAAACACTGTCAGAAGTGCATATGTTATACATACAAGCATAAAGAATGGCGGATATATACACACACAATACAGTCTGTTCCCCACTTCTCAAGTTGAGATGTGAAGTACGAGAGACAGAGAGAGCCAGTGGAGGCTCTTCACTGCTGGTCCTCACCTCTTTAACTGACTGTAGGATAGTGGGATAGTGCAGAGAGAAGAAAACCAGGGCATCTGTAATGAGGAGAAGGAGAGGGAGGGGTCCTGTGTGGCAGTGGTGCACTATAGTGACTCTGATCAGAAAGAGTGGCTCCCTGAAGTCCCGCCCAGTGAGGTCAGTTCCATATCCTGAGGAAGCTGTCCCAAGAACCGGTGGCCACAGCCATGCCATCACTGGTCACACCCAAACAGCTGACCCTGTTGTCATGGCCAGCTAAAACACCTTGAAAATACAAAAAAAATAAATAAACAAGAATATTAAAATTATATTAAATATCAAATATATATACACACATACATACACACACACACATATATATAGCAGGGATAAATATTATAAGTATTTTACAGTCTACAGGATTTTTCAGACCCTGGGTTATCATTCTAAACCCCACCATTTAACCCTGGGTAGAGGAACTTTTTACACTAGTAATTTATAAAGTATGGATCGCAAACCAATGAAGGTCCAACTAACAGGCTCCTAAGACAGGTCAATGTTTTGAATGCATATTTAATGTTTTAATTTAATCTAATTAAAGTTTAAATTAGCCATGTTAATGTTACATTTTAAAATTAATATATTATTTTGAAGTGTATATCTGGAGCGAAAAACTATTTGATTTGACATGCGTTTGTTGTCTCTGTGGCAAAATTACAAAATTTCCATTTAAACTTCAAAGACATTAGCTGAGCATATTTTAAAAAGGTGGTTGCTTCAAGAGGAGTTCTGCCTTTTTTTTTTTTTTTTTTACAGTAAATCTGCATATATTTCTCACTTTGTGGGAAATAATCACTTATTTCTTGCAACAAACTTGCAAAAAGAATAGTTTGCACTTGTGTTATACATTTCAAGGAGATTTACTCACCACTGTTACTGAACCATTGTAGAACATAATTTACTGTAAAAAGTGTAATGAAAACTGCATGCATATGTATGTAACCGTAATAGTGGGTGACATTTTTTTTTTAAAAGTTAGAGTAAATATTTTTTATATAATATTTTCATAATTTCTATGCATTTTAGTACAATGACAATATAAAAGTAGATTTAATTTTGAAAGCTTGTCTCTAAATATTATGCCTACAATTTTTCACATACAATTTTGCTTCAGTAAAATCTTCAGTAGTATTCAAAGAGGTCCCATAGATTTTGTGTTCAGTAACAACTGCCAATAAGTTTTTTCCGTGCGGACAAAGGGCTGTGTGAATTACTGACCTGCACGCTCTCCTTTTAGCGTGTCCCACACATTGCAGTTGAAGTCATCGTAGCCAGCGAGCAGAAGACGGCCACTCTTGGAGAAGGCCACGGAGGTGATGCCACAGATAATGTTGTCATGGGAATACATCATCAGTTCCTGGTCTGCACGAAGGTCAAACAAACGACAAGTGGCGTCGTCTGAGCCAGTGGTGAATGCATTGCCGTTTGGAAAGAACTGAAAAAACGAGTACAATTGAAACCGGATGATATAAACAATTTCGAAAAGTAATATGAAAAGACAGGCTCAACAGGAAGCTTTAGACACACTGCGGAGGACTTTTCTCTATGACACTCACACAGACAGCATTGATATCAGACACGTGTCCAGTGAAAGACTGTCTGCACATTCCGTCTCGGATGTCCCACAATTTGGAAGATGCATCACAGGCACCCGACACAAAGGTCCTCGTGTCTGGGCTAAGGGACAGGCTCATCACATCTCCACTGTGCCCTGTGAACATGGTGGTCTGCTGACCGGTCTCAATGTCCCAAAGGGCACTGCAAAGGAGAAAGACAGCTGATTCAAAGTCGGTACAAGATCCTCAAACAGACCTTGATAAAAAAAAAAAAAAAAAAAAAAAAAAATGGGTTATTTCTTTAGCTTAGCAGTATCAACTCTTATCAGGCCTCAACAATCAGGTTGGCCCTGGGTAGGGCTGGGTAATTTAATAAATTAAACAAAATAAAATAAATGCATCTTTCCCAAAAAGACTCATGTATTAGATCAAAAGGGTGTTTCTACTAAATATTGAGCAAAGGGTCTGAATACTTAGGACCATGTGATATTTCAGTTTTTCTTTTTTAATAAATCTGCAAAAATGTCAAGAATTCTGTGTTTTTCTGTCAATATGGGGTGCTGTGTGTACATTAATGAAAAAAAAAATTAACTTCAATGATTTTAGCAAATGGCTGCAAAATAAAAAAAATGTGTTAAAAATTTAAGGGGGTCTGAATATCCAATATATATACTGTAATATATATATATATATATATATATATATATATATATATATATATATATATACACACACACACACACACAAACACACTTAAAGGATTATTAGGAACACCATACTAATTCTGTTTTTGACCCCCTTTCGCCTTCACAACTGCCTTAATTCTACGTGGCATTGATTCAACAAGGTGCTGAAAGCATTCTTTAGAAATGTTGGCCGAAATTGATAGGATAGCATCTTGCAGTTGATGGAGAATTGTGGGACGCACATCCAGAGCACGAAGCTCCCGTTCCACCACATCCCAAAGATGCTCTCTTGGGTTGAGATCTGGTGACTGTGGGGGCCATTTTAGTTCAGTGAACTCTTTGTCATGTTCAAGAAACCAATTTGAAATGATTCGAGCTTTGTGACACGGTGCATTATCCTGCTGGAAGTAGCCATCAGAGGATGGGTACATGGTGGTCATAAAGGGATGGACATGGTCAGAAACAATGCTCAGGTAGGCTGTGGCGTTTAAACGATGCCCAGTTGGCACTAAGGGGCCTAAAGTGTGCCAAGAAAGTATTCCCCACACCATTACACTACCACCACCAGCACCAGCCTGCACAGTGGTAATAAGGCATGATGGATCCATGTTCTCATTCTGTTTACGCCCAATTCTGACTCTACCATCTGAATGTCTCAACAGAAATCGAGACTCATCAGACCAGGAAACATTTTTCCAGTCTTCAACTGTCCAATTTTAGTGAGCTTGTCCAAATTGTATCCTCTTTTTCCTATTTGTGGTGGAGATGAGTGGTACCCGGTGGGGTCTTCTGCTGTTGAAGCCCATCCGCCTCAAGGTTGTGCGTGTTGTGGCTTCACAAATGCTTTGCTGCAGACCTCGGTTGTAACGAGTGGTTATTTCAGTCAAAGTTGCTCTTCTATCAGCTTGAATCAGTCGGCCCATTCTCCTCTGACCTCGAGCATCAACAAGGCATTTTCACCCACAGGACTGCCGCATACTAGATGTTTTTCCCTTTTCACACCATTCTTTGTAAACCCTAGAAATGGTTGTGCGTGAAAATCCCAGTAACTGACTGGCCCGTCTGGCACCAACAACCATGCCATGCTCAAAATTGCTTAAATTACCTTTCTTTCCCATTCTGACATTCAGTTTGGAGTTCAGGAGATTGTCTTGACCAGGACCACACCCCTAAATGCATTGAAGCAACTGCCATGTGATTGGTTGATTAGATAATTGCATTAATGAGAAACTGAACAGGTGTTCCTAATAATCCTTTAGGTGAGTGTATATATATATATATAGTGTGTGTGTGTGTGTGTATGTATATAAAGTCAACCTAATTCATTCGTGAGAAATTCTAACAGAGGGACGGCCAAAGCCAGGGAAATGATAACTGATTTGAGAGGAAAGGTAGTCAAATTCTACAAGCAGGGCATTCCAATCAGCAATACAGCAAAAAGATCAGATCTGGCTAGAGGGACAGTCTTTTCCATTGTGAAGAAATTTAGAAAGACTGGTCAGGTAAAGAATTTGTCGGTTCGTAGAGAAAGACAACACCCAGAACAGACAGACTTATGAGATAGTTATCAATGAAAAACAGGGGAAAAAATCTGTTAAAAGAAAAATTGCTGCTTAATTCAAAAAGGCCACTGACACATTCATTTTAGTGATGAGAGTAATAAACATGTTTGGCAGTGATGGCAAAACTAAAGAGTGGAGAACAAAAGGAGAAGCCTTGAATCCCAGTGTCTTAGTCCTACTGTAAAGAATGGTGGGGGCAATTTTATGGTGTGGGGGTGTATGGAACTACATTTCATTGATGGAACTATGAACTCTGTGATGTATGTGGAAATTCTCCAGAGTCAGATGCTGCCATCATCCATATTACATATTTCAGCATGATAACGACCCTAAACACACTGCAAAGAAGGTTGTTCTTTAAGCAGGAGACCATGCTGAAGTATACTTTGAGCTTCTCTACAGATAGCGAGTGTCCTAAACAAGGTTCAGGGCACAAGCAAGAAAAACTCACTGTTCAGAGACTCAAAGCTAGTCCACAGTCTAGTAAACAATAGCAACCTCTTTATGTTTATCTTGACTGTGCCGAAGAACATGGCATCGATTGAAAGAAAAATGTATTGCTTGCGCTGACTGAAAACACATGAGAAACACCATGAGAGAGTGAATCTCGGACATTGAAAGGGCGATTCATGTTGATTTGGATAAAACAGTAAATCACTTTGATGCTGTGCCTGATGGATGCCATTTAGCCCTTCAAAGTGGTATATAGCGGATGCAGGGTATATTATTATTAGGCTACTTTTATAATGAAGCTAATATTACAAATCATATTTTCCATAGCGCATCACTGCATAACCAACACACTGCGAGGATAATACAAGATTAGTAGGCCTACTCATTTCAAAACCAATTTCTTTAAACACAAAATACTTCTCGAATCACAAAAATACAATTTTTTCACTATGGGCCACATGAGAAATATATTTAAAAAAAAAAAAAATGATTAAATGTCTCGTCGTCTCTAAAAGAATATGTGCCGTTAATGCAGCGCCAGATGCCGAAAGCATGGCAGGAACTCAAGAGAGCAGTGCATAAAGAGATGCCCACAAATCTCAAATAAACCAAAGCAACGTTGTATGAAAAATGGGCCAAAATTCTTCCACGACGAAGTGAGAGACTGATAAAGTCATACAGAAAATGATTACTTCAAGTTATTGCTGCGTGCTGAGTGTACTTAGTTTGTCACATATGGCTTTCATTTTTTCATTTTTCTTCATTTAGCAGACGCTTTTATCCAAAGCGACTTACAAGGGGAGCAATTAGGGGTTAGGTGTCTTGCTCAAGGGCACTTAGTCATGATATCGAAGGAGGAGAGAGTGCTGTTCATTCACAATCCCCACTTTCAATTCCTGCCGGCGTGGGAATCGAACCGGCAACCTTGTGATTACAAGCCCGACTCCCTCACCACTAGGCCACGACTACTCCATGGCTTCTCCATTTTGGCTTTATTTTTGTTAAATAATGACACGTTGTATTGTCACGTGTTGTTGTATTCATCTGATTTTAAGACCTGCAAAAAACACCATATTTTTTTTATTATGTCCTGACACATAAAACCATAGACTTCAAAAGGTTGTACTTTCTTTTTCACAAGACTGTGTGTGTGTGTATGTATATATATATATATATATATATATGATCCAGATACAGCTCATATATAGAGGAACATCACCAAAAAAAGAATGATCCCTTCCTTTCCTTCATAAGATATTGTATGTCAAATTAGAAATATTTATACACTTTCCCTTTCCTTTTTTTTTGCTGTTTATTAGCAAGTTTCTCAGAAAATGAAAAATGCCTTCAGGGGTTAAAAACAAATCTGATTATTCTAAATTCAATTCTAAACGGAATTATTTTAACAGTACTAAAACATTGAGAAAACCATATAACCCCAAGATAATTAACAATAGTTCCTGACCTTTTGCCAAATGGATTTGTTTCAGTTGACTAGAAATCAAAAATCACTCAAACAAACATCACACAATGTCATGAAATGCCCATCCATGAAATACTTCAGTTAATTCTCAATGCCTCTAGCTCAGATTCATCAAGTGATGCAAGGCATTCATGATATAATTAAAAATCGAAGGTAAATGGTCATTCAACAGTGTGGACTCACCATGTAGTGTCTCCAGAGCTGGTGACAATCTGACTATCGTCCAAAAAGCGACAACATGACAAATAACCTAGTGAGAAAGAGAGGGGAAAAATATGAACATCCCACTCAGTGATAGACACAGACACAGATTAATAATGATAAGGTTTACCTGTGTGTCCAGGCAGTTCTCTGGTGACTCTGACATTGCCCTCACGCGTTTTAAGGCTGTAGATTGAGCAGATGTTGTCCAGGCCTCCACAGGCTACATAATTCCCAGAGGGAGCGTAGGCGCAAGTCATCACCCATGATGACCTTAATGGAATGGCATGAATCTGGAAAGAATCGCAAATATTTATAAAAAAAAAAATAATAATAATAAAAAAAATTATATTCTATATATATATATATATATATATATAGAGTTGCAGTTGCTTTTCTTTTCTGTTATACAGAATGATACCAATGCTGAATTTGGAACTGTGTACCCCTCTTGCCATTTCTGCCATGTAACGATATGGTAAAAATAGTGATAGTATGCTAGTGGGTGATTTTGAATTCCAAATAGATATACAATTATTAGTAGATGCGCTATACTTTTATTATTTAGAAAATGACCAATAATTTGTGACCATTATTTTATGTGTAGATTGATTTATCCTCTCTTAACTGTTTCTCAAGTACATTCTCTCATCACCATTGCTGCTACGCGAATATGACGAATAACAACACTACGGAGAGCGAGGCGTGTCCTGAGGGTCACATACAGTCGTGGCCAAAAGTTTTGAGAATTACATAAATATTAGTTTTCACAAAGTTTGCTGCTAAACTGCTTTTAGATCTTCGTTTCAGTTTTTTCTGTGATGTACTGAAATATAATTACAAGCACTTAATACGTTTCAAAGGCTTTTATCGACAATTACATGACATTTATGCAATGAATCAGTATTTGCAGTGTTGGCCGTTCTTTTTCAGGACCTCTGCAATTCGACTGGGCATGCTCTCAATCAACTTCTGGGCCAAATCCTGACTGATAGCAACCCATTCTTTCATAATCACTTCTTGGAGTTTGTCAGAATTAGTGGGTTTTTGTTTGTCCATCGTGCTGGAAAATGCATTGTTCTTCATCAAACTCTTGTTGGATTGTTGGAAGATGTTTTGGTACCATTCTTTATTCTTGGCTGTGTTTTTGGGCAGAATTGTGAGTGAGCCCACTCCCTTGGATGAGAAGCAACCCCACACATGAATGGTCACAGGATGCTTTACTGTTGGCATGACACAGGACTGATGGTAGCGCTCACCTTTTCTTCTCCTGACAAGCCTTTTTCCAGATGCCCCAAACAATCGGAAAGGGGCTTCATCGGAGAATATGACTTTGCCCCAGTCCTCAGCAGTCCATTCACGATACTTTCTGCAGAAGATCAATCTGTCCCTGATGTTTTTTTGGAGAGAAGTAGCTTCTTTGCTGCCCTTCTTGACACCAGGTCATCTTCCAAAAGTCTTGGCCTCACTGTGCGTGCAGATTCGCTCACACCTGCTGCCATTCCTGAGCAAGCTCTGCACTGGTGGCACTCCGATCCCGCAGCTGAATCCTCTTTAGGAGACGATCCTGGCACTTGCTGGACTTTCTTGTACACCCTGAAGCCTTTTTTACAAGAATTGAACCTCTTTCCTTGAAGTTGCTGATGATCCTATAAATAGTTGATTTAGGTGCAATCTTAGTAGCCACAATATCCTTGCCCGTGAAGCCATTTTTATGCAACGCAATGATGGCTGCACACGTTTCTTTGCAGGTCACCATGGTTAACAATGGAAGAACAATGATTTCAAGCATCACCCTCCTTTTAACATGTCAAGTCTGCCATTCTAACCCAATCAGCCTGACATAATGATCTCCAGCCTTGTGCTCGTCAACATTCTCACCTGAGTTACCAAGACGATTACTGAAATGATCTCAGCAGGTCCTTTAATGACAGCAATGAAATGCAGTGGAAAGGTTTTTTTGGGATTAAGTTCATTTTCATGGCAAAGAAGGACTATGCAATTCATCTGATCACTCTTCATAACATTCTGGAGTATATGCAAATTGCTATTATAAAAACTTAAGCAGCAACTTTTCCAATTTCCAATATTTATGTAATTCTCAAAACTTTTGGCCACGACTGTACATACAGATAAACATGGCACTACAATGTTTGTGAAAGGTCAATGCATTAGAAGGCATTTAAGTAATGATTTTCTGTCTGTCTGAAGCAAAGAAATAAAAGCAAACTATTTGTACCATATTCGTATACCATATTTATACCATATCCGGAATTTAACGTGGAACGTCACGGAATTTTTCAAATTTTGGATGAATAAAACAAGTAGGTGTGTACAAATCAAATCATGACATGGACTAGTGTCTGAAAATTAAACCTCAAAAAAAAAAAAAAAAAAAAAAAAACATCTGAATTTGATTCCTGCATGTTCTGCAGGAATGGTGCAGACGTGTGCCCTCAGTTCACATGACATGGTTTATATTGTAAATATATTGTTTATACCACTAAGGCGAGATGTTTTTTCATAATAAAAGTTCTCAGCTATTTACTAGCACATATGGCTTAAAATACATAACAATAAAACAATAATAGATTCAAGTAAATTATCAAAAGCAAGTAATCGTGTGGTTTTATTTAACAAAACTGCCAAAATACATAAATTTAACTAATGTTCTTTATGTATTATAACAAATGCCTGCAGAGGGCGCCAGCAGCCTGACGATTTTTGATGTTTTTACACTTTACGACGTGACCAATTCCTCGTTTAATATTGGCTTTCAACATCCATTTCAAATGTCCAATTAATCTTTAATATTTGGCCATTTCTTTATGACAGAAATGCTACAACCACTGTAATTTCTTGAACAAGAACATGTGGATTTGAACGAGGTCTTAAACTTTTTATTTTGAAGCAGTTTAGCACATTTCAACAAAAATATTTGTCTGATGCATTTCATGGGTTAAAGTAAAAAAAGAAAAATCCCGAGCCTAAACTTTTTTTGTGGGGGAACACGTATGCAGGGTTATGGTGGGCTATTTAAAACAGCAATACCAAGAAAAGGTTACTCACTATATAGTACAAAGATATGTAACATTTAGGATGCTTTTGATTATCAAGTTGAGACATTTTTTTGTGAATTTAACATATAAAAGAAGCATTCTGGTGCACTCTGAAAAGAAGCAAATGTTGTTAACTTTTCAAGTTAAAAAAACAACAACAAAAAACTGACACTAGTAGAGCTTGGCATTGACACAAATCAGGGAAAACAGGGAACCAGTTGATACAACATTACAATACCTGGTTAAAATTAATTGATTTGTAAGCTACTTGCATATAAATTACACTGAAATTTTTATAATAACGTTCTAACAAATTTAAATGACATTTTTCTACTAATTGTTTTTATATAGGCCTAAACATTTAAATGGTGGCTGTCATAAAACAGAAAAATTCAATATTGAAGCACGTTTAGTGAAAATTCAATGAACACGCAATAGCCTGTGGTACAAAATGCTCCTCTCAAAGTTAACTTTTGTAGCTGACTAATGAGTTTTCAGACATTGAATGACTTTTCTGAGGTTATCTGATGGTAAATGTGACATTTTTACAAGCTGCTTTATTGACATGTTTCCACGGTTGAAATACTATTTAATCGAATACATGTGGCATGATATGGATTTTGGTAAGTTGTAGTGTATCTTTCAATATACCTGAGGATGTTCATTCATGTTTATTTCGTGTTGTAACTAGTAAAGCGGAAGAGATGATTGGTTCACTGCTAGTAATGTCAGTTTGGTTGAGAGTGAAAGCAGTGTTCCTCTCATTCCATTGGTAGGCAAATTCATGAACTAGAATGTGTGATATATATATATATATATATACACACACATACATACACACACACACACACACACACACACACACACACACACACACACACACACTGGGTACGGAAAGTATTCAGACCCCCTTAAATTTTTTCACTCTTTGTTATATTGCAGCCATTTGATAAAAATCGTTTAAGCTCATTTTCTTTCCTCAATGTACATGCAGCACCCCATATTGACAAAAAAAACCCCACAGAATTGTTGATATTTTTGCATATTTATTAAAAAAGAAAAACTTCCATATCACATGGTCCCAGGTATTCCATTCAAGAACAGTCACGTAGCGGTTGTGAAGCCACTCCTGCGTTATTTTAGCAGTGTGCTTAGGGTCATTGTCTTGTTTGAAGGTAAATCTTCCACTCTGGAGAAAGTTTTCATCCAGGATATCCCTGTACTTGGCTGCATTCATCTTTCTCTCGATTGCAACCAGTCATCCTGTCCCTACAGCTGAAAAACATCCCCACAGCATGATGCTGCCACCACCATGCTTCGCTGTTGGGACTGTATTGGACAGGAGATGAGCAGTGCCTGGTTTTCTCCACTCATACCGCTTAGAATTAAGGCCAAAAAGTTCTAGCTTTGTCTCTTCAGACCAGAGAATCTTATTTCTCACCATTTCTCTTGGAGTCCGTCAGGTGTTTTTTAACAAACTCCATGTGGGCTTTCATGTGTCTAACACTGAGGGGAGGCTTCCGTCGGGTCACTGCCATAAAGCCCCGACTGCATCTCTGTAACTCAGCCACAGTGATCTTTGGGTCCTTCTTTACCTCTCTCACCAAGGCTCTTCTCCCCCAATAGCTCAGTTTGACTGGACGGCCAGCTCTAGGAAGGTTTCTGGTCAAGGATTATGGAGGCTACTGTGCTCCTAGGAACCTTAAGTGCAGAAGAAATGTTTTCGTAACCTTGGCCAGATCTGTGCCTTGCCACAATTCTGTCTGAGATCTTCAGGCAGTTCCTTGGACCTCATGATTCTCATTTGCTCTGACATGCACTGTGAGGTCTTATATAGACAGGTGTGTGGCTTTCCTAATCAAGTCCAATCAGTATAATCAAACACAGCTGGACTCAAATGAAGGTGTAGAACCATCTCAAGGATGATCAGAAGAAATGGACAGCACCTGAGTTCAATATATGAGTGTCACAGCAAAGTGTCTGGATACTTAAGACCATGTGATATTTCAGTTTTTCTTTTTTTAATAAATCTGCAAAAATGTCAAGAATTCTGTGTTTTTCTGTCAATATGTAGACAATATTATGTCTGAATACTTTCCGTACCCACTGTATGTCATGAAATAAAATGCAAATTCATTATTTAAAAATCATACAATGTGATTTTCAGGATTTTTGTTTTAGATTCCGTCACTCACAGTTGAAGAGTACCTATGATAAAAATTACAGACTTCTACATGCACGTAAGTGGGCAAACCTACAAAATCGCGAGTTCTCCCCACTGTATGTATATGTATATATATATATATATATATATATATATATATATATATATATATATATATATATATATATATATATATATATATCAAAAATAAAATATGGATTGCGCATCTCCATAACGGAGGCTGATGCAAGTTGCATCTCGATGCATGCGATTCACCCCATTACGATGTATTGTGAATTTACAAAGCCTGCGATTAAATTATGCATGTGCTTGCAGGCTTATATATATGCGCTGTAATTATTTAGATGGGTGTAGGTTATCTACAAGCGTCTCAGAGTGGCTCCGAAACAGTAAATGCTGCTCCATGTGAATTGTTATCATTAACATAACACATGAGTGGCGAGTCTCAAACTCCATCTCTGTATGTGCTTTGAGTTTGGATTGCTTTTAACGTTTATCTGGAAAAGCAATGTGCGGCATTTAATCAGATTTGAAAAACAAGTCATCTATAAACGTACGCAAATGCAGGAGAATACATCAGTCCACATGTTCTTGTTGAAGAAATTACGGTAGTTGTAGCATTTCTGTCATAAAGAAATGGTCAAATATTAAAAATTAAGAGGACATTTGAAATCAAAGTGCCAGTTGCAAAGGCAGTCAATGGACAGACCGACATCACAGATTTCATCAAAAAGATCTTCATTTGAGTTCTGAAGATGAACAAAGTCTTATGAGTTTGGAACGACATGAGGATGGAGTAATTAATGAACAAACCCTTAAATTTTAATTCTGACTTCATAGTTTATTATTCTTTAAAAACTAAATATATATATAAATTACAAAGTTCTCATTCATATATTCTTGTCTAACAACTGTGCTTTTTATATTCATATTCACTTGTTGTGCTGGACTAACCTTGTTTGTGGTGTAGCTGTCCCAAACGATGAGTTTGCCATCTTGTGAGGCACTAACTAGTAACCTAAATGTTTTAAAACACAGAGACAGAGAGAGAGAGAGAGAGAGAGAGAGACAGAGAGAGAGAGAGAGAGAAAAGGGTTAAAGATAAAAGCGCTGTTGATAATGCAAAATATCACAGATTAAAAATGCAAAAAGGTTAATATGTGGACAATGACTGCATTGATGATTTTCTTTAAATGACAAACACTCTGCACTAACAATTCAAAATCACAAATAACAATTGTGTCTCCTCCCTAAAGTACTAGAACGGATGCACAGATGGAGAAAGGTGAATGACAGAGGGAGGGGAGGAGGGAGGAAAAGAGAGACTGGAGCAGAAGGCAGCCTACATAATCCCAGAACACCCCTGAGTTGTGAGAAGCTTGCTGTATTATTCATTGAGTGTACACTGACAGGGCTGCAGGGTTCCTCCGAGAGTGCCCATCCTCCAGCACCCTCAATCGCTCTGTCAACTGACCTGGAATCAGTGCCCCAGTGCATGGCATAGATTTTGGCTAAATGGCCTCGGAGGGTGCGCCTTGTTCTCATCTGGATCCTTCCGACTGAATCCAGACCAGCTGTAATCTAAACATAGAAAGAAATCTTAATTTACAGCTTCATAGCAAGAAGCAGACATTTCACAAACCCGAATCGCACTGCTGATCACCCACATGCTGAAAGTGCTGTATTAACTATAATAGTAATCATCTAACATTAGCATAGCACTTACTAAAGTGAAGACAAACAGAAATTATGAACTAAGACAGGAAAAAAAAAAACCTGGGCATGGGTTAAACATTTAAATTTTGATGGAGGACTTGGCATATAAGAGGGTGTTTAATATTTCAGTGCACTTAAGAGCGTGTTCAGCACATGTGTCAGCAGCCAATTTGCATGTCTGCGCTGAGCTCAGAGAGCAGGAGAGCAGGACCCTCCATAGACACACCCCATGACGATTTTGGTTAGACCAGTGCTGCTCTTATGGGAGGGTGAGCCAAGCAGGGACAGTGGCAGAGCTGCTCACCTGGGACAGACTGGAGTCGCTGCATGCTTTCCTGGCATCCTGCAATGGAAACAGCAGTATGTCAGAGAGAGGAGTCATTCTACTAAACAGGGCTGAGGAAAACGCAAATATAAGAACATCTATTCACTGGCACTCAGGTTCACATGAAGCTCGGATTAAATAAAAACACTTGAAAAATGGTCAAATTGAAGAAAAAAAACCCCAACAACCAATATTCCAATAACCAAAGCTGATTTATACTGCATAAAGTAATGCAACCAATGTAAGAGTGGGGTGCGGATGTGTACATGATTTAACAAAATTATTCCTTCAACAATGAGGTAACAGGATTTTTCATCATTTAGCAGACACTTTTATCCAAAGCGACTTACAAGGGGAGCAATTAGGGGTCAGGTGTCTTGCTCAAGGGCACTTTAGTCATGGTATCGAAGGTGTCTCCTGTTCATTCACAATCCCCACTTTCAATTCCTGCCGGCGTGGGAATCGGACCAGCAACCTTCTGATTACAAGCCCGACTCCCTCACCATCAGGCAACACCTGCCTATATATAAAATACGCAGCTTCTCAAGCTTGAAATGAGTCAATCAAAATAAAATTGACTAAACAGTACAAAATTAAAATGCGTTACGCTTAAGAATGTAATTTGGCAGTTATGGAATTATGTATTTTCAGTTTCACAAAAGAGTAAATTTTGGAACGGTCATGAGTGAGAACTTCCACTTGTGTAAAACAGTCAGATAGGCACATTATTGGGCCAGTGAGGATAAATTAATCAGCAATCAATTAATCCGCTCACTTATCGTTCTAAAATTTGGGTTTGGTCACCAAGTCTACATTTATTTGGTCAAAAATACTGTAAAAATAATGAAAGTTAAATATTAGATTTTCTATTTGAATACATTTTAAAATCTAATTTAAGCTGAACTCTCCAGTCTTTAGTGTCACATGATCCTTCAGAAACCATTTTAATATCCCCATCTGATACTCAAGTAACATTTCTTATTAACATCAATGTAGACAACAGTTTAATGAATAGAAGGTTTAAAGGGGACCTATTATGCCACTTTTTACAAGATGCAATATAAGTCACAAGTGTTCCCGGAAGGTGTCTGAAGTTCCAGCTCAAACACAGATACCCCACAGATAATTCATTATATAACATGTTGTAAATGTTAGTTCACCCAAAAATGAAAATTATGTCATCAAACACTCACCCTCATGACGTACCAGACCCGTAAGGCCTTAAGATATTTTGGTCAAATCTGATGGCTCAGTGAGGCCTCCAAAGTTGATTTACACTATCAATGCCCAGAAAGGTACGAAAGACATATTGAAAAACAATCCATGTGACCGCAGTGTTTCAACCTTAAAGTTATGAAGTGACAAGAATACTTTGTGTGCAAAAACAAAATGAAAATAAATTTAAAAAACGGTTTCATTCAACAATTTCCTCTCTTCTTGAGTGTGGTAATGACACAGGAGCTGGCAACCTAACATATGACCCGGAAACAAAGGGCTGTATTTACAAACAAAGACACACGCTCAACATAAAACGGTTCATAATTACGTTTGCAGAAATATAAACATGAGATATTATAATATGCTAATTCTTTCATATTTAACTGTAATCCTACACTGCAAAATGATAAATTACAAAAGTATTAAATTCATCACAATTATTTAATGAATGAAGCACACAAAAACGTATGACAAAGACCAAAAATTGAAAATGAAAAGCCATGAAACTGGCAATTAATCGGCATAAGCGCAATTACTTTCCAGACAATTCATCGTGAGCCAAATTTCATAATCGTGACAGGCCTAGCTGCAAGGGCAGCAGACAGAATCCTCTTTTGATTGACAGACAGCAAAAGAAAAACCAGAGGGCCCTTTTGGATTTGGATGAGTCTTCAGAAGATCAGTAAGCCCCGGGCCGAAGACCAGGACAGTCCCAGAACATATGCAAGTGACAAAAAGAAGCCGACTTTTTCGTTTTATAGAGTAAACAGGGAGTAGCATATAAATGAACTTGGCCTTAATGAATAATTTGGTGAGCTGGATTTCTAGAGGTAACATTACAATTCCCCCAGACAGTGGGTCTCATTCACAGATTTGTGCATGAAATGTGAGTAGGAACGATTTTAAGAACAAATCCCGATTTCGTACTAAAAATCATTCTAAATTTGACAAAATATAGGAACAACACTGGTACGCAAAAAAAGTTACTCTGTACCTTGTAATCATGTTAAGAAGTTCTAGAAATATGAAGGTTTATCGTAAAAAGACTAATTATATTAAAGAATGTATATAATCCATATATAAAATATGGTAACACTTTACAATAAGGTTTATTAGTTAACATGAACTGCACTTATTCAGCATTTATTAATCTTTGTTCATTTCAACATTTACTAAAACATTATTCAAATCTTGTTAACATTAGTTAATGCACTGTGAGCTAACATGAACAACTTTATTTTCATTAACATTAACGCAGATTACTAAATACGGTAACAAATGTATTGCTCACTAAAGTTGAATGAATGAACCTTATTGTAAAGTGTTACCAATTATATAATAAAACAAATACAATTTAATCTGAATTATATTTCATCATATGCAGAGAATATGATGAATACGAATAACGCAGATATACGCGCAATGGACAGCTGGCTCACGAGAGGTCTTAAACTAGTCGCCGACTGGAATCATAGTGGGTAAGGACGGAATCTGATTCAACAGTTAAATTAAGGGGCAGAAGTACCGATTTGCTCCAGTTCATTTTATAACCAGACAGTTTACCAAACGTATCGAATCATTTTAAGAATTAATTAACAGAATCTGTGATTCGACAGACACAACAGAGTGAAATTTTACGGGTCGTATTTATACACCTTATAGGGGCTATTGTAGAGTACCTTTTTCCAAAGCAAAATTATTGAATTAAATATCAAGGGAGCCACAATGTCCCATTAGGTCTTCAAAAACTCTGGGGGAATCCCATCTATCCCAGGAGCTTTCTTTCAACTTATGGAATCCAGGGAAGATTTGTATTCCTCAATTGTCAAAGAGCTATCCAATAGATCATGCTGAGAATAGGCTTGGGCGGTAATATGGTACACCGCGGGATCTAATCTAAATAGCGACGGTATCAGTTTCAATGCCGTCATAAAAAAAAAAACCAAAGCAACAATATATAGGAGACAATGATTAAATATTAAATAGAATTTATTTAATGCCTAAAAATGCGTATGCGTGGCTGTTATCACGTGACAGCGTGGAAGAGGAAGAGAGAGAGTGGGAAAGATGGCGAGTCGCGCACCGAGTGACCTGGTCTCGAAAAAGTGTAATATGTATGCTGCAAAAAAATGCCGATGCAATGGCAGGTCCACTCGGCATCGGCACCGTAGAGGACCGAGTCGGAGCTGAAATAACAGCCTACTGTTTGGAGCAAGTTACTCAAGGAGACGAGGACCCACTTCTCTGGTGGAAAAATGCTGCCGGCCGTTTTCCCCAGATGTCGCGAGTGGCACGAAAGTACCTGTGCGTCTGTGCCACAAGCACACCATCGGAGCGGGTTTTCAGGACAAAGTATACATGCTGGTTTTTTTAGCGAAAAATCTTGACTAGATTTGATGCCACTTGCCATTCGTTCCTATTCGCACTGTGCTTATTTTTATTTGGTTTTCGTTAAAAACAATATTGGAAAGAAGACTGGAAAGAATACGTTTTTATTTAGGCCTATTGCTTTGCTATTAAAAGTTGTTCGGGCGGTGTGATTTAATTTAATTGATTTGTGTGCACGTCTCTGAGCGAAAACTTCTGGATGTTTATGTTAATTTAATTCTATTTGACTGTTGTCTTTGCACTTTTTTATAAACTGCCATTTGTTGCTAATAAAAGTTGTTAACTTAATATTGTTGTGCATGTTATTTTGTTATCGTTTCAGTATTAGTGTTTGGTATTCAGTTTCTGAACGGTTTAGGCACAAGCCAACAGTTTGATGACGCTGTCTGAGCCTTGCGTCATAATTTTTTTAATTATTCACGGTAATACCGTATACCGAGGTAAAATAGGGAGGAGGTTTAACGGTATCGACATTTGGATACCGCCCAAGCCTAGCTGAGAATAATTTCATTTAGTAAGATTTAAACGCTTAAGGAACAGATCAAAATTTGTTGGCTCAGTGCTGGATTCTGAAGTATACAACTGTTAGTAAGATGGTTCAAACATTCCATTTACATCCTTGGGTTGAGTATATACTGAACCCTCGTGCCTAATGGCAAATATACTGGCCTTAGAGTCGCCATGCTTCAACCTCAAGGCCAAAAGCTTAGAGGGGCGTTCTCCATAGAAATAATAAGATTGTCTAGTACGTTGTATGATAAACTCAGCTCTATGATTTAGAAAGTTTACTTCTTTGGCCTTGATCTCACAAAATTGACCTTTTAATTCCTTCTCTAGGAAATAAATATTGTTCTAAATCGATTTTATGACTCCACGCTTTTTACTAAATGATGAAAAACATACATTTACCCCTTATAAAACATTTAGTGGTTTCCCACAAAGGGTTAGAGGCTGGATCCCTGTTAATCTGCAAAAACACCTTCAAAGAGCTGCGTAATTCAGCCACAAAAGTACAGTCCTGTGACAAGAAGTATTAACTCTCCAGCAATTGCATCTGTAGCCCAGTGATACAGGGGTTAAGGTAGTATTTACTGGGGAATGATCAGATAAAAGATGAGGCAGAATATCAACTTTACTGATACAGGGAATTAGAGAAGGGTAGGGTTGGGTATCGTTTGGATTTTTTCCGATACCGGTGCCAAATCGACACTTTTAAAACGGTACCGGTGCCAAAACGATACTTTAAAAAAAAGCCACAAAAAGATGGTGGATGACTCGATCAAGAGGACAAAAAAAATTCTTTAAATTGAACACTATGTTAAAAGTTTAAAGTATACATGAATGTATAAGTAAATACAAAACACAACAACAGTAAAACCTAAGACAACTAGCTCAATTGTCAAACACGGTGCATCCCTCTGCTTTCAAATTCATTCCATGTGCCCTCAAATGTTTCATTAGGTTTGACGTGTTTCCCCCTTTACCCGCAACACAGCGTCAGAATCCTTTCTGGTGAAATATAGCCACACTTTGGAGCGTTTAGTTACAAGCATGTTAATTTAAGCGCTTTTAATTTAGCTAGCTACGCTAACGGTAGACCACCTGCTGCGTTCATGCGCTTCACGGATGGTCTCACTAACCAACGATTTGTGATTTTTCATTCGAAATGTGAAAACAAATTGGACAGTAACATTACTACAAAAATGTATTTGGGTTTGTATCAAAGCTTTCCAACGTTCGCGTGAGTTTTCTCATTCAGGAAATCATTTTTCCGAGCATTCTGACACCCCATGAAAGCAGTATTTAAATTTAACTAGCGATCAGGCGTGTTGATGAATCTGATGCTTCTTTCGTCCGTGTCATAGCACCAGAGGAAAAATATTTCAATCACTTCAGGCGTTTAAGTGGCACCGAAATGAGGCACCGACATTCGCATTCTGATTCGATCCGGTACATACCGGTTATATAGATACCGGTGCCGTATTGGCACTGGGTTTCGGTACCCAACCCTAGAGAAGGGTACATAAGTAAATGGCCAATCTTTGAATGGTGTAGCTCGAACTCTGCCTGGGTATCGGACAAGTGTTCACTGTTGGCCAGAGGAGAACTGGCCCCCCGACTAAGCCTGGTTTCTCCCAAGGTTTTTTTCTCCATTTGTTGGAGTTTTGGTTCCTTGGTTCCAAGTCATCTTTATTTATATAGCGCTTTTTACAATGCAAATTGTGGCAAAGCAGCTTTACATTAATAAGAAAATGGTGTCATTGTGCAGCTTATTCTATATATTATTGATTCATTCCGTTGCAAATATCAGTAGTTATTAGTCTAGTTAATTTATGTATATCAGCACTGCAGAAAACAGCGACGTAATCGTCCGGCTCAGCTCAGTTTGTATACAACGGCGCCAATGCAGGCGTATCAAAAACACTGCTGAATATCAAGCAAGTGTCCCCAACTCAAGCAAGCCAATGGTGTCATGTGACTCGTTACAGTTACAATGTCTCAGGTGTGAATGGGGAGCAGGTGTGTTAAATTTGTTAAATCACTCTCACATGGATCACTGGAAGGTCATATCCGGAGGTTGTGTTTGGGAAATAGAGATATGAGTGCTGCCAGCATTGCTGTAGAGGTTGAAGGATTGGGGGATTAGCCTGTCAGTGCTCGGACCATACGTCACACACTAGGGCTGTGTATCGCCAACAATGTCACGATACGATACGCATCACGATACCAAGTCCACGATACGGTACGTATCACGATATGGTTCAATTTGGAATTTAAATTTCTTTTGAGCAGAGTTTAGTAACAATAATGTGTTTATTGAACAACCAGTGTTATAACAGTTGTGATAACTGAAAAACAATTGTTTTTGTCATTAAAAAAAAACAATGTTTTAATGAAATAAAAAAAAAAATAACAAAAAAAAAACCTATGAATGACCTTCTTGCTTTTAAAGTCACTGCCCTCAGTAACTGAAATGACAATTATAGTCATTTCTTATGACTTCCTATGATAAGCAAGCATACCAAATCACAGAATATTTCAGTTCTCATTCTGTTTTGTTTCAGACCTTAATTAACACATGCCTCAAACTTACAAAACATTGAGTAACCATCCTCAAATGTTTGGCGGTGGCCAAGTGGTTTTCCAGCGTCAACTTCCGTCTGCGGTCCGACACGCAGTTGCACGAGTGCAAAATAATTTGCCCCCGCTGCATTGTGACACACCGGGAAACTGCTTCGCGCGCTCTTTTGAGCTTATTTTTGTTGGTAAATGAGAATGATTTGCATGCTTCACCATGGTTTCACTGCGGGGTTTGCACATGATGTTCACGTCGCGTCATTACGTCACGTCATAAGGTTCCCATGGCAATAGGGGAAAATAATGGCGCTTTACTCGTGTGAAGTAAACGCAACATTTTTCAACTCTCTGCGAAGATATATGTGACTTTTTTGCAACAAAAATACAAGCATTATGAAATCATGCTAGCCCCGCATATTTTGCTTGCTGAAATCGGCAAGTGCAGCGTATTTGAAAAAATGCGACCCCCGCGTAAATATCAGGCGATCGCATAATCGCGTTTTACTTCACTTTTGCTTTGCTGTTCTTGTATATCGCATGACTCATGTCTAATGTCTGGTTTAGCGCAAGACCCAAAATTCTCCCATATTTTTGATTTTACTTTTGTCGGCGGTGGAAAAATCCTCTTATCCATTTTGAACGTCTCGCTCTGCTGCTTGCGTTGCTAGCGCCAATTGACGTCACGTGATTGGCTACATTTAAAAGCACGAGACTCGATACAGCAGCTGCTGAGTTCATGACGATATATCGCTGTATCGATATTCTGAGCACAGCCCTATCACACACCGCATCAAATTGGTCTGAATGCCTCTTCAAAGACAACGGTCTAACTTCTAACAGTTTGCTGAAGACAAGCAGACTAAGGACATTATTACTGGAACCATGTCCTGTGTAAACTTATTTGGTCCAGATGGTGTCAACCATGTATGGTGGCAACCAGGCGAGGAGTACAAAGACAAGTGTGTCTTGCCTACAAGTCAAGCATGGTGCTGGGAGTGTCATGGTCTGCAGCTACATGAGTGCTGGAGTTACAGTTCATTGAGGGTAAAGGTGATGTACTGGACAAGCAGGTCTCCAGACCTAAACCCTATTGAGCATCTGTGGGGCATCCTCAAACGGAAGGTGAAGGAGCGCAAGGTTTCTAACATCCACCAGCTCTGTGATGTCGTCATGGAGGAGTGGAAGAGGAGTATTTCTGCCTTCTGTATCATTCTCAACCAGAATGTTTATTGAAAAATCAGTAGAACACCTAGACACTTTTTTTTTTGCTGGCCGAAGATCATTTTGAAGTACCTATTCTGGAAGCAATGCAGATCTGATGTCAAATGAGTCTCTATTGCCCTTATACACCTTAGATAATCTAAGCATTTGGCAGATCCTTCAGGGAATAATTTGCGATGGAATCCAGATTGACAACGAACTTTTCAACCTCCGCCGGTGTCTCAAGAAGTGGAATCTTCCCTTGGTGAGTGACTTTCACTAACGAGGGGTAGAGCAAAAAGACGATATTGAGTGAGCTTCTTCGCCAATGACATCGATCTCCTCTTAGATGCAGTTGGAGTGCTGTAGTCTGGGAAGAAAAGCAGCAGAAATCCATTATGAAGAATTTGTCCAGCTGCTCTGGCTTCATTCAGGATCGCATTCCGATCTTGATATCGCAGCATCTTAAAGACGAATGTACGACGGGTCGATTTCACACGCTCACCGCTATATATAAATACGGTGAGATCTTTCGATCTCCAATATCTTGCCAGCAAGAGAGGGAATCCATTTAGGCAGATGATCATCTCCTTCAACACCCACTAGACGGACATTAGACTGGGGGCTTTCGTCTTCGATTCTAGCCAAGTTTTCCTGAAGGGAGTCCGCTGCTAGCTTGACCTCCACAGTGTCTTTTTTGTGCCTGCATGTTGTCAAAGTTATTTCTTATCAGCCGAATGTCCTCTTCCAGGACCCCAAGGACTATCTGCGATCGGGGCAAATTCTTCCTTAAACAGCTCCCTGACGAAGCTAAGGTGTATCTTTAAATCATCAGCAACAATGGCGCGAAGTTCCCCCTCAGGAACAGCATTAGGGTCTTTAACTCTCTTTTCTCTGGAGCAGCCAACATTAATTGATGCTTTGGCATCTTCATTTGTTGCACCATTGGTAGAGCAACGAAAACACACTGTTGATGGTTCAACTGAGAACAGCTAAAAAAAAGGATACCGTCAGGGAGCAATCAAAAAAATACATTTGATATGTATTGAAAAATACATATCGGTCTCGAAATCGGATTTTGCTCATTTCGGTATATGCTGCTATTCCATATTATGCTATGCAAACCGACACAAAACCGGCAAACGTGACCAAGGAACAAAATGGATAAAGCCGTTGAATCTCACTCAACATGCCCGAAACTAATTAATAATGAGAACAGTAGACATGAAATTTGGAATTACTTTGGTCATAAAAACTGATGACGAACCATCAAACCTTGCCAAGCATCTGTTACTTGGCCATCCTGACTTGTACATGACATAATGAGATGGACTGGTCAGTGCATAATTCAAATGACCTAATTTAGACAATTATTTTCTTTTAAGACTGATCATCACAAGAGCATATTGTTTAAATAACACGAAAGCTGCAACGTGCGTTTGAACTAATTGCAGAAATGTTACAGAAATTGAATAAAGTAATCAAATGTAAAACCACACTGGATAGTCACTGTTAATACATTAGACGGGTAAATCCTTATGATTAAAGTTACACATGTTATTTAGTGACAAACAGCAGCATGCATTTTAGGCTTCACAGATCCAGTACACTATGAAACACGCAGCTTTTACAATGCAGACGCGATGACTTTTGAGGGCAGAGACTATTTGCACATTTTGAGAGAGAGGGGAGAAACTCCCCTTTAAAGTTCTGATTTGATGTAATAATCTGTGTTGATTCATTTACTTATAAACATTTGCTGTAATTTCCAGCTTTATAAATGCGAAACCTGCGAGTAAAATTATGCTAGGGCTACCACTAACGACTAATCTATCGACTAATTTTCCAAAAAAAAAAAAAAAATCAACAATTTTTCTTAAGAACGTTTTATTTAACTTTCAACTTTGGCATTCGGGACACTATCAGTAAGAGCTGCAGCCAATTGTGGTGAGAAGTTCTTCTTGTCACATGGCTTTGCCTAAAACTGAGAAAAAAATAAATACAACTAAAGTATATAGGCTTAAATGTAAACATTCAGAGTGGGAAAAAAAACATTCCTAATGTTCTTTTAACTTGGCAAACTCTTTCGATATTGTACATGAATAGTATTCAAAAACTGTGTACATATTGTATATAAATTTGCATTTTTAAATGTAATTCATTACGTCACGTATGCCGTTTTGTTAGCATACCATCACGCAATTAAATGTCCTTAAAAGGGGCAAAAGTAAATTAGTTAATTACAGTAGGATACATCAACCTTGCACAATAAGAAACGCAGGCATAGATCAATCTAACGGGCACAGCGATTCTCAATTCCAGTCCTCGCCACGACCCAACTTCTCTTATTTCAAAAAGTATTTGGGGCCATTTCCGTCGCAACTACAAGCGCAGCTACGCCTCTTTCTCCTCCTTTCCAAAGCGCTTGCGCTCCAGTGGCATCTGTCGTTGCTATGCAACCATGAACTGTGCTCTCCAAGATGACGAAGTATCAAAAAATGTTTAAATGATTTCTAGCCCTTGCATTAGCTTTATTACTAAATACATTTATGGACATGAGAAATAAAATCCCGGCCTGTACAGCTATGATCAGTTGTACAGCTGAGTTTTGACGCGATGCGCGCAATGTTAACACTAGTGGTGTGGAAGAAACGGATTTTTAGTTAAAGCGTGAAAACGGAATTTAAAATAGGCAATATAAAAGTATCAGTCGATTAAAAATAATGACGTTGACTAATTATCAGCATCGATTGTATATTATATAATCTTATATAGCATATATTAAGTATTATATTGACCAATCGCAACAGGCCTAAATTATGCGCAATACCCACGCAAAAATTCTAATTTAATATGGATATTTCTGTATTAGATTGTGGTAGATTGTCAGATTGTCATTTCGATCACAAGTTAAATATGGAGTACCACAAGGCTCAGTTCTAGGACCATTGCTTTTCACTCTGTACATGCTACCCTTGGGAGATGTCATTAGGAAGCATGGCATTATTTTTCACTGTTACGCTGATGATACTCAGCTCTATATTTCCTCGCGCCCTGACGAATCCTACCAATTCTCAAAATTAACAGAATGCGTAGCTGATATAAAAAATTGGATGACTAGTAATTTCCTACTACTAAACTCAGAAAAAACAGAGATTCTAATTATTGGACCAAAAACTCAGCACAGCACAGCACATAATTACCTAGAATACTGTCTAACACTTGATGGCTGCTCTGTTAAGTCGTCTTTGTCAGTTAGGAACCTGGGTTTGCTCTTTGATACCAATCTTTCATTTGAAAGCCACATTTCTAGCATATGTAAAACCGCATTCTCCATCTTAAAAATATATCTAAACTGCGACATATGCTCTCAATGACAAATGTAGAACAGCTAGTTCATGCGTTTATGACCTCGAGACTAGATTACTGTAACGCTCTACTGGGTGGTTGCCCTGCTCGCGCGATAAACAAACTACAGCTGGTCCAAAACGCAGCTGCTAGAGTCCTTACTAGAACCAGGAAGTATGAACATATTAGCCCGGTTCTGTCAAAACTGCACTGGCTCCCTATTAAACATCGTATAGATTTTAAAATCTTGCTAATTGCTTGCAAAGCACTAAATGGCTTAGCTCCCCAGTACCTGATTGAGCTCTTAACGCATTATAGTCCTTCGCGTCTATTACGATCTCAGAATTCTGGCCAGTTGTTAATACCTAGAATATCAAAATCAACCGCAGGCGGTAGATCCTTTTCCTATTTGGCACCTAAACTCTGGAACAATCTTCCTAGCATTGTTCGGGAAGCAGACACACTCTGTCAGTTTAAATCTAGACTAAAAACGCATCTATTTAACCTGGCATACACATGACGCACTATAAACTTTTGTCTTCATATCCGTTAAAGGATTGTTAGGCTGCATAGATCAGGTCAGCCGGAACCGGGAACACTTCCTATAACACCAGATGTACTCGGTACATCAGAAGAAGAATGGCGTCTACGCTAATTTTTTGTCTCTCTGCTTATCCCGAGGTTTACCAATTAACGTGATTGGCTGGATCCGGGCCGTGTCCGGGTCGGACGGGGAAACTGTGCCTGTGTGCGGCAGCAATGTGGCCTGTGGTGTCGGCGCAGACTGTGTTAACTAGCTCATCCTTTGTTAAGACCTTACCGACTCATCAGCCAGTGGCACATATCCCAACAAACCGTCCCATACCGGTGTGATCAAAAAGATCTTAAACTAGATGGAACTAGATTAAATATTTTGACTGTTGCGATTCCAAATCGGTTTAATGACCCGTAACTCTGCCTGAGTATCGGACAAGTGTTCACTGTTGGCCAGAGGAGAACTGGCCCCCCGACTAAGCCTGGTTTCTCCCGAGGTTTTTTTCTCCATTTGTTGGAGTTTTGGTTCCTTGCCGCTGTCGCCTCTGGCTTGCTTAAGTTGGGGACACTTGCTTGATATTCAGCAGTGTTTTTGATACGCCTGCATTGGCGCCGTTGTATACAAACTGAGCTGAGCCGGACGATTACGTCACTGTTTTCTGCAGTGCTGATATACCTAAATTAACTAGATTAATAACTACTGAAATTTGGAATGGAATGAATCAATAATATATAGAATAAGCTGCACAATGACACCATTTTCTTATTAATGTAAAGCTGCTTTGCCACAATCTGCATTGTAAAAAGCGCTATATAAATAAAGATGACTTGACTTGACTTACCGTAACGAAGCCAAAACTGTGGTATTGAGCCATCCCTACCCTTTGAATGATAAAATTTTCATTTTTGGGTGAACTAACCCTTTAAGAAAACAGCATTTATTTGAAACGTAATTCTTTGCAACCACGTAAAACAACTATTAAACCACCTAAGTTGTTACTGCCAATTTTAATCAATTTAATCCCCCCAAACGAAGGGCAGTGCGTGTACCAATGTGTATTCTGCTGCGTGAATTAGTTGTGTGAAGAAGTGTCGACATGACCCCAGAAGCCATCCTTTGATCAGATTGTACGAGCAGAAAAGTTAGCGGATCTTACTCTGATCTGATTGCGCAGCTGCTCGGCCTCCTGCCGCAACTGCTCCAGCTCACTCATGGTCCTCCAGGTGTTTCACTCCCTTCCCTGCTTTGATAATACTGAACACAAACACAAACATAAAGCCACATTAAGTAGTCGATAAAGGAAGTAAAGTAGCACCAATGTTTTCACTATACCGAATAGAACTGGCAGCTCATTGTATCATACAATTCAGCGGAGGAACCTATTGCAGCTATAGCACTGCTAACTGAAGAGCTGGGCATGCTGTGCTCCTTTGTTTAATGTAGGGCAGCACTGTCCGGCACTGTCTACTACTTTCCCTAAAAATCTAACTAACACTAGCTCAAAAAAGCCAACTAATTAAACAGTTTAAAATGTTAAGCAGTTACATGTAGCATGATAGCAAGGGAAACAAAACAACACTTATTCAAAGGCCATATTCAAATAAGTCAGTCAATCCAATTGTAATATTAACACAAATCATGAAAAAAAGATTCACATCTTTTCGTAAGAACTCAGAGTTTTAGATTTATTCAGACCCTGCATTTTAAATTGACTTCTAATTTTAAAATGTGGATTAACCTTAGCTATAGCTTTCAGTCTTATTGCAGCCCTGACAGATGCTACTGCAGAGTGGATGAACATGACTTCCAACATTGCTGGTTTCACACAATATGGGAATACCCCAAGAGCTCGTTCAGGACTACCCTGTCCTCGCTGAAATCTGTACATTTCAGCATAATCTTTTTTTAGGGAAGCACAATAGCATGACAGCAAGCAATGTTGCTAAAAACAGGAAGACTGATTGTCCCAACCCTAGCAGTCAAATTACAGGAAAAGTAAGTAATGATCAGCGTGCGTTTTAAAGAGGCTTTCCATCATAAAATATTGCACACATTAACTGACAACATTATAATACGAATAACACACACACAAAAAGCTCAGTTTGATTAAAATAATGGAGCATATTCTCAAATGGGGGGGGGGGGGAATCTACCCAGCTAGTTCGGCCATTAAATACATTTTAATCCAAAATGTAATGTGTACATCCGGGTGTTTATAATCTTTAATCCACATGTGTTAATCTCTCATTTAACCTGTGACACTCAAATAATCTGTTAAACTTGTTGCGATAAACTCGAAAAACGAAGTTGTAAATTAAACATCCACACAGTGACGAAAATTGTGCCCGTTAATTGACAAATGTGTCGATCACCAAGTTTAACGCGATAAGACGCAATGATGCTCACGTACATTTCACATTATTCGAAGCTAACATTAGCCAACTGTTTTGACAACAGATTCAATACCCACATGTTGCACAAGGCAGAAAGCTCTATAAAATCCACTATTAACACGACAAAAGGTATAAAAGAATCTTTCTCTGCAGATTTGTCATGCATTAAGTTAATGACAGAGTTATAATATAGTTTGGTTAGCACAGTGGCTGGCTAGCGAGCGGTGACTGTATCATGTCAGTTACTCCAGACCACCACACAACCATTGACACGTTACCTGATTCAAAACACTACAAAATCCTCCTGCCCGCGTGTAAGGGTAAGCAGCTTTCTCTTTCTTTTCTTTTCTTTTTTCAAAATGTTAACGCGGCCATTTCGTTAACATCCAAAACGAGGCATCGGGCGCCAAATTTACTAGAATCAAGGCAATTCACAGTGCGATTACCACACCCATACTGATATTGAGAGCATGGCGACAAGTGGAGGGAGGGAGGGGGGGGCAACGAAACAGTGCCGAGTTTTTTAACTTCGGATTTTCAGTGTACCCGTGTAAAAATGAGTAAAACGTGTCTCTCGGTACTTTATATAGTAAATTATTATAAAGCTGATGTATTTTATCAAAACAGTTCGACGTTGTCTACGCCTACCTAATCACGTCACCCGCGCTTGAAATGGTTCTGGCTATCAGCTTCCTCAATTATGAAAATGACTGAAGTAGTTTGATACACTGGAAGCAGCAGTCACATATTTGTAACAGTACGTATGTAATAAGCAACGTTAGATTTAGAAGAAAATATCCATTAGAATAGTGCGCTCTGCCATTTCAAAAATGCAAATATATTCAAAAATTTGTTTCTAATTTGCTACTTCCACAGCTATGAAATGAATGTCTATGAATGAAGTTTCCAAATGAACCTCATCACAGTATAAGATTCCCACCTATTTAAAGCCACAGGATACACCGGGTGGTTGCAACCACAAATAATAATAATAATAAGAATATTTTAATAATTTGGCTAATGAGACTTATTTGCACTTTTATTATCTAATATTTTGGAGGAAAACACAAATAAGCATTAGGTAACAGTGGCAAGAATGAAACTATCTGTGGCAATCCATGGGTTAAGAAATGCAAACCACACACTCATTGCTTCATCATCTCACTCTTGCTGGTCTATAAACCCTGTCTAAAGCAATCAAATGAAATAATAATCAAGTTTCAAAACGAGTATTAAGTGATACTTAGTCTTACCTAGTATGTTGAAAGTCCACCAGTGAGAGCTTGGTAAGTGGAAGCACACACACAGCTCCCTTTGTAGTGTGTGTATTTGTGTCCGTGCTGATGGGAGCACTGCCACTGGGATAGGCAGTAGGCACTTTAGTAAATGGCCAATGCATCTACATTGAGAGCTGCTAGTGGTGACAAGGTGGGAGATCCATGGAGAGATGGGAGGATGGGAGAGGCTGAATAGTGAAAGTGGGAAGATGAGGTCTTAAAGAGACAGCAGCTGTCACTGTCTGTTCATTTGGTCAGTGTCACAACTGAGTAAGTGTTAAACAAAACAAACGATGGCTGTCCTGTGCAGTTCATTTATCACTTGTTTACATTATCTGGGCACATGCACAAAAAGTAGGAATGATTCCTCAAAGGGTTTGTTCATCCAAAAATGAAATTTCTGTCATTAAGTACTCACCCTCATGTCGTCCCAAACCCGTAAGACCCTCGTTCATCTCAGGAACACAAAGTAAGATATTTTTGATGAATTCTGAGGGTTTCTCAACTGCACAAAGGCAGCAACGGCAATGCACCTTTTGAGGTCCAGAAAGGTATTAAAGACATTGTTAAAATAGTCAACGTGACTGCAGTGGTTCAATCTTACTGTTATGAAGAATGCATTTTGTGTGCAAAAACAAAACAAAAATGAAGACTTTATTTAGCAACTTGAACTGTTGTCATACGCAGTTGACATAGTGAACGCAGTGCAGGCTTCCGTGTTTGATATTCGAACGCCGACTCAGTATTGGCCGGCTCCTGCATCAGCATCACACGCATGCATTGTGCTGCTCGTGTGTACAGCGTCTGCCAATACTGAGCCCGTGATACTACGTGAACTGTGTGTGACAACAGTTTAAATTGTTAAATTAAGTATTCTCGTCGCTTCATAACCTCAAGATTGAACCATTATAGTCACGTTGACTATTTTACCAATGTCTCTAATACCTTTCTGGACCTCATAAGGAGCAAAGACCTTGCTGCCAATGTGTAATTCAGAAACCCTGGGTTTCATCAAATATATCTTAATTTGTGTTCCAAAGATGAACGAAGGTCTTACGGGTTTGGGAAGACATGATGGTAAAAACTTAATGACAGATATTTCATTTTTGGGTGACTTAACCCTTTCATATAGTGTCAGTTCATATGTAATGAAGGGCCGTGAATAATTTATTAAAATAGAAAGCTTTTCTATGTAGTCTATTGTCAAGAATTTCATTTCAAGTGCTTCACTGAATCGCTTACTGTTAATAATGTTCATGTTCACAGACACATTTGTGTTGAATTTGGTGATCACAACAACCCCATTAGCTTGATTTCACACATCCTGCTCCCCTGGATGAACATTTGTGTGTCCCCTATGATTTCAGCTTCAATGAAAACTACTTATTTAAAACTGCTCGCGTAAGAAAATCAACCTTGACAGGCAAAAGTCAAATTTAGGGCGTAGAGTTTCCTTGCATGCATCCATCCAAAGGTACTGACGGAAATAAAGCGATTCTGGTTACAAATGAAGTATTTTTAGTCACTATATATCTGAGGATGAGATGACGGGTCATGAAACCTGGCCCTGCTAAGACATCCACCTCACATCCTCACTGTTGCCTAAAATCATAAAGAAATCCATAAACTAATTTAAGCCATTCTCCTTTTCAACCACACAGCTTTATTTTCAGAGCCTTGTCGATGTAAGGTGTCTAACATTTCAAGTGTGTTGAAAGGAAGAAATCTTAGATAAGCCATATCAGATATAATGCTTATGTAGTATGTAAGGCCATCCAAGGTAATGTCTTGATTTTTGTACATTTTTAAATGAAAAATCAACATAATATGATATAATACAATTAATGGTTAAGGTCAAAGGCAGTGTTGGGGTTTAGCATTACAAGTAATGCAAGTTGTGTAATCAAATGAACTTTTTTCCAAGTAAAATATCTGAGTTATTTTTTCAAATAAGTAACGTAAAGTTTTCCAATTTGTAAATTTAACGACTGACACCTCTCTTGACAGGTACCCGTAAAGAGGACTCAGGAGTAAGTGCAGAGGCGTTGTGTGTGCTGTGTGTAAACACGATAATTATGAGTCCTAGACCAGTGGTTCTTAACCTGGGTTCGATCGAACCCCAGCGGTTCGATGAGTCAGTCTCAGGGGTTCAGCGGAGGTCAAGACACACACCCGACTCATGAGATTTGTGAAGACACGCCCCGCTTTTTCCTATTAAGAAGGGTTCGGTGAATGCGCATATGAAACTGGTAGGGTTTCAGTACCTCCAACAAGGTTAAGAACCACTGTCCTAGACTAAATGTGAGCATTTACTCATGTCACTTAATAAAAACAGATTCAGTATTACTCAAAATGAATAAAAACAGTGAAACAGAAACTCAGAATATTACGCAAACCTGCAATTAGCCTACATTTGTTAAATTACACATATACTTTATGTATTTAATCTCACTTTATTAAGTAACGTCTTTGCTGCTGACCTGATGATTGCCACCAACCAATCACAGTGTGCACCTTCACCTGAATAATAAACACACACCTGCACCTCGTTAAGCCAATCACCACACCAGTTCAAAAGCACACACCTCACAGCACCTCATCGTCCTGACTTGTTTCTATGGTAGAGGACTCATGTATGTCTCTTCCATTGAGCCTATGGTTATGCTGTTCCTGCGATTACCAGTTACTTACCTCCAGTATCATTCTCAACGTTTTTCTCCTGTTTGGATCTTTTCCTGTGTAGATTATGGGGATAATACTCACCGGCATCTAAAAGGTGTGCTTCATTCCATGTCTATTGCATTGAACTGTACTGTCGTCTGTAACATTATCATTACACTCATCATTATCTCACTCTGCAAACTTACCTGTTCAACCTGTGTGCTGCAAATAAAACTGTTTAATTCCATCTCTGTGAGTCTCCGTCTGTATCAGTGATCCAATTTAAGCATAAGCAAATGACTCGAGACAAACATTTTTTTTTTTTAATTTTTTTTTTTTCAGTGTTGAATTTCTGTTCTCCTGCATCCTATTCTTTTGTGATCCAGAATGGCAGCACAGTTGAAAGGCTTGTTTGAGTTGCGCTCTCTACTGTACAGGTGTGAATTTGCATTTCTTTCAACCTGAGGCTTATTAGTTTCTCTTTTGGTGTGAAAGGGCCTTTACGTTTGCCGAAAAGAGAACTTTTTTTGTTAAAAAAAACAAAAAACAAGCAAGGCCAGACCAGATGAGAAAGCAACATAAGGAACACAAAGTTGTAATCTGTAACTTTGCCCAACACTGGTTAAAGGTGTCATTCGTACCACTGCATTTCTTCAGACCAAAGAAAAGCAGTGTTCAGTATGCGCTTGTGGGGAGTGCTCCAACACCATTACTAGATCATTTACAGGTCAGGGATCATAATGTGCACTTAATTTTGAAACGAAAAATAAAGACTTAATGTTTCAGTTCTTCTAAAATACAGCTTTAATAAATAGGTTATAAATGCATCTTTGCTATATTACCTGTTAATGTAGGAGAGACTGAAAGATGATACTTGATGGGTAGACATGCATACATATTGTGACTGTTCATTCCATGAAATAGTCAATTTTACATGAGTAAAAATTAAATACATTTCCTTCCGCTATTTTACAACTTTTTTTTGCCAGTAATTATATTTATAGTTACATGACAGCTTTGATCATGGCAAAACTAGTGTGATTTACTACAGACAAATGTCACTAATGCCCGCATATTGTGCTCATACATGGCATATGATTTTAAATATTGTCATATATAGCATGTTTGGTGTTGGAATTTTGCTCTGTCAAAAATGTACATTAATAGTAGTTACATTCACTTAAAAGTTCAAATATGGGACCGTGAAGAGAGGAAAATCTGTTTTCTGTTTCACATGCAATCATCAGATTTTCCAAATCTTCTGAAAGATTTAAATTGTAGATGCATCTAATGAAGCAATTGTATCTGTCTTTTCCCAAACAAATTTATTAAGGTTATTAATGTCTTTAAAACAATGGCTCATTCAGTGCCCTTCAATCATCTCAGCTCATTCCTGTTACTCTGACTTTAACTAATAATGCGTAGTGTCAAAATTATGAAGACAAATATGAATAAGGACACCCACTAAGATTTTTGGTAAATTTAGAAAAGAAAAGAAAAAAAACACAATGGTGGTTTGCATAGTTATTTCTTCAAAGAAAATATCCAGCCTTATACTACATGATTTCTTCACTATAAACTGTTATACATACATGATAAAGGGTTTTCAGTCACATGCAATGCCCAACGACTCAACAGTATGACCAAGATGTTGTTGTTCGTAGATTTCGTTAAACATTTGGGCCAACGGTCTTAAATGAACTCGCTCACTTTCAACATGATACTGTGTTTGCTGTGACCTTTCATGCAGAGTCTTTGAAGTTGCTCCCCAACGAGTCCTGATCCAGAATGCCCTGGAGCACAGAGCATTAAAAGGGGCTTGCTGGAAGACAGATGGCCTGGGGAACACGCCCTGCCTGCACACCTGGGTATACAGTAGATCACCCTGAGAGCGTGTTGTGTCCTAAAGTCCAATTCAGCTAGGCTACAACCAAAATTGCATACTTCCCTATTATCTACTATATAGTAGAGAAAAACAGTTTGTGACAAAAAGTATGTCTGAATTCACAGTACTCATAAAAGAGGTACCCGGATGACCTAATACTTCTGGTGAGATTCTGAAGTGTGCATTCAATGAACACTTTACTATCCCATAAGGCCACGGGAGAGGATTTGTGAATGACAGTGAAGTGATACAACTTACACTGGCGGGTCACGTGACAATGACAACGTTGCGGATGTAGTACATTCATACTAATCGCATTCAAACTATAAAGAACTTATTTTGTAATTACTTATTCAAGATCAGTACCTACTCAAGAGTATGCCATTTCAGTTGCAGCCCTAGCGTCATTCCTCACACTGTACTTGGCCTCACTGGGTTTGGTAGAGGATGAACTTATTGGCTTTATGCCTACACTCTTTTTAGTGGAAAAACAGCGCCGGCTTGTGGTGAGAAATGTGAATTAACATTGTAAAATGAACAGATGAAAAACACGGAACAAAGGATCTTGAGAGCTAGGCTCTTTGAAGATTAATATTCAATTCTAATCCATAAACTAAACAAAATCCTCCCATATTCCCCAACGAAGTTTTGGTTAATGTTTCTCAAGTATACAAAGTTTTCAGATAAGCTTAAAAAGATTACAGTAAAATATAACTAACATCAAGAAAAAGTGCTTTTGCGCTCACTTTCTGTCATGTATTCCTCTAGTTTCAAAATCCTTCACGTACCTCTTCTGTTTGTGCTCTATAGAATATAAACGCCCTCTTCAGAGGCATCTGAAGAAAGCAAAGGCTGCCCAAAAATACAACAAAAATAGCTGTGCACACTCTGCATATTAAATTGACGTCCTACATTCACTCGAGCCTAACTTCGTGCCTACTGTTAGTGAATAATAGATTTCACAGGTCCGAGTTTGATCACATGTCCATGTTGAAGGCCCTCATTAGAAGATCCAGATCTCCCACACTTGCTGCCTGGAAAAGTTCTGGCTGGTCCATGAGTGAGAGGGCGATCCGCAGAGCCGCCCAGATGTTGCTGGACATCACCTGATGACTCCTGCTCTTCCTCTGCTGGTGCAGAGCTGTCAGGAAGTTGCTCACTGCCTCTCTGCAAGAGAAAAGATAGAGGTAAAACATTGACATACATTTTCACACTTTATTTTGTTCAGCCTTCTGCTTTTTGTGTCCACAACACAGAGACATACAGTTCCTTCCCATTATTCCTTGCACATTGGTTTGGTTCATTACCTATGCGCCCCCAGGTTGATGCAGCTGATGCCGAGGTTGTATCTTGAGCGGATGAAGCCTGGCTGGAGCTCTAGAGCTCTGGTGTAGGCCTCCACCGCCTCCTCACTGCGGTCCCCATTTGCCAATGTGGCCCCGAGCCGATTCCACAGTAGGTAGTCCTATGAAAACACACAGAATTGGCAGAGTAAAGGGCGATCTAGGACAAGGTTTTTCCAGCTGGGTTCCAAGGACCACTCGGGGGTTCTAAGTTGCTTCTATTATATTATATTGAACTTTATTTACATCTCAAAGTGCTATTCAATAAAGTAAAAGCATTACAATAAATCAAACTATCATAATTAATATAACATTGGTTTAAAAATTAAACTCACTTTATAATGATAATAAAAGATAATATTATGCTACAGAATACTGAACTTGCCAAATCATTACAAGCTAAAGTAAAAAGATGACTTTTTAGCTTTTTTTAGTGAGCTGGCTTCCTTAAATCCATCTTTAATGTGTTCCAGAGATTTGAGGCATAATTGTAAATGGCTGGATCCCTGATTTTCTTTCGACTGTTGCTGGGAACCTCCAATAAACAAGATCTCAGTGTTTTTTGCAGCCGTATCGTTTACAAATGCACTATGACATGGTTCTAGCCCATTACAGGCTTATTGTTTCTTTTTGTATTTTGCCTGCTCATTAGGACTGGTAATACAATATATTCTCCGTAAAGATTTCAATTTAAATTGAAAATATTTCTCTTTGAATGTATACATTTAAAAGTAAGTAGAAAAAGTTACACTATCAACTTGATAACTTGACAACTTGTATCTCTGTCTGGACTGTTTTTCTGTCACGCGTTCCTTTTTCTTATTTTCCCGCCACGTCATCATTTGTTCATCGTCCTCAGCTGTATGTAATTAATTAGTCTTGTTTGGTCCTTGTGTTGCCCCTGTATTTAAGCCCTGTGTTTCTTCTGTTCCTTTGTCGTTCGTTATTGAGGTTTAGTGTCTTGTGTGGTTTATAACTCCTGTTATTTCTCTTGTTAATTATTAAACGGTATTTATGTTATTCTCCGCCTTGGTGCTTATCTGTGACATACGATACCGTAACAGAAGTATGTTTTTATACCATGATCTGTCTGAATACTTTATGCTGGTTGGCTGGAAACCAGTTCTTTGCCTCCAAGTCGTGCATTAAAATCGTTTAATGCACAGCTAGCCGTGGATTATCCCTTATATTACATATCACATACCACATTATATTAACAGAGCTAAAAGTGGTTTTTCTTTGTATCAAGGTAACAGCCTCCTAGCTTCATTGACTGGTTAAGAAAAGCAGTTTTGATTTGGAAACCAAGATTAAATTATAATTTTTTTTCACGTATTTAGGAAGGGGGATCTTGCACCACAATGGCATTTCATAATAAATTCTTTTCCACATTTTTGTAAAAAAAAACAAAAAACAAAAAACAAAAAACAAACAGAACCCTGCACCCAAATCAATGCATTAGGTTTGTATGCATGAACTACTAAATTAATATACATTGCAGATTGCTGTATTAATTTTATTTTAACAAGCTTAAAAACGTCCACAGTGCTGACAGGACAGTTCTGAGAAACTAAAACATCTATAGCATTAAAAATAGTACTTTCTGGCTTACCTCTGGTCGGACAGACAGTGCGGCATTGAAGGCGTCTACAGCTTTGTCAAACTCTGAGCTGAGGTTGAAGAGCACACCTAAGCCTGTCTGGAGGTCAGGGTCCACCCCTTCAGCATTCTGCACTGCTTCCTGATACAGCTCCAACACCTCAACCAGCTGAGTGCTACACACAACACACCATTAACTAGAGCAGGGAGATATGATGACACATGCCGTGCCATTGATATAAATCGTCGGTTGATAGTGTAGGGAACAGCACATTCCAGGATCAAGTTTCCAGGACAGCTGACAGACACAGGACTTTTCTTATGACTTCTCAAGGACAGGACTTTTCATTGGTCCACAGGCAGTTTCTTCCCTACACCCATCTTGAGACTAAACCCTAAAGTTTAAGCTAAGCACCATAAAAATTCTTTTGGACTTTTTGGGGTGCAACAGCAGTGGCTAAAACAAATAATCCATCCAAATCCATGTTTTCAAATCTTAAAACTGATGTAAACTAAAAAACATTAGTTTCACACTCGTTCAGAGAAATAACCCATACGGAACAAAAATGTATGGGAATATACAGCAAAATATAATGAGATATATGTGGGAAAGTAGTGCTTATGTTTTTCAATATACTGCAAAATATGCATTGACCAGATCAGGATTTAGAAATTAACACAAAAAAAGCATTACGTGTCATATTCAGAAAGTTTTATCCTTTATTGTGAACATATTGCACATACAGTGGGGAGAACAAGTATTTGATACACTGCCGATTTTGCAGGTTTGCCCACTTGGAAAGCATGTAGAAGTCTGTGATTTTTATAACAGGTGCTCTTCAACTGTGAGTGACGGAATCTAAAACAAAAATCCAGAAAATCACATTGTATGATTTTTAAGTAATTAATTTGTCTTTTATTGCATGACATAAGTATTTGATCACTTACCAACCAGTAAGAATTCTGACTCTCACAGACCTGTTAGTTATTCTTTAAGAAGCCCTCCTGTTCTCCACTCATTACCTGTATTAACTGCACCCGTTTGAACTCGTTACTTGTATAAAAGACACCTGTCCACACACTCAATCAAACAGACTCCAACCTCTCCACAATGGCCAAGACCAGAGGGCTGTGAAAGGACATCAGGGATAAAATTGTAGACCTGCACAAGGCTGGGATGGGCTACAGGACAATAGGCAAGCAGCTTGGTGAGAAGGCAACAACTGTTGGTGCAATTATTAGAAAAGGAAGAAGTTCAAGGAAGAAGAATTTGGAAGAAGTTCAAGATGACGTCAATCTCCCTCGGTCTGGGGCACCCTTACAAAAAAGAACTGCAGTATATTGAAGTAGAACTGCAATAAAACTGCAGTATCAGGTAGTTTAACTGCAGTTTAATTCAAATTTGCAGTATAATGAAGTATAGTCACAGTACAACTGCAGTACATTGAAGTTCAACAGCAGTAAAACTGCAGTACCAAGTAGTTTAACTGCAGTTTAATTCAAATTTGCAGTATAATGAAGTAGTCACAGTACAACTGCAGTACATTGAAGTTCAACAGCAGTAAAACTGTAGTATAAGTACAGCTGCAGTAAAATGAAGTACAACTGAAAGTTGCATGAAGTATAAAAGCAGTAGAACTGCAGTTGTATTGCACACTCAAAAAAAAAAGATTTTTCGATGCTGTTCACTTTATTTAAACAACTTATTTTGATTCAACACCATTATATTGGTTTTGGGTTCAAACGTGATTGCTTCATGTTAAATTGACTTGAAATGATTACTTTTTGACTTAACGTAATGTTTTCATTTTAAAATAACATGTTTCACTCAAGTCAACTCAACCAGGACTCAATCAAACAGGACTTTCACTTCCCATCATGCTTTGCAAAGCGGCTGAACTGGGAGAGTAAATGTTGAAATAAAGTGTTATTTTAAACCGTTTTTAGCAAGATGAGAAAATTGAGAGATGTTTTTAATGTTTACTGTTCTATTATGTTGATATTTAAAAGTTTCTGTTATGTTAATAGTTTTGGGGTTACCATTGTGGTGAAGTGTTGAGCTTGTGCTTAGGTTGAGGGCATGCCAGCTGCTATTCTAATCACACTAATAATTGAGTGATCCCTGTGGTAGTATTCTGGACGAAACCAGTATGACTACTGGACTGTAAACAAAGAGGATCACAAAAGTTATACAAAACCAAACAAGTAACATTAATGATAGGGTCAATTAAAAAACTCATATTAAATTCCATTACAAAAAAGAACTACAGTATATTGAAGTAGAACTGCATTAAAACTGCAGTACCATGTAGTTTCACTGCAGTTTAATTAAGCACAACTATAGATTTGCAGTATAATGACATTGAAGTTCAACAGCAGTAAAACTGCAGTATAAGTACAGCTGCAGTAAAATGAAGTACAACTGAAAGTTGCATGAAGTATAAAAACAGTAGAACTGCAGTTGTATTGCAGTTTTATTTTACTAGTACTTTAGATGTACTGCAGTAGTTGTACTCCAGTAAAACTACAGAAATTTGAGGTTATACTGCAATACTGCAGTTTTTTCGTATCCAAAAAACTGCATTTTTCTGTATGTAACAAAAACTGTAGTATTACTTCTAAAAAACTGCAGTAATTTTTTGTAAGGGCACCATGCAAGATCTGACCTCGTGGGGCATCAGTGATCATGAGGAAGGTGAGGGATCAGCCTATAACTACACGGCAGGACCTGGTCAATGACCTGAAGAAAGCTGGGACCACAGTCTCAAAGAAAACCATTAGTAACACAATACGCTCTCATGGATTAAAATCCTGCATCGCACACAAGGTCCCCCTGCTCAAGCCAGCGCATGTTCAGGCCCGTCTGAAGTTTGCCAATGACCATCTGGATGATGCAGATGAGGAATGGGAGAAAGTCATGTGGTCTGATGAGACAAAAATAGAGCTTTTTGGTCTAAACTAAACTCGCCGTGTTTGGAGGAAGAAGCATAAGTACAACCCCAAGAACACCATCCTAACCGTGAAGCATGGAGGTGGAAACATCATTCTTTGGGGATGCTGTTCTGCAAAGGGGACAGGACGAATGCACCGTATAGAGGGGAGAATGGATGGGGGCATGTATCACGAGATCTTGGTCAACAACCTCCTCTCCTCAGTAAGAGCATTGAAGATGGGTTGTGGCTGGGTCTTCCAGTATGACAACGACCCGAAACACACAGCCAGGGCAACTAAGGAGTGGCTCTATAAGAAGCATTTCAAGGTCCTGGAGTGGCCTAGCCAGTCTCCTGACCTGAACCCAATAGAAAATCTTTGGAGGGAGCTGAAAGTCCGTATTGCCCAGAGACGGCCCAGAAACCTGAAGGATCTGGAGAAGGTCTGTATGGAGGAGTGGGCCAAAATCACTGCTGCAGTGTGTGCAAACCTGGTCAAGAACTACAGGAAACATTTGATCTCTGTAATTGCAAACAAAGGTTTCTGTACCAAATATTAAGTTCTGCTTTTTTCCGATGTATCAAATACTTATGTCATGCAACAAAATGCAAATTAATTACTTAAAAATCATACAATGTGATTTTCTGGATTTTTGGATTTCTTTAGATTTCGTCATTCACAGTTGAAGAGTACCTATGATAAAAATTACAGACTTCTACATGCTTTGTAAGTGGGCTACGTGCAAAATCGGTAGTGTATCAAATACTTGTTCTCCCCACTGTACATGTTCCCATATAAATGTGAATGTATGGACACATATACAGTGTGTATGGAAAGTATTCAGACCCCCTTAAATTTTTCACTATTTGTTATAGTGCAGCCATTTGCTAAAATCATTTATGTTAATTTGTTTCCTAATTAATGTACACACAGCACCCCATATTGACAGAAAAACACAGAAAAAAAAAACACTTTGCTGTGACACTCACTATATTTAACTCAGGTGCTGTCCATTTCTTCTGATAATCCTTGAGATGGTTCTACACCTTCATTTGAGTCCAGCTGTGTTTGATTATCCTGATTGGACTTGATTAGGAAAGCCACACACCTGCCTATATAAGACCTTACAGCTCACAGTGCATGTCAGAGCAAATGAGAATCATGAGGTCAAAGGAACTGCCTGAAGAGCTCAGAGACAGAATTGTGGCAAGGCACAGATCGGGCCAAGGTTACAAAAAAATTTCTGCTGCACTTAAGGTTCCTAAGAGCACAGTGACCTCCATAATCCTTAAATGGAAGACATTTGGGACGACCAGAACCCTTCCTAGAGCTGGCCGTCTGGCCAAACTGAGCTATCGGGGGAGAAGAGCCTTGGTGAGAGAGGTAAAGAAGGACCCAAAGATCACTGTGGCTGAGCTCCAGAGATGCAGTCAGGAGATGGGAGAAAGTTGTAGAAAGTCAACCATCACTGCAGCCCTCCACCAGTTGGGGTTTTATGGCAGAGTGGCCCGACGGAAGCCTCTCCTCAGTGCAAAACACATGAAAGCCCGCATGGAGTTTGCTAAAAAAAACACCTGAAGGACTCCAAGGTGGTGAAAAATAAGATTCTCTGGTCTGAAGAGACCAAGATAGAACTTTTTGGCCTCAATTCTAAGCGGTATGTGTGGAGAAAACCAGGCACTGCTCATCACCTGTCCAATACAGTCCCAACAGTGAAGCATGGTGATGGCAGCATCATGCTGTGGGGTGTTTTTTCAGCTGCAGGGACAGGACGACTGGTTGCAATCGAGGGAAAGGTGAATGCAGCCAAGTACAGGGATAACCTGGATGAAAACTTTCTCCAGAGTGCGCAGGACCTCAGACTGGGCCAAAGATTTACCTTCTAACAAGACAATGACCCTAAGCACACAGCAAAAATAACGAAGGAGTGGCTTCACAACCGCTACATGACTGTTCTTAAATGGCCCAGCCAGAGCCCTGACTTAAACCCAATTGAGCATTTCTGGAGAGACGTAAAAATGGCTGTCCACCAACGTTTACCATCCAACCTGACAGAACTGGAGGAGATCTGCAAGGAGGAATGGCAGAGGATCCCCAAATCCAGGTGTGAAAAACTTGTTGCATCTTTCCCAAAAAGTCTCATGGCTGTATTAGATCAAAAGGTGCTTCTACTAAATACTGAGAAAAGGGTGTGAATACTTAGGACCATGTGATATTTCAGTTTTTCTTTTTTAATAAATCAGCAAAAATGTCAAGAATTCTGTGTTTTTCTGTCAATATGGGGTGCTATCTATCTATCTATCTATCTATCTATCTATCTATCTATCTATCTATCTATCTATCTATCTATCTATCTATCTATCTATCTATCTATCTATCTATCTATCTATCTATCTATCTATCTATCTATCATCTATCTATCTATCTGTGAAATTAAATTACGCAATCTACACCACACCACTCCCATCTCACAAAGCTCACAAAACAGACCTAAAAACAAATGCGTAATACTGTATATGCAGCATGTGGACACTGATTCATGTTAGTTAATGTGGAACGTACCATCCGAGAGTGGGGATGGGGGAGATGGAGGACCCTCTGCGGCTGGGCAGTGGGGAGCCATCCAGAGGGCTGCGGTTCTGGAGCAGATGTCTGTATCTGGGGTTGTATCTGATCCAGCGGTGAAGAGCCTCACAGGCCTCTGGCTGCTGCCCTGTGTTGGTCAGGCTCACCGCCAGAGCCATCAGGCCCTTGAGATTGTTTGGGTGCAGCTCCAAACATCTAATTGAACAAAGACACACAGACCAAACATGGCACAATAAGTGAGGGATTGAGTTGGTCCAACATGTTTTTTGTTTGTTTGTTTGTTTTTTACTTATGATTAACCCACCTACATGACTTTGGGGCTTCACTATCTATTTGTCCAATGAATGGTGCACAAGGGGAAATGTTCTGAAAAACTGCTTGAAAGCAATAATTATTTTTTCAATACCATTCGTTGCCACTAATTGTGCAAAAGCCCATTAAGCTTTAATGCAATTTCCTCATGCATAATTTAAGATGTTTGTGCATTTTAGACTTTTTGCTCTGATTGATATTTTTAAGACCTTAATTTCAAAATAAACAATTTAAGAGATTTTAAAGACCTGCAGAAACCCTGAAACTACAATTGTGACTATTTGAACAGTCTTTCACCTAGATATTTCAATGTTTATAGAATCAATCTAGCCAAGAAATCCTGATCAGTGCTCTTGTTATAAGATTCTGGTTTGTTGGAGTGTTTAGTAAGTGTGTAATCCCCAATGAAAGCACATTAAAATGCTGTATTTACAACAGCATCATTCACCACAGAGAACAGAGCATTAATGCTCCACTGTCATATTTCAGACTCAAGCATAAAACCCTTCATTATTGTCTACTCACCTCTGAAGACAAACAATGGCTGCCTGCTCATTCTCATTCTCCGCTTGTGTGGTGCCCAAAACCTGCCAAGCCTTTGTAGAGGGGAACAAAGCACTACATTTTGAAACAAAACTTACACAATTATTAGAGCAAAGCAGAAATAAAAAGACTTGAACATAAATAGCTTGAAGGGCACTGTAAAAACAGCATTCAATTATTGGGGCTGACAGTTTTATAAAACATACAGTTGTTCCCTCTCTTTATGTTCTTGGCAAGTGCATTTAATGGCATGTCACTCTGGGGGCGATGACATTGGACTTTAATATGATTTTGTTTTTCAAATTAAACAGGATCATATTCATAAGCCATCCCAGAGGTTTACACCATCTGGCTGGCATCAATGTGGCTCATAAAGCATGGGAAATTTCATTAAATGTTCCATGGTGCTGACTGGGCAATAATAAGAGGGAGGCAGGAAGGAAATGGACCTGCGCTGTCTGTCACTAATCTGTTTCATCGTTTGAAAGGTGAAAAAACATTCTGAGTAAACTGAGTTGAACACAGGACATAGTTATGTTCCAAATCTACGTAATATCAGCTGATAAGAGGCAGATTTAGAATGTTCTAAATGTAGAATATTCTTAAACAATCAGTCCCCCCAACTTTCTACAGAGCACCATTCAAAAGTTTGGGTTCAGTAATGTTATTGAAATAAGTCTCTTGTTGTCAGGATTTGCTGTAACCGAAACACAGAGCAGCCAAGGAAGCTCAAAAAAGTATTGTGGCCTACAAAGAACACAAGGACACCTGACTAATGAACACACTTGACAAAAAGACACAAAACAAGAGTGTATGTTGAGTGAACAATCTCAACCTGTGCTCTCACAGCAAAAGGTAAAACATAGAGTATGAATATCTGAACACTACCCTACCTCAAATGTGATGCCCCCTGGTATCTCCAACATCTGTAATATTTTATGATAAGATCTTTGAACAAACTACCTCACATATATTGTGTCTCCTATCAAATTAATGCTCATTTCACGACTTACATTTTCATTTATGTGACTTCTTCAACAGATGCAGTGCATGTTTGTTGTGTTAATTAGAGTACAAATACAAACCCTCAAGGCCAAGTTTGATCATGCATGAAAACAAGAGCCATAAATTCCCCACAGAGCAAGTTCCCGCTCAGAAATTCCTCTTTCCTCATTGGTCAGGTCCACCTTATGTGACTTCTCCCGGAGGTGGGACTTCTCCAAGAGCTTAAAAAGGAGACGTACAGCTCCGCCTCTCTCTTGCCTGCTCCGACTGACACTGCATCTGCAGGGAGCTGCCTGTTGGCCTGTCAGGTCAACTTATCTGCCCATTGATTCTGACTCCCTGTCTGTGAATAACTGTAACTTAAATGATCGATTCTGTTACACGGTCTAAGTAAATGCTGTAAATGCTAAGAAAGATTCATTTTTCTGTGGCCATGAAAAATATTCTTCTCTTAGAATTAAATAATAATCAATACTGCGTGTTCACAGGATGAACTGATTGATTGATTGTAATGTTTATTTAGCTATAATGAATAATCATAAAGACTTATGAATAATCTTTAATATTTGTCCATTGAGGTAATTTTGCTACAAGGGAGAGGCACCCATTCCTCCTACAAAAGCTCCGTCTCCCTTAGATGGCAAACATGGTCAGTTTTAGTAAATCCATGATTTCAAATGGCAGGGTGTGGTAAATACAATAGACAGCTGTGCACATGGTGCATAGAAACAAGCAAAACAAAGCCATGTGCTCACACAAAACATAACATGAACACGCAGCCAATACTCTCACCAACTGCATCTCTCCAACTGCATGTACATACGAAACATGACAACATGGAAATGAAAAACATGAGCCGCATGCTACAATGAACACAAGGACGCCTGACCAATGAACACAAAGACCAGGCACTCGACAAAAACACACGACACAAGACATGACAACACGGAAATGAAAAACATGAGCCACATGCTACACAGAACACAGGGACGCCTCACCAATGAACACAAAGACAAAGCGCTAAACAAAAACACTCGAGACAAGAGCACACAGTGAGTGAACGAACACACATGTGATCACAACAAAAGACAAAATATAAAATGTAATATAAAATGTAAAGTATTCACAGCGCTTCACTTTTTCCACATTTTGTTATGTTACAGCTTACTCCAAAAGGGATTAAATTCATTGTTTTCCTCAAAATTCTACAAACATAATCACAACGTGAAAGAAGTCTGTTTGAAATCTTTGCAAATTTATTAAAAATAAAAAATGAAAAAAAATCACATGTACATGAGTATTCACAGCCTTTTAGAAGATTTTAAGGATCTTAAAAATATATCTATACTATAACATATGCTCTCAATGACAAATGCAGAACAGTTAGTTCATGCGTTCATGACTTCAAGCCTAGATTACTGTAATGCTCTGCTGAGTGGTTGCCCTGCTCGCTTGACGAACAAACTACAGCTGGTCCAAAATGCAGCATCTAGAGTCCTTACTAGAACCAGGAGTATGACCATATTAGCCCGCTTCTGTCAACACTGCATTGGCTCCCAATTAAACATCGAATACATTTTAAAATCTTGCTAATTACTTACAAAGCACTAAATGGTTTAGCTTCCCAGTACCTGATTGAGCTCTTAATGCATTATAGTCCTTCGCGTCTATTACGATCTCAGAATTCTGGCCAGTTGTTAATACCTAGATTATCAAAATCAACCGCAGGCGGTAGATCCTTTTCCTATTTGGCACCTAAACTCTGGAACAATCTGCCTAGCATTGTTCGGGAAGCAGACACACTCAGTCAGTTTAAATCTAGACTAAAAGCGCATCTCTTTAACCTGGCATACACATAACTCATCATCAATTTATGTTTTCATATTAGGCTGCATAGATTAGGTCAGCCGGAACCGGGAACACCTCCTATAACACCAGATGTACTCGTTACATCAGAAGAAGGATGGCATCTATGCTCATTTTAGTATCTCTGCTTATCCCGAGGTTTACCTTAATTACCCGGATCCGGGCCGTATCCAGGTGAGATGGAGGACCTGCATCTATATAAGACCACAACGCATCCCTGAAGTGTCAGCAGAGACTGTGTCAACGAGATCATCCCTTGTGAAGACTTACTGACACGATAGCCAGTGGCACAAAACCCCAACAAACCATCCCAAACCACCCCATACTGGAGTGATGAATACGATCTTCGACTAGATGGAACTGGAATAAATATTTCAACTGTTGCAATCCCAAATCGGACAAATGATCTGTAACTCTGCCTGAATTCAATCAAGCACTGTCAATCAAGCAAGGTTTTTTTCTCCATTTTTTATCACCTGTTGGTTACCTGATGTCACCTGTTGGACTTTTGGTTCCTTGCCGCTGTTGCCTTTGGCTTGCTTCGTTGGGGACACTTGACTTGATATTCAACAAAGTTTTTGATCTGCCTGCATTGTATGCGAACTGAACTGAGGTGGATGATTACATCACTGTTTTCTCCAGTGCTGATATACAGAACTGAACTAAGCTGGACAATCTCATCATTTTCTTTAAGAGCTGCTGTGCCGCCAATTATTATTGTAAAGCTTCTTTGACACAATTTGCATTGTAAAAAACACTAAATAAATAAGGGTGACTTGACTTGACTTGACATATGGGTTCTTTACCTCTGAGTCCTGAGGGTCTTGTAAGATGGCTGCCTCCAGCAGTAGTATGGCGCCATTCAGATCCCCATCCCTGCACTTCTGTAGCCCTTGTTCAAAAGCATTGGTGCAGTCTTTGTTAGGGTTATTGGCATGGAAGTAGTAACCCTGTAAGCAATAGAACCAAAGAACAAGCTTAAAGAAAACAATCAATACCACAAGTAAATTTCATGATGATTTTAATAGAATACTTGAGCAGAGGACTCTCATAAATCTAGAGAGGTGGATGGTAGAGTGTTGCTAATTGGATCACCCTGAGGTCTTTAATATTGCAGTGAAAAGAGCAGTCGGGCTAATCAGTGGCGTGGGGAGAAGAAAAGGGCACAGGAACTCACACTTCAAATGATCCACTGCAATGCCATATGCCAAACATTCACAACATCTAGTGACACTTCACAATAAATTTGAAAGCAAATTAAAAACAATTATTTAATTATTACATACTTTTTCTTAAGATTGTTTAAAGTAAAAACTTGATGTTCTTAAAAATCATTGTAAATAACCACTTAAAATGGACTTAAATCCCAATAGATAATATTTTCCATTAATTTATTGTGTTGTTTCAAATATTAACCGTGACAGAAGGACTATAGATGATTGCAGCAGGTTAGGTTTATACAGACTCTTTAAAAATAACTTTTTAAAGGTGAGGTATGTAATATTGATAGCTAGCGATTGAAATGGATACTGCGGTCCAAATTCTGCCACCTCCTCCTTTTCCTCCTCAGACTTGACTCTCATTCCAGGTTGCCAGATTGAGGAAAAACGACAATGGCAACGGCAACAAGCCTTACACTGTAAATTGATGAGCTGATTTATCCATGTTTAACATGTCTCTGGACAGATGAATGCCGAGGCTTTGCTTGCTTCCGTGGCTGCAATAAGTGGTGTTGTCTGCCAACTGGCAACCCAGGGGAGTCGAAAATACTATTGGGTAAATCGGCAGTGGGTGGGATCACACAGACCAAAACAAAAACTGACACTTTGACACGGAACACACATTCCGAAGTAGAATAACTGGCTGTAGCATTGTTTTTCAAAGAAACAAGTATGTGAACTTAGTATGTTTTCTTAAATATCTGCAAACATATTATGGTATTTTTATGCTTTAGTTCAGGTTTATTGTATTTATGAACAAGGTTTATTGTATTTATGGTTGCTATGTTCTTCCGGGACTCTAGGGAGAGATGGAGCATACTTATTATGGTACTGTATATAACAGGAAACAGTAGAGTAAATGGTGGGGGCTGTTTGATGGTTGTTTGCTACCTGTTTACCACCCGTTTACCCAATCCTGTTTGAGAAACTGTTTGTTTCCTGCTCAAACAGGATTTTGCTGTGTTGTAGCTTTTACTATTCAGCTATGGCTACCTCTACATGTTTACATACACACTATGTTGCTGATGTTGAAACACTGAAATTGACGAGACCTTCAAGCATAGGACACCAAACGACCTCATCAACTTCTTCATCCTCTGTAGCTATACTCAACAAAAGATAACACTGCTTCCCTTCAATTCCCGAACTGCAAGTCCTCAAACAGTTGTGCTGGACAATTCGATTCCCTATATGCACATACACTTGCATTTGATGAAATTGTTGAATTGTATACGTATGTATATTTTTGATGACTTGCAGTATATTGGGTATTGTGACTATTGAGTGTGAAATTTTTTTTGAACACATGTTAAATGAAACTGGACTCTTTATTTACTAATAGACCTTTCTTGCACAAAAGACGATTCCCCTTTAATCTCTTGTAGCTTGACCTGTGCACAGGGATGGTTATAAATTTGAACTTGCTTCACAAACATTAAAAAAAGTATGTTTTATTTTATGAATATAGGTAGTATGAATGAAATTCAGACATACTACATCCACCTTGTTGTTACTGTTACATGACCTATCAGTGTCAGTTGCATTACTACCATTCATAAATCCTCTCCCGTGGCATCGTGGGACAGTGAAGTGTCCATTAAATGCACACTTCAGAGTCTCGCCAGAAGCAGTAGGTCATCTGGGTACTTTCGCCTACTGTTTTTCGAATACTGTGTATTTGGACATACTACTCTGTTGGTGTTTTGTTACTTCCCTACTATATAGTAGGAATTATTCGATTTCGGATGCAGCTTTGAAGTTGATCAGCAAGTCCTTCAGCAAGAACCAAACAATTACAAACACTACTAAACCCTGCCATTTTCTTCTAAAAAAAACAAAAGAGACAATCTTGAGAAAATATCTGAGAATTTCTTAAAAGTTATCTTAAAACATTTCTTAACTTCTTTCTTAAGACTTGAGGGTGTGCTTTTTGACTTAAGCAACCACTGAAAGTCTATCAACGGCAAGGCAATGTCCAAGCAACTAGAAACTATGATTAATCAAGCTCTAAATGGGCTGCAGCAAAGGCAGCAACTGAACACAAATTTATTTATAAAGCACTTTCAAAAGCACTTTAATTGACCTAAGTGCTGTACATAAAATATAACTCTAGCAGTACTTACGAGCATAAAAAACAACAGTCATATAATTTATCATGCTACATATCTCAATGACAACAATGATCAGACCCAGCCAAAAGCCAAAAAGAATAAGAAAGCACTGAAGTTTTAGGCTATATCAGAACATTCTCTGCCTGTTTGGAAGCACACAATGTTGGAACATAAGAGAGAATTCTAGATGAAAGAGAATATTATCTGACATCTGGATTCTACAACCTTTGAAGTGATAATCTACCCCTGTATCAGTTCTGTCATCATAGAGAATGCAATACAATGGGCAGTCATTAGATTGGTTAACAATGAACAGAACGGCTTCCACTGGTTAATGATATGTAAACTATGTCCACTCACTGACACTTTGTCTTAACCAGGTGCGACGCAATAAAACAATAAAAGCTCCCTATTCCATGCGCCGGTTTTCAGTCAATCAGCCATGACCAGGGTATTTTGTCAGTCGCTAGGTAGGCCACCCAGTGATAAATCTCTTTGGTCCAAAATTCCACTCCTTATCGATATCTAGTTCAGTCATGAAACTCTAGCAATCTGCTAGCCATCACATTATTTCATTATCTACATGGCACAGGCTAATTGGCCTCTGCTGATTCTGCAGCCAATGAGCTTGCTTGCTCTACATTTAAATGGTCTGTTTCAGTGTTTGCTGTAGAGAGCTATCAGAGTTCCTTTAGAAACCATCCACCTCCCTCAGCTCTACCACCCTAGATCCGCTACGGGATTTACGTATGTCTATTTATTCAGCAGCAGATTTTACATGCTCATAGCAGTGACTATTAAACTATTGAACGATGAAAAGAGTTACAGCGCACAAATTACAATTAAAGTGTTCTTTAACGGCTGTAACATAATGTGGTTCTCAACTTTTTTGCCTTGATCACACAATATAGGCTAAGATATTTTTGGTAATTCTGGTGAAATTATGACAAAGTTTTCAATCTATTTTTATAAACAGAAACTGTGAGTGTTAATACATTAATTAACCACAATTCATTTTGGGATTCCAGAAGTTCCTAGAACGTGTTTTCTTCAATAAATACAAAGTTATTGAGGGATGACTTTAGTTTATCTTGACTTTGTTTGTTTTTTTTTACATTTAGATTAAAGTTAGATTATTTTAATATATTGCTAATGATTTTAAATGAATATATTAAATATTAATATAATAATAATATTAATAATTTAAATACTTTTAAGGTCCTATGGAAGTCTGCTGCGGGCCACTAGGGAGCCCTGTCCCCGCAGTGGAGAACCACTGATGTTTAGCATTCCGATTGTTTGAGAATACCTTTTCAGTGGATGAAAAGTTGGGTGGAACCAGGCCTTCACTGTCAGAGTCCTCCAACCAGTTCCTCCGTGCCAACTCCTCCCATTCGGCCTGCATTTTATCCCAGAACTCAGTGTCTGACTGTGGAAGACAGATAAACAGCCCTTTAGGACAAGCCAATCTTGGAATTTCATACAGAACAAGACCCCACAGAGCATTACAGAGAGATGTTATTTGGCATCTATGACATGCTTTTTAAGAGTAGTTTACCCAGCAGGGAATACTGAGGATAGACTTCATAGCAATTGAATTGCTCTGTGTTTTTAATTGGTCCACATAGGACTAGCCAGGCATACAATCATGCTCTAGTTTTATGAGGACATATTGTTTTTGGCTACAAAAGCTGTACTGTGATTTTAAGCTGCAAGGTCAAAAAGTCAACATTCCATATTCATCTTTCTGGATTCATCAGAATATCATCTGCAAGAAGCACGTTTGTGATTGGATTACCAGCAGACCTCTCAGCTTTCATCCAGTATCTAATTCTTATCTATCACATATCAGCAGAGGCGGCGCACGATGTATGCATATTTATACGCTGAGTTTTATGTGTCAGATCAGGTATGAGCCGTTAAAAACAGATTCCAGCTGCAGTACACTATTGACTGCAGACATCTAAAGTATTATCATAAATGATTCTCTGTATGTGTGGGTGTGTGTACATATCATGGCTGGACAGGCAAATAAGAGGAGATAAAGAGCTGCATATAGATCTTTACTTTTATTAACAACAATTAACTAGAGCAGGAACACATCAGGAGAAGGATAAACATAACACCTTTACACACAATAAAGACGATAGAAAATGAAAAGACAAGTGAAGACAAAAAAAAGACAAGATCGAAATGAGGGCTTATAAATACAAAGGCTAATGAAAACTAAACAAAACACAGGTGAAATGATACGTAACCAAAGTAACTAACAAGAAACAAAGTTTTTTTTAAAACAATTTATATTGTAAATTTACACAACAGAGACGTTTTAGGAACCTGGAAATGCAAGCGCAAGTGTAAGTGCAAGTTTTTTAAAAACGATACTGTTATTGTCTCCCTTTGAATGACAAAAACGTGAATTTTTAAAAACGGTGACGTCATGCGCACGTGTATTACCAGGGTTGGGGAGTAACAAAATACAAGTAACTTAGTTACGTATTTAAAATACAAAATTTGAGTCACTGTATTTCATTACAGTTACATTTGAAATGGGTGGTAATCAGATTACAGTTCCATCTGAAAAGTGTTTTAGATTACCAAAGTGATTACTTTGAGTTTTAATGTCATTTAAACAGCGATTGGTGATTCTCTGACTCTGACCGTCTGAAAAAGACGAGTTCAGTTTCATGTTGTCTGATAGTTGGTTGAGAGTCATTTTATAATTCACTCGTCACTGCTACTTTTTCTCACAATTTGTTTTTTTCCTCACAATTATGAGTTTGCATTTCACAATTCTGACTACTGTGAGATTTATAATAATTTATAATTGGGAGATATAAACTGGTAATACTAACTTTTTTTCTTGCAATTGTGAATTTAGTATGTGAGTTTATATCTCATAATTTTGACTTTTCTCAATATTGCGAGTTTATATCTCATAATTCTGACTTTATAATTCACAATTGCAACTTTATATCACGCAATTCTGAGGGAAAAAGTCAGAATTGTGGGATAAAAACTTGCAATGACCTTTTTTGTGTTTGTTCCACACTTATTAATATTCCAAAGTATTCTAAAGTATTTCGATTAAGTTACTAAACTTGAGTAATGTAACGAAATATGTTACAAATTACTTTTTAAAGCACGTATTTTGTAATCTGTAGTGAAATACATTTTAAAAGTGACCTACCCAGCCCTGTGTATTCCATGTTCAGTCTAATGGTGTGCGTGGTAACTTGACTACTATAACAGCAATGGCGGACTACAGGACTGTGTTTTTGCTAGCTTTTTATTAATGCTACTGCAGTAAAGTGTAGATTTACTGCACCACTACTACGACGACATTATTTTCATACGCCAAATTAATTTTGACCTTGCCATGCATAAAACAGTATTTTTAGTTGTAGTTTAGGTGTTTAGTAGTTTTGTGGATCCGGGTCAACAGGGATCATTTTGACAATGCAGTCATTTGTACACAAAACAGAAATGCAAAGGAAAAAAAACTTAAGTTTTTAAGTATATTGTTGTTGTGTTAATATACCCCTATAACACACAGGAAGAAAAGAACATACAAACTAAAAGTCCAAGAAACAGAAACCAAATGTGGCATTGAAATATTGCAATTTAAAATAACTGTTTTCAATTTTAATATATTTTAAATAAGTAATTTATTCCTGTGATTGCAAAGCTAAATTTTTAGCAGCCATTACTCCAGTCTTCAGTCTTCAGCTATACGAGGGTGCTAGAGGGTACCCTCAAATGAAAACAAGAGCACGCTTAATTGAAACTGTAATTATAGCATATTGGCGAAAAAGATTTTGATGATCCAGTGATCCAGTGTGTATTTGTGTAGGCACTCTGGAGAATGTCAAAATTTCTATTTTTTTTTAATTTTTATCCTATTTGTGATTTTGCTAGAGTAGTCAGGAACTTACCACGCCTTCAAACAAGTCCAAATGAGGTGCGTAGACAAAAAATGCAAATAGTGGAACACTTCAAGAGAGTCCGCACACTCTCCCAAAGAAGTCATCAAATGCAAGATAAAAATAAATCTTTATTGAGAAAAAACATTTCAGTAACCTTTGTCAATGCCAAACTTTCAATGCTTATTTGGCTCCTGAATCACGCATTCGATGACTTCTTCTTTGGTAGAGCGTTCGGACTCTCTTGAAGTGTTTCACAATGTGTTTTTGCAACATTGCGTCAAAGTATCCAGTCACAGACATCTCTTTTTGTTCAGTGCTAAGCTCGGCATACTAGTGAATCCTGCATGTACATTATGCAAATAAGAGATTCATTGTGCAGTGTAGGCAGCTTCAATGATTAGAACACAACTTTGAGAAATCGGGATGAGCTGAGATGAATGACAGCTTTTTAGTGATTATAAAGTGTTCGTATTGTGCTTTCTAGGCTATATACAGTGCATTGAGAATCTGAATAAAAGTTTTGTTTCTCATGCTGCTGAGAGGACCAAAGGCCCCCTACATGCTTCAAAGTTCAAAGTTGCAGAAGTGACACCCACTTATAAATGTGTGATTCATTTGCAAAAGTAATGACTTGTAAAACTTGTAATCTTGGAAATCTCTACACATAGCTATTCTTCTGTTATTGTGGTGCTTAGAAGCCATTGCTTACACATTGCATCTGAACTTTACAAGAGCATGAGGACCTAATTCACTAATTTCAGAAGCAGCCTCAATGATTTGATTCTAGAACCGGGGCTTTCTTATTGTTATCAACATTCACTAGTTGTGATATATTGAACATTTTTGGAAACCATGAAATATTTTTTATTTATTGAAACATTTATTTATTCTCAAGTACTGAAGAAGTTGGAAAGCAAAGTGTTGGAGCCTCATGAGATTCTTACAATGCTCCAAAAATTGTGTTTCCTTTATTCCTAGACTGTCAGTATCAGATAGCACTAAGAATTACTTTCATTTGGACTTGCATAGTTGCAGTATAAAGGAATATTCACATGCATAATTCAGAATGAGGTGACAGAATTCTGGCATATGCCACATGTTTTATTCAGATCTCTAGAAACCTGAATATCAAGTTTAATCACAGTTTACAGATTGACATGTTATCACAACGTAAATATTTGGATATGATCACATTAAGAATAATATTGGAATATTATTGTGCATGTAAACATACATCATATACAGTATATGGCCAATTAATCATATAAAATCTTTTTTCACATTCAAATTTGTCTTTTCCATTCATCTTTCACATGATTGATACACTGGGATAAATCATATAAATAAATGGCCTAACAGAATATGGATGATCAATATCCCATTCTAGATTCAAGCAGTTCTGTCGTCATGATGTTGCAGATGCAACACCGCAAGGGATCTCCAGAGTCATTCATCTGTACTCAAATAATCACCCACTGGCACAGACAATCTGCACACTAGCTGTACAATTAAATGTATTTAATCTCTGCTTCAGCTTAAAAGATTAATCAAGAACTCCTTGACAAAGTCCTTGATAAATGATATGGAAAATCTTTTTGAAAATCTCATTTAAAACATGTGCCAATTAATGTTCTCTTTGTATTAGTGTTGGTGTCATAGTCATGTATCTGTCCATCTGTTCCTTGCTTTGAATTCCAGTCCTGTCACTTGTCACGTGGTCTTTGTTTTGAGTTTCTGTCTGTCATTGTAACATTATCAGTTCATTTGAGTCAGCCGTGTCTTGTAATTAGTTATGTATGTCACCTGTGCCCCGCTTATTATCCTCTTGTCTTCCTGTGTATATATTCCCTCTGTGTCAGTCAAGTCCTTGTTCGTCGTTAAAGTATCGTTCGTGGTGTTATTCCTGTATCCTGTCAGCATTCTGTTTAATATTAAACCGTTTGAAATTAAGTTTGTCTCTTCGTGCCTGTTCCTGCACACCCAGCGTTACAGTTGGTTTCGTGTTTGAGCTCGAAAAACTTTAACTTTTTTTTTTAAGTATAGTAACTCTAAAAATGTCATGTGTATCATGTAACAAGGAAAAATATAATATATAGCATTTTGTTCCTTAATTAAACAAAATATATTTTTTCTATATTTCTTTCAAAATATTGTAATAATTTATAAAAATCATTTTTGGGGGAGTCAAAAAAAAGTCAAATTATCTGATATATTATGATATAATATTATACTGTATAATATTATACATTCATCCTCTATGATATATGATATATTTCCTGTTTTGCTTTAAACGTGACTTTTTTTTAAAAGCACTTCCGGTATAAAAAATATAACGAACATAATACAATTATTTTTTTATACTTATAGCTTTTGTAAAGAACAGAGGAACAACATACACGACAAAAAAGTTGCCATACATTACAATCCAATCCAGTCAGTTCAAAAGTACATTACATCATTATACACTCATACACTTTCAAATACAATCATTTAATTCGCAAAGGGGATAGCTGACCATTTTCTCCATTTGTTCTCAAAGGTGTGCTTTTGCTACCTAAGTATATTTGTGAATTTTCCGGGTTATGGCCTTTTCTCAAATTTATAAGCAGTGAAGCAGTTTTCTACGAAATAATAGTAAAACTTTTTTTTCCTAATGGGGAATTTAAAACTACTTAATGTATTTTTTTTTTAATGTGGAATTTAATTCTTATAATGAGGCTTTTTTTCTTCAAAACATTTTAAAATAGAAAAAGGCACTTTAACTAGATATAACGTAACAATAAGAATTGTTTAATAAAACATGCTTCACAACAGAACATTGATCGAATATTTAACCTTACTAATTTATTGCTAATGCACAAGAGTGTGCTTCAAAAGTCACAGTAGTTTCATGCAAGGCAAGTACAGAAAACTTCAGACAGTTTGCATCACCATACTGACTGGATCTTAGTTTCACTGTTAAATTTAGCTACAGCAGCCTTTTACTGTTTTTTTTTTACAGAGCAGATCACTTTAAAATGGATGTCTTGAATATTACTGCCCAATAAGCATCTCTGAATGAGAGACTAGAGAGGTAAGAGCTGACATCATCACAAAGCAGAGATGTCATTTGTGTTGATGCTGCACTCTTCGGCTAAAAATACACCAATTATGCAGTCTTAACTTACAGGGTGAGACTGACCTTACGGAATGCAAGAAACTGCACTTCCCAGGTGGCCAGATACATTGTGAATAAGCCCTGAGGTATGAAGATTACACTTGCAACAGAGAAGACTTTCTCCAAACTTTTCAATTGAATCCATAGCTGTGATTTTATGTGTGTATTTGAGCGTATGTGTGTGTGTGTGTGTGTGTGTGTGTGTGTGTGTGACTTGGTCTCACCTCCACAGCAGCCTTGGCTCGAACAAACTCCTCCTCTAATGAGCGTTGTCTCCCCAGTAAAGTGCCGCCCAGCTGGGGCCTCTGCCGCTGTGTACACAGATGGTCAGACGCACATGCAGACAAGGTCAACCAGCAGTCCTCGGATCATGCTGAATAAGCAACCTTAAAGTTATGGCCATTATTATTTTTTAGCATACAGTTGCCCCAAAAAGTATTTGGACACTTAAGCCAAACTAAAAGAATATATGGGATGATGAACTATCAAACCAAGAGACATCTGCAAACAAACAATGCTATACCTTTTCTCAGAACAATTTTGTCTATATAACTAACATAATCAGCATATTGGGAATTTAATTTAATCATCTGGATTCAATGTGATATTTAGTAGCTGTATATGAAGACAATTCCTTTTAAGTTGACAGAGGTATGCTAACAGACTAATCACATGGGTTGTAGTTACCATTATCCCTCCCCCCCCATCCCTTTATTTAGCAATAAATAGAAATTAATGCTAAATAGAAATGCTAACATATACAACTGTAATATTTTCCAATACTATGCAGGGTGGCAATATTGCATTACACACTTTTTTAGAAAGTGATGCATTCATTTTTGCGTGCGTAACCTAGCGTTGGCTTGCTACTTTGTTTTTTAATAACAAAAGTTCTATTTTTGCTAAATGTAAAGGCCCTTTCACAACAAAAGTTGAAGTAAAATGCAAATTCACTCCTGTAGACTAGAGGGTGCAGCTTAAACAAATTGCTCAGCTGTGCAGCCATTCTGGATCGCAGAAAAATAGGATGCAGGAGTCTTAATTCAGCAATAAATAATAATAAAGTGAGATTTAATACAGGTGCTGCATGGTCATATAATTAAAATATCATCAAAAAGTTGATTTATTTCACTAATTTCATTCAAAAAGTGAAACTTGTATATTATATCCATTCATTAAAGCTTTTTATTGAATCTTATTTATGTTGGCACTTCTTTTTAACAAACTATATTTTTATCTATATCTTTTTTATACTACTGTATGTTTTGTAGCACTTTGAGATTTCTAAAATGTAAAGTGCAATACAAATAAAATTTATTATTATTATTATTATTATTACACACAGACTGATATATTTCAAATGTTTATTTCTTTTAATTTTGGTAATTATAACTGACAACTAAGGAAAATCCCAAAGTCATTATCTCAGAAAATTAGAATAGTATTTAAGACCAATGCAAAGAAAGGATTTTTAGAAATCTTGGCCACCTGAAAAGTATGAACATGAAAAGTATGAGCATGTACCGCACTCAATACTTAGTTGGGGCTCGTTTTGTCTGAATTACGGCAGCAATGCGGTGTGGCATGGAGTCGATCAGTCTGTGGCACTGCTCAGGTGTTATGAGAGCCCAGGTTGCTCTGATAGTGGCCTTCAGCTCTTCTGCATTGTTGGGTCTGACATATCACATCTTCCTCTTCACAATACCCCATAGATCTTCTATGGGGTTAAGCTCAAGCGGGTTTGCTGGCCAATTAAGAACAGGGTCCTTAATTGGTCCTTAAGAACCATGCTCCTTATACCAGGTACTGGTTGCTTTGGCACTGTGTGCAGGTGCCAAGTCCTGTTGGAAAATTAAATCTGCATCTCCATAAAGTTGGTCAGCAGCAGGAATCATGAAGTGCTCTAAAACTTCCTGGTATACGGCTACGTTGACCTTGGACCTCAGAAAACACAGTGAACCAACACCAGCAGACGACATGGCACCCCAAACCATCACTGACTATGGAAACTTTACACTGGACCTCAAACAACGGGGATTGTGTGCCTCGCCTCTCTTCCTCCAAACTCTGGGACCCTGATTTCCAAAGGAAATGCAAAATTTACTTTCATCAGAGAACATAACTTTGGACCACTCAGCAGCAGTCCAGTCCTTTTTGTCTTTAAGTCCTTTTAGCAAAGGCGAGACGCTACTGACGCTGTCTGTTGTTCAAGAGTAGCTTGACACAAGGAATGCGACAGCTGAAACCCATGTCTTGCATGTGTTTGTGCGTAGTGGTTCTTGAAGCACTGACTCCAGCTGCAGTCCACTCTTTGTGAATCTCCCCCACATTTTTGAATGGATTTTGTTTCACAATCCTCTCTAGGGTGCGGTTATCCCTATTGCTTGTACATTTTTTTCTACCACATCTTTTCCTTCCCTTAACCTCTCTATTAATGTGCTTGGACACAGAGCTCTGTGAACAGCCAGCCTCTTTTTGCAATGAACTTTTGTGTCTTGCCCTCCTTGTGCAAGGTGTCAATGGTCGTCAACTGTCAAGTTAGCATGTCTTCCCCATGATTATGTAGCCTACAGAACTAGACTGAGAGACCATTTAAAGGCCTTTGCAGGTGTTTTGAGTTAATTAGCTGATTAGAGTGTGGCACCAAGTGTCTTCAATATTGAACCTTTTCATAATATTCTAATTTTCTGAGATACTGAATTTGCGATTTTCCTTAGTTGTCAGTTATAATCATCAAAATTAAAGGAAATAAACATTTGAAATATATCAGTCAGTGTGTAATGAATGAATATAACATACAAGTTTCACTTTTTGAATGGAATTAGTGAAATAAATCAACTTTTTGATGATATTCTAATTAGATGACCAGCATCTGTACATAAAGTATTTGTGTATTTTTAATTTTTGCTGGTTTGCATAATGTTCTGAATTTCCATTTCAAAAAAGTTTTTATTCATTTTGAGGAATACTGAATCTGTTTTTGTGCAAGTGAGATGAGTAAATGCTTACATTTAACCTAGAACTACAATAAATATCATGATTAAGCAGCACACACAATGCCTCAGAACTTACTCACAAATTCTCTCAACATGGGGACAGGAAAGATGTAAGTCAATAAATGTGAAAGCAAAGTAACTAGCATTCATTTTATAGTCTTGACTAGCATTACTTTGAAAGTAACTCGGATATTTTGTTGATAGTATTTATAATCTGTAAATTATGCCCATAACACTTATCTGTATAGCTGTTGTACATATTGTAGATTTTGTATATTCTGCACTTACTGCCTATTGCACTTCTGGTTAGATGCTAAATGCATTTCGTTGCCTTGTACCTTACATGTGCAGTGACAATAAAGTTGAATCTAATCTAATCTAAATTTAAGAGTAATGCGTTATGTTACTCGTTCGCAAACAAGTAATCTGATTATGTAACTTGCTTTACTTTAAATTTGTTACCCCCAAAACTGCTACTATTTTATCAACAAATTTTCTTGCAACACTGCAAAACATGCAGCTTTGAAGTTTGTATTTTTTGCATTGAGCCAATTTGTGACATTTATATAATCTATCGGTCAGCAGTTTTTGGCTATGGTCAGAGTTGAACGTTAAGCAGCAAAACATTTACATACAAAGATACATTTGCATGTATGTGATGTATTTGTTTTGGTGTCATGCTTCTGATAACGCTTGTGGTGTCAAACAGCAGTTGTGTACAACAAGTAGATAGTGTCCAAATAGTTTGTCAAATTTTAAATGGTATGTCTGTTGTTTAATCAAGCAGAGCCTAACAAATATTTTTGTAAAATGTTTTCCTTAAAAAGTGTGCTTGTGCTGCATTTCATTAATGTTTTGTTATCTAATGCAATGACATTTCGTCATTATAGCTATTAAATACTTTCTGGGGCCACTGTACATTATCCCTGTATTCATTATAGTATTTCAATACACAGAACTAAAGTTGTGGGCAATATAAAGGTTTAGTATATAGTATTCCTATAACTCAGTGGTGTCCAGTCCTGCACCTGAAGGGCCACTGTCCTGCAGATTTTAACTCCAACCACAATTAAACACACCCGAACCAGCTAATCAAGGTCTTACTAGGCATTCTAGCAACTTTCAGCCAGGTGGTTGAGGCAAGTTGGAGCTAAACTCTGCAGGACAGTGGCCCTCCAGGACTGAGTTTGGACACCCCTGCTATAACCGAATCCTTACTAATATCTAAGAAATAAACAGAGCCTGTCTTACCCAAAGAGGATATCATTGCTGACACACAAAAAACATATTTATGAACACTCAGAAAATGGGTACATAAGGGTATAAATTCTGTACTTCAAACAACAAACAAGTCTCTTTCGATTTACTGCACCTTAGAGACGTGAAAGGCATTTTACAGTATCATTCTGTACCTGTCATATACAAAGATGTATGTGCCTTTCCTCAGGTGCCTCTATTTTGAGTTTAATACCTCCATTTTGTATTTTTTTTTTTAAATCTAATGGAACAATTCTGTCCCAGAAGGCCCAGGTGAGAAGGGTTTGGACCATTTTAAGTGCACATAGGAACCATTTTCTGAGTGTGAGAGGAGATGGTGATCAATACAGAATGTTTCTGTAGTCTTTTAAATGAGATCAAAGTATCATTAGTGTGTACCTGAGGGGCTGGCCCAGGGTCTGATTCCGTGCTAATGCTGAGCTCCAGAGCACTATGCCTATTAGAGAAATCTGTTTTAAAGTCTGCAGACCTGAAAAGGATGAAATGCAGTGAATAATGGTATTATTGCTAGCAATAATGGCAATAATGCACAGAGGCAACTGAATTAAACAATCTAAATTGAATTTTACATCCATGATAAATGGTGATACTATTAAAAATGCATTGTATCAATTTATCTTTTAAAGAATGGATGTATTTACCCTCTAAATTCAGGGTGTCAAAAACACGAAAGGAGTCTATTTGAGGCAAAAGTAATAAAATATGTAAATAAAAATCTGGCTAATTTAATGTTGTCAGACACAGACAGATTTAAGTCTTTTATTTGCAGACATCAGGTAAACAGAGTCACAGGCTGAGAAGGGTAAGTGGTAACAGAATCAATACGGTGAATTAGCTGAGAGGTAACATCTTGTTTCTCCATGTAACAGATGCTGATCCAGGTATCAGCAGGACCGAAGAGGTGATGGACGGACTGGAGATCGAACACGGGAACAGACGGGTAGACAGACAGGAAGCAGGTAAGTAGAACCGGTGAGTCTGTATAGTTGGGCATGGACGAGACCGGACGCTGAACTGGCTGTGAGATGTGCATTTATGTCAGTGATGAGGAACAGGTCCAGGTGCTTAGTATTCAGGTGATGGTGATCAAGTGGGTGGAACTGGCTGTGGAACTAGTGATATTGGTGACTAACTCTGTGCAGTACCCCCTCCTCCACGTGCGGCTCCTGACGACTGACCCTATCGACAATGGGGACGTCCAGGACCTTGGGGAGCAGATCGACTGCGTTGATCTTGCTGAAACTGGGTGAGTAGCATAGGGTCGAGGATGTCATCTCGAGTCACCCAGGATCTTTCCTCTGGGCCATATAACTCCCAGTCGATATTCTAATGTTGTTCCCCGCCGCCGTGAATCCAGGATGGTCCGAACTTGATAGATCGCCTCGTCCTCAGCAATATCCAGAGGAGGAGGAGGTGCTTCATTGTAAACCAGATCTGTGGAGTGAAACAAGGGTTCAGTGAATGGTTTGAGTGGTGATACATTGAATGATGATGCTATACGATACTTGGCTGGTAGTTGAAGGCGGTAGGTGACGTCATTCAGCTGCCTCTGCACTGTGAATGGACCTATGTAGCGGGGACTCAGCTTACGACAGGGCAGGCGAAGACGGATATCTCTGATGGAAAGCCAGACCTTTTGGCCCGGTAGATATGTAGGTGTCTCCGAGCGGCGATTCTTGTGTCTTCGCACTGCCCGTTGTAGATGTATGTGCACCGAGTCCCATACCCTCTTGCTCTGGTGGAACCAGTTCTTAACAGCTGGAGCCTCTGACGGTTCTCCAGACCAGGGAAACAAGGGTGGTTGATAACCTAATACACACTGGAACTGGGTGAGTGCGGTGGTGGATTGTCTCAGAATTCTGGGCGTATTCCGCCCAGCTTTTCTGGTTCTGGTGGCAGTATAATCTCAGGTACCTCTCGATTTCTTGGTTCTTCCACTCAGTCTGGCCATTGATTTGTGGATGATAGCCAGATGAGAGGCTGACGGAGACTCCCAGAAGATTAAAGAATGATTGCCAGACTCGGGAGATAAACTAGGGACCCCGGTCGGAGACAATGTCCTCGGCAGAGCAAAGTGGCGGAACTCGTGCTGGAAGAGGGTTTTGGCAGCTTGGAGGGTGGTCAGTAGTCCTTTCAGGGGAATAGGTTTGCAGCATTTTGAGAACCTATTCACGATGACGAAAATACAGGCATGGGAATCAGTAGGTCGGTCATGAAGTCGATACCAATGTGGGTCCAGGTTCGTTGTGGTAGGGGTAGTGAAACTAACTTTCCAGCGGGAAGTGGAGGGGTGTTGGTTATGGCACAGACTGAGCAGCCCCAGACGTATCGGGAGACATCCTGAGTCATCGAGGGCCACCAGTAATCGCTGACTACCTTGGTGTCCAGAGCCCGGTGATGTATGTGCTGAGTCCAAGAGGGGCTGACGACAGCTGGTAGGAATGTGCCCCTCTGGACCTCCTGGGCAGAGCAGGATCGGTATCAGTGGCCAAGCGGATTTAGTCGTTGATCTCCCATTGGATGGGACTGATTACCATGGCTGGAGGGAGGATAGTTTCAGGAGGGGCAGATTCCAGTTCTGGGGTGTAAGGCGGGAAAGCTTTAACGTTCTTGTCGCCTGGACGATAGGGTACCATAAACTTGAAACAGTTGAAGAAGAAGGCCCATCTCGCTTGTCTGTTGTTGAGGCATTTGGCGACCCGTAGATATTCTGGGTTGCGGTGATCCATGATAACCTCAGACCGGTGAGTTGCCCCCTCCAGCCAATGTCTCACCTCCTCTAAGGCTAGTTTGATGGCCAATAATTTGTGGTTTCCCACGTCGTAATTCTGCTTTGCCACGGACAGCTTCCTGGAGAAGAAGGTGCTTGGATGGAGGCATGGAGGGTCCCCCTGCCGCTGAGAGAGGACAGCTCAGACTCCAGTTAGAGAGGCATATACCTCGACGACGAATGTATGAATGGCCGATTTTGTCCAGGACAGAGACTTGGGCTAATTCTTCAGGAAGGACGTAAGTGGAGAACTGATCTGGCTGTAGTTCTGGATGAACTTGCGATAAAAGTTGGCGAAACAATGGAATCTCGAGTTCCTTTATGGAGCTCGGTACAGGCCAATTCCGGATTGCGTCCACCTTCCTCTGGTCCATCTTCACGGCATAATGGTCGATGACGTAACCGAGGAACTGGACTGAGGGGATATGGAACTCACATTTCTCGAGTTTTAGGAAAATTTGATGCTCACGGAGGCATTGAAGGACCTGCCGGACATGGATCAGTGAAGGACTTGGAGAAGAGGAGTATGTCGTCGATATAGACGATGACGAATTGATTGAGAAGGTCTCTGAAGATCTCGTTCATATAGTTCTGGAAAACAGACGTAGAGTTTGATAGGCCATACAGCATAACCTGATATTCATAATGGCCTGTCTTCCACTCATCTCCCTTTCGGATGCGAATCAAGTTGTACGCGTTCCTCAAATCTCAAGAAGATGTGAGATCCCCGTAGTTGTTCTAGGGCTTCAGGTACCAGAGGAAGGGGATAGCAGAACTTGACCGTTTGGGCATTGAGTGCTTGGTAGTCAATACACGTCCGTAAGTCTCCGCCCTTCTTGGCGACAAAGAAGCTTGATGCAGTAGAGGACGTGGATGGTCGAATAAACTCCTGTTGGAGAGCCTCTGTGATGTCCTCTTCCATGGGCTTCTGTTCCAGGATGGACAGAGGATAGACTTTGCCTTTGGGTAGAGTGGTCCCAGGTAGCAGGTCGATGGCACAGTCCCATGGCCGATGAGGGGGAAGACGAGTTGCCAACCACTTACTTAACTCATCCTGGAACGACCGGGACTCTGCGGGGATCTGGATCTTACTCAAAACCTCTGGACTCTCCACCGAAGTGGAATTCAACTGGATGGGGGTTGGCTTGACGAATCTTGACGAGGAAGAGCTAGGAATTTTCTTGATCGATGTTAGACAGGATTGGAAGCACTCTTCACCCCATTTGAGAATCTCACTGGTGTGCCAATTGATCGCTGGGATATGTTCGGCCATCCACAGGCGATTTCCTCCTTGTGAAGACAGCTAATGTGGAGCATCAGTGTGGGGGAGAAGTGATTCACTTGGCCTCGGCCCAGCGGTTTTCCGAGTAGAGTTTGGATCTTTAAGGGTTGAACACAGCATTTCCTGGAGAGTTGGAGCGTCCGAAGGAACTGGCGAGAGTTCCCTGCAGACCCCGAATCAATGAGGGCTTGTGCTGCAACATAACTATTACAGGCTGAGAAGGGTAAGTGGTAACAGTCTCTGAATCAATACGGTGACTTAGCTGAGAGTCAACATGTTGTTTCTCTGTGTTACAGATGATCCGTGAGCAGATTCTGATCCAGGTATCAGCAGGACCGAAGAGGTGATGTACAGACTGGAGATCGATCACGGGAACAGATGGGCAGACAGACAGGAAGCAGGTAAGTAGAACAGGTGAGTCTGTATTGCCGTGCATGGACGAGACCAGATGCTGAACTGGCTGTGAGGTGTATATTTATGGTGAGTGTCAGTGATGATGAACAGGTGCAGGTGCTTAGTATTCAGGTGATGGTGATCGAGTGGGTGGAACTGGCTCTGATGACGTGGTGGTATTGGTGACTGACTCTGTGACAAATGTCAGGTTTATCTTCTGTTCTATTGTCTTTTTTGTGCATCTGAAATCGCATACTGTCTGAGTAGGTACTACATTTGAATTTGAACTTACTTTGTGACCAATAAAATGGTATGTATGTTCTATAGTATGAATATAGGTAGTATGAATGAAATTCACTACATCCACCATGATGTTGCTCTGTCACGTGAACTACCAGTGTCTATCATGGGATAGTAAGGTGTCCATCAAATGCACACTCGCCAGACATATTAGGTCATCCATGGTCCTTTTCACCAATTGTTTTTTGAATACTATGTATTCGGACATACTAGACTGGCGCACTGTTTTTTGCATACTATATCATAGGGAAGTTTTCATTTTTGGATGCAGTTAGTTTCCTTGGTAACTAATTATGTCCTCGTTGGTTTCTATCATTACGTATTGCTGACACCTGTGTCTAGTTTAGTTCCCTTGTTTGCCCTGTTTATTAGATTAGTTTAGTCCCCTGTTAGTTTTTGTTAGTGCTTTGTGTGGTTTATGATAGATGTGCTCTTGGTTGGATTATTAATAAAAACTTTTATGTTTTTGGATACTCCTGAGTCTAGTTTGTGCATGAAAGAGCTAAAAATCTTTATTGGCTCCAGAATGTACACATGTTTTGTGCATGTGAACCTTGTGACTGTACATTAATCACTAAATATGGAAACATATTGCATCACACCTGGTTAGGATAAAATGAGAACACATTAAAGATGAGGTGGAAACCTGACCATACCACAAAAGCTCAGAGGATGAATGGTTGGATGTGCACCTCTTCCTCTCATATCTCCACTTCCTCCCTCCGTTCAAGGCACTGTCTGGGTGAAGGCTCACCTCCTCCCACTTTTCCAGGGGTGAGCTGCTCACTGGAGACAGGACGGATAGTATACAGTGAGACAGGAAATAAAAATGACAGGCTGTCATAATCACTATGTTTTTAATGAAACAACATATCGGTGCAAAAGGTAGATTAAGGCTAACCAGCAGCCGATAAGGATACAGCTTACAGCTCAAGGCTTGCTTATCTCGACCAGGCTACAGTCTGCAGCTGGCAATTGATTAAAGCAGTTGGGCTGTCAAATGATAAATATAGCACAACAGGGAAAACATGGCAATAGTTTAGCTTACAGTAGCTTAAGGCATAATCTACAGGAAATGAACTTAACTGTGCAAGTTGTTTAATGCTTTCCAGAGGATTAAGATAAGCCAGTGTAGTGTTTCATTTTAAACCATTTCTAGCATGAGCTTGAGACAAACAAGAAAAAAAAATAAAGACAAAAAAAAATGAATACATTTCTACTTGGAGCAGCAATGATGTGAAAGCCACAGTTTGGTGTGTTTAAACCATTTCAATAATTTTCCTCTAATTCAGTTCCACTATATTAAATCTAATAATATGTTAATGTGGATGCTAAAGTGCACTGTTTCCTGATGACGTGGCTGATGGCATGAAAAAACAGACAACAGAGGGCAAAAATGTAATTACACTGAGAGCCTAAATTAAATCAGCTATAAATTAATCATAAGCACCTCTTAAATTAATTAAATGAACTCTACACTTAAAACAATTTCACAAATCCAGACCTTTTCATAGATTATAATGGAACACTTTACTAATGTGTTATAGAGTTTCATGAATTAACGTGTTTTTTCATGGTACAGCTACCATACAGCTACCATATCTAGGGCAACTGGTGTAACCCAGGTATCATAATAATATCACATTGCCCAATCATTCAGAAATTTGTTTTGCACCAGATAGTACATTCAACACTAAGTGTCATTTTCCTCTGTTGGTAGACTGAGAATCCAATAATCTTTTAGCACACGTTAAGATTAATATAGTCTGAATAACTACATTGTCAAGATCGATTCCCGTGAAGTCCACTAGAGGGCACTCCACTCTGGACTTTCACACACACACATGCACATTCACCTTGGACTTCACTCCCTACAATGCACTACACACGCATTCACCCACTGCAGTATCGCACTACATTTCCCAGAAGTCTCCACAGCTGGACTGATTACACTCACACCTGATACTGATCACATCTCACTATTTAAGCACACTGCACAAACACCTCACCATGAAGTCTTGAGCTACATTGTGTATTCAATTCTGAGTGTTTACTCCTCTGTCTGTTTTCCCGGTTCTGGTTTTGCCTGTTCCATGTTTCCTGATCGTTATCTGCCTGTCTTTGGATTTATTGCCTGTTTATTGACAACAATCCTGATTATCCCCTGTATACCTGTTTGCTGATCATTGACCACTGCCTGTCTGACAACGTGTACTAAAGCTGCATTTGGATCTCATTCCGCTGCCTCTTCGTTACAGAAGTCACCCCCCCCCCGCCCCATCCAGCAGCTTTTTCTCAGCAGTGTCATTCACAGAATGGATTACTTCGATCACCTACTACGGCTTCATCGATTGAGGATATTATTCACTTCTGTGAGTTATCAGATCGTATCACGTATGATGAAGCTTTGTTTAAACATCTATTTCGTCGGGGACTAAAAGAATCCCTAAAATCCTGATGGAGACTTTAATTGTAGTCTCATAGACTTTATGGACATTGTGCTCATGTTAAGTGGTTCTTCATTTACTTTGGAGGAGGCGGTTCAATCACCAACCAAACCAGCTATGGTAATATCAAGCCCTGTAATTTATAAACATTTCTGTCCTGTGGTTTCCACCCCTGAGCCCAGTCATAACATGGCGACCACAGCTGAGCCGGAATAAAAAATGGCCGCCCATCCAGAGCCACAGCACGCCTCAGCTGATGGTGAAGAGCCACAGCACGCCTCAGCTGATGGTGAAGAGCCACAGCATGCCTCAGCTGATGGTGAAGAGCCACAGCACGCCTCAGCTGATGGTGAAGAGCCACAGCATGCCTCAGCTGATGGTGAAGAGCCACAGCACGCCTCAGCTGATCGTCCAGAGCCACAGCACGCCTCAGCTGATCGTCCGGAGCCAAGCCAAGTCACCGTAGATCTTCAGGAGCCAAGCCACCGTAGAACTTCATGAGTCAAGTCAAGTCATCACTGATCATCCACAGCCACGACGTAAACGTAAGCCACACAGTAAGAAGGCCACTCCAGCGCTCCCCGAGGCAGTTCCAGCGCTTCCCAAGGCCACTCCAGAACCTCATGAAACCACTCCAAAGCTCCATGAAATCGCTCCAGAACCTCGTCACGTCTTCACAAACCTTGCAGAGCCACAACATACCCATGTAAATCTTCCTGAAAAACCACCAGTCCAGCCCATGCCCACTCAACAATTGCAGACAGTTCTCACCATGCCTGCCCAGTCAGGGATGCTTCACGCCATGCCTGCTCAACAACCACCAACCATTTACACCACACCTGCCCAACCATGGATGCGTCACACCACACCTGCCCAGCCAGGGATGCTGCAAGGCACGTCTGCTCAGCCACAACCGGTTTCTGCCATGCAAAACCAACCTTGGGCGATTCATCCCACGCCTGCCCAACAACCGACGGTTCATACCACGCCTGCCCAACAACCGACGGTTCATGACACGCCTGCCCAGCAGCCAACCATTCATGCCACGCCTGCCCGGCCACGCCTGCCCAGCCTCAGTCGGCTCACGTCACGCCTGCCCAGCCTCAGTCGGCTCACGTCACGCCTACCCAGCCTCAGACTGCTCACGTCTCGCCTGTTATGCCAAAGCTGTCAGAGGATGCAGCCCATGCTTTGGGGAAATGTATCGGAGTAAAAGTGTACATTTTATTTAGGAAATGTAGTGGAGTAAAAGTAAAAATTGACAGAAATATAAATACTTAAGTAAGTACAGATTTCCCCCAAAAATACTGTAACAAAGTATTATTACTTCGTTACATTACACCTCTGCTCAGGGGGGACATGTCGGACTATCAGCACACAGAGTTTCCTCAGAACTGTTTCATGGTATGGACTCCATGCTTTGAATAGTCTAACGTATATTTTATATTGTGTTTTTATTCAGACTCATTAGTTTGTGAAAATACATATGTTATTTTATATCTGCTGTTTTTTACAATTCCCCATTTAATTGTGTTACCTCTGCCGATATAAGGCTGAGTGTTACAACAGATCTTCTTTGCACACACAAAAAGTAAAAAATATAAATACCCTTTGAAATGGTGCAACACTGCCAAGTATTCAACCTCTGATTTCAGCATTGAGTATTGATAGTGACATCAATACATACACTTCAAATAGAGAACTTCTTCTGACCAATGTAATTTCACCTGAAACCTGAGAGATTTCTGTCTCTCCATTTAATGGCCCTTTCACCTAAATTTTGATGTTTCTAAAAAGGTACATAGAGACATTATGCAACATTTGTTATATATTATACTATATTTGACGTGTTCTATGTATGTGTGTTGAACAATATGTGAATAAAAGCTTAAATGATCTGTTCATCATATAAAGCGACAGTGTCTCTTTAGAAGACTTGGTGGAATAGTCTTTCAGGGAGGGAAAGAAATCCCTCAGGTTTCATTACATCTTATATTTTAAATATCTTCATTTGTGTTTTGAACATGAACAAATGTTTATGGGTTTGGAATGACATGAGATGAGTAAATAATGACATTTGGGTGAACTACTAACCCTTTAAAAGAGAAGTGTGCAATTTCCACACTTCAGTGAGACCATTCTGTCATTATGTTTATACAACAAAAAGAGATCCTGGGAACCTTTTAAAACATGCCATAATTGACAACTAAATTGACTTATGGTGAATTTGAACATTATAAATTCATCTTTATTTAAAGCTGCAGTCCGTAAATTTTGCGTCTTTGTCTCCATCTCTGTTTGAAACCTGAAATTGGAGTGATTTGCAGAGTTATCTTCCGTGCATCGGCATGGCTCCTAAGCACGGATGAATCTAATGTTTTGAAGCATATGTGTGGGTTATTATATCAACGCACCAGTGTGGATGGACCTTCACTGTACTTTGGAATTATAGATAAGCTATACATCTTTGAAATATGTCCAAAATAAGAAGTTTCAGCGGAAAATGTCATCTGAAGAAGTAAGTAACATGTCAGCCAGTCAATCAGTTAATGTGTAACAACTGATTTCAATTTCACATTCAGAAAGTTTCCATGTGATGTAAACAATAGATTACATCACATGAAACAAATACCATAAACCATAGTGAACTGAACTATGTAGGAACTGCTATGAACTAAATTCATGTTATGTATTTTACATAACATAACTCTTCAGCAAACATCTTACGATAAGGAATAAGTTCACTTTAGTGATCTGATTCAGCTCCAATACTTGACGACGGAAGTGGATATGCTTTTCTTGTAGTAGAGAAGAATTGCTTTCTCTTATAGTTAGCACAAAGTAACTGAAATTTACCATAATGACAATAGCAGAGTGAGAGAAAAAAGCACAACAAAGGAAACTCCATAACAACAACAACAAGTGTGCGACTACTGCTGCCTAATTATCAGCTGAAGCATTGAAATGTCTTACCTGTCCAGCAGAAAAACAGTAAACAATGATGATTGTCATTTTTAACTTTTTTTACTACAAGTTGCAATCAAAATTACAAGTTTAATTACATTCCAGCTGAAAGATCCACCACTTGCAGTATCCACATGTGATACAGCCGGGACTCCTTCTTTATGTATACAGATGTGACATAATGACACAAAGACAAACTCGTATTTCCAATGGACACTGATCAGATTCAATCAAATTAGCAAACATTACTGTTGTAAATCGGGCTAAGGTAAGGAGACATTCAACGCTGATTGGTTATGTACTTACTCATTAATTGATTTTGGATCATGTTCAACCAAAAAATAAAGTTACGGACAGCAGCTTTAACAAGAAAAATACCTGAATCTAATGAGGCTCTTTCAGGGTTAGAAAGGCTGGGGGATGTTGACTCTGTCTCCACCTGGATCAGCTCCGTCTCTTCCGTCTTCTTCTTGCGGAGGCTACTTTTAGAAAAACCATTCTTACGAGATCCACGGGGACTACGTCTGTCCCAGCTCCACCTTCTCTCACATGGTTCACTCAAGTCCACCAGGTCTAGTGCTGTGGACAAGACTAGAGCATATGGAACAAAACATTAAACAAAACAAGAACATTTAAGTAACTTTTATAAACGTGCCTTAGAAAAACGATACCTAAAAGAAACGCAAGACAAAATAATGGCACAGACATATTTTAAGATATGTAAAGCAGAGTAAATGCCAAGGAACACTAACTGTAGAACTACATTATGTAAACAAGGTAGCACTGCAATTTGGGATAGAACACTTGGTGCCCAACAGCTATGGGATAGAGGAGAAGAAGAAGAAGAAGAAGGACAGATGAGTGAGGGGGAACAGATGACAGAGCAGTAATTATGAGGGAACCTGCTGTGTTGGAGGTGACTGGCCGTGTGGCTCCATCACTCTTGCTCTCACTCTGGAAGTCATCGATAGAAGGGCTCAGTAATGGACGGCTCTCTTGCTGCTCACTACACAACTGTAACACAAAAAAACAAACATATTTCACTTTAAGTGCACCCATTTGCACAACATTTTCATCTTGTTTGTCACATTTATGTAGATCTTTATTTTGTTTCCTGTTTAATGTTTCTGCTAAAGTTCAGTTTTATTTTGAAGTTCTTGTTTCTAGCTCTTGTCATGTCCTTGTTCCTTGTCCTCTGTTTTGCCAGACAGCTAAAATACATTTTCTCTGCTTAATAGACAGAGACCACCATAAGTAAACACCGGCCCAAAGGGTCTAGGATTAGCCGGTTAGCATGAACCACTTAGCCCTTGTTAGCAGATGCCGTTGCTGTGGAAGATGTTATGCGCCTGCAAAGCGCTAAGTCGCTAAAAGGCTTTAGGTACTTTATTTGTGCCAGATTGAAAGTTAGAAGAAATCATTTTACTGTGTATTTTCTCTTAATCATGAAAATATTCATAACACTTTATATACAGTGTCTTTGTTACACATTACAAGCACTTACTATAGTATTAACAGGAAATTGTACACATTATGCAACTAACCCTTCGCAAAACCCTAATCCTAACCCCATTATAATGACGTTTAATTAATATTACTGTCAGGATTATCAGCGGGAGTGCCCGTGACAGCCACTAGAGGGCACTCCTCCCCGGACTGCTACTCACTCACCACTGGACTTCACTTCCCACAATCCACTGTCACACACTCACTCACACCTGTGCACTACATTTCCCAGAAGCCCTGTACCCTGCCACTGATCACCCCAGCCAGCTGTAGCCTATCCGCCGGATTATTTAAGCTCCACTCACACACACACACACACACACACACAGTCGCGAAGTCTTGATTTGCTTATGGTGATCATTACAGAGCGTTTATTTACCGTTTTTGATTTCACTGTCTTGCTTTCTGCCTGTCTGCCCGTTTCCTGATTGTTCTCTGCCTGCCCCGTTGGATTTACTGCTTTGGATTTATGGACTGTTGTTTACCTGCCGCCTGCCTCAATCTACCTGCCTGTTAAACGATTACGACTCTGCATATCCTCTTACATTCCCGTTTGCGGGTTTCTGATCCTGCCTGGTATCACGATACTGTCTTTAATAAAGCTTCCGATTGGATCCCATTCCGTTGACTGTCCCTTCATTTCTATTACTCTGGATTTAATTTTATAATTACACTGTAACAAGGATACCCTAAAATAAAGTGTAACCAACATAATTAATAATACATTTTGATTAATCTAATTACATTTGGCAAATCATAGTCAGAGCTGTCATTAAAATTCAAAAGGACCAGAACAAATGTTTTTACGGATGAGTCCCCTCTCCCCTGGGCCCACAGGATATTGTCCCCCTGGCGACGGCAATATTCACAGTTCAGAATGGTAGAATAAAATTTTTTTAGTTAAGGTCACAAATCAAGTTAAGGCTAAAATGTCTATTGTCAATAGTGTAGCTAAGTCATAAAAACCAGCAGTTTTCTGTTGGTCAAAGCAGCAATTTGTGTGACCAACTAAAACCCATTGTGAAATCTCCTTACTTCACTTAAGCAGAATTCCTGATTACATGGATTCTATTTTAAATTATTGTAGTTCACCTGTGACAATTCGTTGAACAGCAGTAAATGCAACTGCACTTTTTAATTTTCACTTCTCAAGTTCAACAGCTTAATCTACTGCCTTAGCAAAGTGCAAACTGGTAAAATAAATAAATAAATAAATAAAAAATCCACAGATGCCAAAACTGAGACTTCTATCCTTTATAGTAAATCATCTAATCTCGCAACATAGAGGTTGTCTTATTTGTGTGGATAGTAGTAATCATTTAAATATTAACTGCTAATTCAGACCAAAAATTGCATAACTACTGAACAATCAGCGATTCAATACAGTAACATATTGATTTTTAAGAAATATATTTTCAGAAATATGTCGATTTTCAATGAGACCATTATATAATTTATATACAATACATAGAACAATGAATCTGTAACAGGTTGTGACACAAATTATGACACATTTCTTTGGAAACAATACAATTATACATATACTATGGCTGTCAAGAATTGCTAAATTGCTAAAACAATTGCCCTTGACACAGGTCAGCACTAAGAGTGTTCCTCACTTCATAACATAGGTCATAAAACATCAATATAAAGGGGGCACACAATTGAATCCATATATCAGCCTTGGTAACAACCTCTTAGTAATGTGTAAAGGTCCATCTTGAGATCCTGCAAGCACCAAACCCATCGTTTAACACTCTAGGGTGAATTCACTTCAGTAAATTTGCACCACTTCTGCTTCTTATTTCGGTGTTTCTTAATTGGTATTTCAATAATTTATTAATTAACCACACACAATCCAGTTTAACTAAATATGCAGCTGTTTATGTCCATTTTTGCATCAAAATCAAACCTCTTTTTTATGCAAACTAAGCTCATGCTTGTATACGCTTGTATAGATTATAGATTATTCCCAAATCCCGATGCTATTTGTCTGGCAAATTACATTCAAAAAAGCCAGTAAATGGAATTTTATTTAAAAGGGATTTTTGATAATCATAATCGTAGTAGTAACTCACACAATGATTGAGAAGGATGTTTTATATATAAATAATCCAGATGTGTGATGCAGTCAAGCGAACTTTCGAAATTTTAAAGAACAATTGATGGAGTTCCAGTAAAGCATGTCAGACTGCATCCACCAAAACCAAGCATGCAATTCAGCATTAAAGATTTGTGCATGTTTGCACTGTTACATGATTTTCATAATTCCTTAAGTTAAAACAGTACATTACATTTTTAGTTAGTCCTCCTTCAGTTTCATATTACCCAACTGTTTCAAACCTGAAAGTAACTTCCTCATTGCGTTATGATTAAAATAGGCCATTGATTGCTCAATTTTGTATTTTTGGATTCGAAATTAAAAATAAATAGCACAAGACTTCACCAATTACTTTCAATTTTACTTGGTCTTTTTGTAAAGGATGTTTTTCAGCCCATTTTCACAATACACAATCTCAGCTGCAACTGGCAGTATATTCCCCATTGAGCAGTTCATCACTATGTATTGAGAAATGCATGGCTCTCTGCCACATCCTCAATGGAATAGAACCAAGCCTTCCAAATCACAAAATCCTTCAACATTTGGGTAAACCTTTTATAGACAGCCAAAAATGACATCCATTTATTGACTTCATGTAACTGCACGGAAGTGGTAAAACAAATAACATGAGCCACTTCACATTGCAGCAAGAATCTACATCCACAAAATACACATTTAATTTGCTTCCTACAAACAAATTATTCCCAATGCGAGAACAAACAGCACTTAACATCAACATGCAGCTTGGGCTTTGGTAAAAAAAAAAAAAAAAAAACAGGTCACGTACAGTACATGCGAATCAAAGCCAAGAAAACAACAGAAATCAAATTCAAGCAACAGAACATTCAGCAGCTGTTTATGGGGAGAGTAGCACTCACATAAAGCAAATGCCACTCGTTTGTGTCGTGAATACTGAGTGGTCCCAAAGGACCATCCCATTGCCATGGGTCTTCGTGATATCATTTAGTGGGAACCCCATAGAGCAGCTTACTTTCGACAACAAGAAGCAACTTTAGCACTTCCACACACATGGCTCATGTGTGTCACGTAACACTAACTGTTATTCAAAACTGGGTGCACTAAGCTCTTGGGTTAACTTCACTTAAGCACACAGTCACACTAACACTTGGTGCTCCCTGTTGGTGGGTGTATGTGCTCAGCCCACCTTGGTTGTCACGGTGTGCAGGTGTTTTCCATCTGAAGATGCCTTACTTGGTAGCTCCTTCAGCACCATAGCAACCGCCCTAGAGTCTTTCTCCTACAACAGTGAAATCAACAGTGAGTTGTGTCAGTTTGTGTTCAAGTTCTTGCAGCGATTCTGTGGATTCCTTGAAAAACACTAATAAAGCATTACCAATTCAAATGAAATGATCATTTGCAGGACACAAGAAAAAAAAAATCCCTCTTTCTTACTTTTTAAGTCTTTTTAAGTTTTTTTTTTGGTAATTGAGAAAATTACAGTTCACCCAACTGACACAAAACAATGTGCATGATTAGCGTGCTATCATCTATCAGCTCTACAGCACAAAATAAATGAGTACGGATGCACTATGTATTGGTATAATATTGCTTATTAGCCAACATTATTGGCAAAATAGTTTGTTTGGTTTTTTTTTCATTTATCGATATCGGTCAATAAGTTATCTTTAAGAAGACTGAATTAATAACACCAATAATTTAACAATTTAATAACAATGTTAAAAGTAACCTTTGCAAATGTTGTGATACCTAAATTCTACAATGGCTCATTTTTAATTTATTTAGACTTAACATTGGTCATTTATCAGTTATCAGCCAGGACTGCGTTTCCCAAAAGCATTCTGAGCTAAGTTGATTGTAGAGAGTATTGGTGACAATGGTCTCCACAGTCAATTTGGACTCTAAATGCTTTTGGTAAACGAAGCCCAGAACATGAAAATAATTATCGATGTATCAATAACATCAGTGCATCCCTACAAGTGAGTTCTGTTTGATATGAAAAAATAAGTTGTCCACAACAAAAATCTACTTATCTTCAGGAAAGACATGCTACAGTAGATGGAGTAGTAAACCATTTCATAGCATTGCTCTATTCAGGGATACAGTGACTAGACAGCATCAAAAAACATGGAGCTTACAACTGTGCTTTTAACAGCCTCCACGCCACTCAAACAGATCTAAGCACTTAAGCCACCACTGGGACGCTGAGAGATGGAGTGGAAACAATTCACTGGCGATGTTTAACACTGCAGACTGGCATTTAAACCCCAATGTATTTGTTGATTTGAACAACTACACTGTTGGCCCCATATTGCAATCCAAGGTAATCTAACTGTGCCGTTTTATAGTGACCAATGAATGACCTCTAATGTAACATTCCATGGTCCAACAACAGAAACAACTAAAATAAATGTTTTTACACTCTGGAGACACATAAGAAACAAAGTAAACTTTGAAAAAATATGCTATCAATAAGTTTGTGTATTTATTTATTTTTAAAAAGCCTATAACGGTACACTCTAAAACATGCTGGGTTGTTTCAAATACAGACAAACCCAACCATCGCGTTAAAAATTTAACTCAACAGTTAGTTTTGTCCATATTGACCCAAATTTGGGTTGAAACAAGCCAGCATTTTTAGAGCGTAGGTTGTCGAGGGTGATTACCAAGTTGTTGCTATGCGCCTACTAGTGTTGCTTATAAGTGTAGATTCTAGGGTGTTTCAGGTTTGGTTCTAGGTGACTTCTGAAAAAGGCCACCTTAAGTATCTGTGATATTCTGGGGCCAGTTGTGCCATGTTAAACCTTACCCTAGTTGTGGTGTAAATGGGCAATAATTTAAATATTTGATAGCACAATTAAACTTAACTCTACGTATACCAGAATTGGTTGGAATAAAATAGCATGTTTTACATTGCAGACTTCCATCCTTATTTTAGAAATAATGCCCTCACGTGCAATCGGAAATTTGATAACTCACACTTCTGAAGCTGTGACTACGAGCTCATCACATTCAAATGAGAGGGCGTTCGTGTGCAATTTTTCACTTAGGAAACTCATATTTACAGGAATTCCAAGGGCACATGAAGGCAGCAGTATATACACTCATTGGCCACTTGATTAGGTACACCTGTTCAACTGCCCACTAATGCAAATATATGATCAGTCAATCACACGGTAGTACCTCAATGCATTTAGGAATGTAGACATGGTCAAGATGATCTGCTCAAGTTTAAACTGAGCATCAGAATGTAAAAGAAATGTGATTTGAGTGACTTTGAATGTGACAGGGTTGTTTCTGCCAGACAGGCTGGTCTGAATATTTCAGAAACTGCTGATCTACTGTGATTTTCACACACAACCATATCTAGAGTTTACAGAGAATGGTCCAAAAAAGAGAAAATATTCAGCGAGCGGAAATTCTGTATCAGGTGTTATAATCTGTTTAGTTTCTTTGCGTTTTGGTGGCGTTTTCCCTATTCCTGTTTTACTGAGTTCTCTGTTATTATTAGTTTCCTTGGTTGTGAATTAGTCCAACACCTGTTCTGTTTTCCATCGATTACTCCACTGTTTATTTTAAGACCTCAGTTTCTTATGCTTTTTGTTTGGCATTGTTGATGTTAACATGTTAAGCTATATCTATATGCAAGTTTTTACTCTTTGTACAATAAATAAGTATTTTTGTTTCATCTTTGTTTGTACGTGGTCTGACTGTAACATTCTGTGGGTGAAAATGCCTTGTTGATTCCAGAGGTCAGAGGAGAATGACCACGCTGGTGTTCAAGCAGATAGAAAGGCAAAAGTAACTCAAATAATCACTTGTTACAACCGAGGTATGCAGAAGAGCATCTCTGAATGCACAACACGTCAAACCTCGAAGCACATGAAAAGGTGCAGAGAACCACACCAGATGCAACTCATGTCAGCGAAGAACAGGAAACTGAGACAACGATTCAAACAGGCTCACCAAAATTGGACAATAGAAGATTGGAAAAAATGTCGCTTTCTGCTGCAACATTCAGATGGTAGGGTTGGAGTTTGGCGTAAACACCATGAAACCATCCTGCCTTATATCAACAGTTCAGGTTGGTGGTGGTGTAATGGTGTAGGGGGTATTTTCTTGGCATACTTTTGACCCCTTAGTATCAACTGAGCATCGTTTAAATGCCAAAGCCTACCTGAGTATTGTTGCTGACCATGTCAATCCTTTTATGACCACAGTGTACCCATCTTCTGATGGCTACTTCCAAGTCAGGCCAAGTTAGGTCACCTTCATTTACAGTATCCAGTGTTTTTACAATGCAGATTGTGTCAAAGCAGCTTTACAGAGATAACCGGAAAACAATTTTATTTATTACAGTATAGTAGGTCTAGAAGAAAATAGTGTCATTGTCCAGCTTAATTAAGTTAAGTATTGATTCATTCCGTTGTAAAAAATCATTAGTTATAATTTAGTTCATTTATCTATACAGCAGCTCTGGAGAAAACTGTGACGTCATTGTCCAGCTCAGTTCAATTTGCATAGAATGGCGTCAATGTAGGTTGATCAAAAAAATGGTTGAATATCAAGTGTCCCCAACTAAGCAAGCCAGAGGCATCAGCTGCAAGGAACCCAAACTCAGGTGACAAAAATGGAGAAAAAAACCTTGGGAGAAAGCATGCTCAGTTGGGGGGCCAGTTCTCCTCTGGCCAACAATGAACAGTGCATGATTATGATTCAGGCAGCGTTGTGGGTCATAAATCAGATTGGGATTGGAACAGTCAAAAAATTTAAGGTTAAAGGTCAGCTTCATCACGCCAGTATGGAAACGGTTTTCTTGAGAGAATGTATCCTGCTACTTCCAGGAGGATAACTATGGAATTACTATTGTCTCTTTTTTTTTTTTTTTTTTTTTATTCAATTAAACAATGTATTTGAGAGCAAAAATGATCACATTACAATTAAAAAAATAAAAGATTGCAAATAAAGTCTTCTTAAAGCTGTTTTAATAACAAAAATAAAGTTATTGATAACAATAAATTGGCAGATGGGCCATGTGAATTGTCATGGAAACTAGCATGTATAAATGTTAATTAAAGAATTTAATAATCAATTCAAAAAATTTTCCTGTATGCCATTACGCTTTACCCACGGTTTGGAAAATGATGGATGGATGATTTAGCTGTGGGGGCCATCTTCCGGTGAAACGCGGGAATTCATTCGACGTGACCCTCGAAGTGCATTATGGGTATTTTCTAGCTGGTGATTGTACATCGGTTGTACACTCATCTTTGTGGTGCATATGGGATTAAATGAGTGCACTCGAGTTTCATATTTCATCACTTTTTAGTGGTAATCAAGCAATAATACCCAACATCAACAATAATAATTAATAATAATTACACTATCAGAAATAAGGTACAAAAGTGTCACTTACACCGTCCCCTTTCAAAAGGAACTAATAAGTACCATTTAGGCAGTAATATGCAGAGGTAAAAAAAAAAATGTGTATACCTTTTGTAACTTTTTTTTCTGAGAGTGCAGATTAGATTTTACTGTATGCTCTATGAGTGTAAGTAAAATGCAAAATATGTTGAGTCAGTAACAGTCTTTTGAAGAATTGTGTTTTCTTTACAGACCCAAGTCTGTAAAGTCTTCACTTACATTATTCATCTTAAGAGGTCAGGAATATTTTCACATTTAGTAGTTTAATAGAGTGAGAGCTAAGCATTAAAGCAAATGACAAGCCATATGGCAAAGACGGCCTTTATTTAAGCAGAAAATGTCAGGTATTTATGCACACTATGTTCGCTCTGAAGTTTCTTTCAAGCCTGTCTGTGATCATCCATCTACCTCTTTATTAGCGTAGTCTTCCCACAAAACCCACACTGAGTGGCATTTCAGACCTGACAACTACTCCATCAAGCTCCTGTTTAACCTTTAGAAGGTCAGGCACCAGAATGCATGTAGGACATATGGCATGGCATGTAGGATGGCCATTACATTTAAAAATCCCAAAACCTCAGCAACACACCTCAAACCTTAAACCTTAACATTGTCCGAAAACCTGAAACCTTAATGATAAATGGTTTACTTCTAACCACGAGCATAGAATAACAATTTCTTGAACAAATCATCTTTTGAGCTGATTCGCAGCAAGTCGAGCCAGATCACGAAACTTGAGCTATGGGGTGATGACCCAAGACACACAGCCAAAGTAACACGCACGCCACATGCCATTGGCGTAATTTTGTTTTCTATGTTCATCAGTGATTTTATATGAAGAGCATTTTGTCTGCATTTTGTTTCGTTATTTCAACAGAGCAAATATGGAGTCTCTGCTCTGCATAGTTTGCTTCTGCCTTACTGATGGTTCAGTACAGGAGAATATGATGTCTGACGCAGTGCAGTTTGCTAAGTTTCTTCCACGCTCCAGAGCTCCGCTGAGATAGCGCCATCAAGTATGTAGGCTCTCTGTAAGCCTCCTTGATTGCTGTCTTTACAATGGAGCATTGGTTGGCCTCCTCTCAATATTGAGGTTCTGCTAAGGCCTCTTCTACCCGGAGCTCCACTTGTACAGCAACAGCAGGTAGTTAGGCTCTCTGTGAGCCTCCTTGGTGAGCTGTTCTGAGTATAGGACACAGTTAGGCCTCCTCTCACTTTAGAGATCATGCTATCATGCTGAGGCCCCATCCTCAGAGCTCCACCAGGCAGTGGTTCTGAGTTGTTTACGAGCCTCTGTGGCCACTGCTTTAGACAGGAAGCGTGGTGTCCTCTCACTCTAGAGAGTTATTAGGCTCCCTCTTGCTTTAAAGAGTTGTCATAGCGCGGCCTCCATCCTTTGAGTTGGACCAGGTAGTGATTCCTACCTAGTTGTTAGGCTCTTTGTGAGCCACCTTGGCCACTGCTTTAGGTCTGGAGCATTGTTAGGCTTTCACTTGATATGAGAGTCCTCTGCTTTTTAGATCTTGAAATAATTCTGAGGATAGGCTCCCTGTGAGCCTCCTTGGAAATGTTCTGAGACATAGATGGCAGGCAGTAGTGCCAAGTTGTTAGGCTCCCTTTGAGCCTCCTTGGCTACTGCCTTTACAGAGAAGCATTGTTAAGCTCCCTCTCACTAGAGTCTTTCTGCTGGAGCGAGACATGTCCAGCTTCAGAACCGCAGCCACAGAACCAAAAGTGAAGGGGGGGGGCTTAAAAAGCCATGGCACTCCCCATACACGTCTTTTTTTTTTGTTGTTGTTAAATTCATGTTTGTGGCATGAATGGTGTGGGAAATTTTACACTTTTTAGTGGTAATTAAACAATTATAAGTCCCAGCACCAATAATAATAATTAATAATAATTACACTATCAGAAATAAGGTAGAAAAGTGTCACTCAGACACTTTATTATCTAAAATAAAAAAATGCAAACAACAAATACTCATCTTAAAACACAAAAACAGTTGACACTTAAGCATTTCTGCAGAAAGACCTGTCTTCTCATCCCTGAAAACGAAATGAATATGTAATAATAATAATTAATTAATTACTAATTGTCACAATCCTACCTGTATCACCCTGTTTATCTGTATTAATCATGTCTGTTTTCACGTCATTGTGTTTATCTGTTTAGTCAGTTTATTCTGTTCCCCTGTCCTGTCGGTGTCACGTGTCTTGTTTTCAGTTCAGTCCTGTCATTTGTCACATGTCCCTTTGTTATTGTCCTGTCAGTTTTGCCATGTGGTTCTGTTTTGATTCTTCATCATTATTAGTTCATCGTCTCCACCTGTGCTCGTTAATCAGTCATGTCATTCACCTGTGTAACCCTCATTATCCTCTTGTGCCAGTCTGTATATATTCCCTCTGTTTCAGTCCTGTCCTGGTTCTTCATTGACGTGTTATGTTGAGCTTTAGCGGCCCTTGTAACCTGTTCTGTTCATTAAACCTGTTTCTGTACCTGAATCTGCCTGTTTCTCCATGCTTCCGTGCACACACCGCGAGCAGCGCGTGACACTAATGTTTTGACAAATGCAAAAAAAAACTATAGTGATAAATTGTAAAAGATGTGAACAGATTCAATATTTTTAGCACATAAACACAATAGGTATATAAATTCGTTCACCACATCGTGACAGAAATATCACAAACTCACTGTCTTGTATTCTCTGTCTTGCTTCTGTTATCAACATGTCTCATTGGCTTAAATGCATGTTTCAGTTGTTCAAGGATTTGCAATGATTAAATACAGGCTAATTAAAAAATCCACACGGTGCATCATGCTATCTTGAACAGAAATGTGAATTTTATTTAAAAGTATTGTTGTTAAACATTGTAGACATTGATCCGATCAAAATCCATGTGTTATATTTAAAGAAAATTACATGAAGAGGTAGCGCAACTGTGTCTGTTTAAGCCCTGCCCCTCACTTACTGTGGCTGCGGTTGTGAAACTGCTGGTGCTGTGGTTCTGCAGCTGCATACTATTGGCTGGAGCTTCTGCTCCTTAGAGCTCCCCCCGAGGCAGCAGTATCAAGATGTTAGGTGTCACAGAGACGAACTCCGTGATCCCCTCCTCGGACCACCGGAGGAGCAGCCCCCCCCCCGGACCACCCACAGCAAAGGGGTTTTTAAGTTTCTGTGTTTGATGCAATGTTCATATGTTCTCTAATTAATAATAAAAATAAATAAACAAAAACGCCAGTCCAAACACCGACTACTACAACCCACTGTGTTGTCATGTTTTGGCTTCACTTTTATAAGAAATACAGCCGCCAGGTTTCAAACACTGGATTGGGCTGTCAAAGCAGTCAGGTGGTTCACTGCAGGAGTGAACCAGTGTGTTTGCTTCAGAAGTCATTTTCACGTGACTTGTGACGTAATGATACAAGCTTCAAAGCGGTGGTTCATTCCAAGGACCGTTCGAGTTTGAAGCAAGCTTCGGAGCTTCGGTGTCAGACGTAACATCACTACCTGTTATTACTCTGCTGGATTTACCGTTTCCGACCCTTTGCTGCCTGCCCTGTTGATCTGTTTGCCTGGACTATTATTTGTGATTGATATCTGCCTGTCCCGACCCTAGCCTGGTTTATCTTCTCGTCTCTGCCTTGTCTCCACTAACCCTGTCTTTCTGGTATTCGACCTGCAAATGGATCCCACTTCTAGTGATGAGTCATTACAGAAGGTGCATTGCATACCTCCTGGAGAAATATTTTGGGGCCTCTGTCCTTAGAGTTTGATGGGGTAGTAGAGTTGTTAGGCTCCCTTGAGCCTCATTGGTTGCTGCTTTGTTATAGAGCATTGCTAGGCCTTCTCTATCCAAAGATAATTGTACATTTAGGCCTCCGTTAACCCAGAGCTCTGCCTTAATAGCAGTTCCAAGTTGTTGGGCTCTTATTGAGCCTCCTTGGAAGCTGCCTTGAGAATATAACGTAGTTAGGGCTACTCTTGGAGTCATCTGAGTCATCGTTAGAGTTTTAGAGTCAATTCTGAGACCTCTGTTCTCTGAAGCAATGAGTTGAAGGCTCTCTGTCTGAGCCTACTCTGGTGCCCCTGGGTTAGAGTGATTTTAATAATGTTTTAGTGATTTTAGTGATTTTGTGGAATGTGGTTAAACCTCCTGTCGCTACAGAGTCGTCATGCTGAGGTCTCCATTCTGGGTGATATGCCAATTTGTTTAAGCTCTCTGTGAGCCTCCATGGCTACTGACCTTAGTGGCCTCCTTTGCTCATGAGAATTGTTGTACTGAGGCCTCTGCTTGGTAAGTCTTTGAGGAAGGAGCCAGTAAGATCAGGATGTTTGGCTCTCTGGAGCCTCCTTGTTAGCTTTTCTCTATTTGGACATAGTTAGCCTTCCTCTCACTTGAGAGTAGGTTTGTTGTCAGCCTCCATCCTTAGAGCCAGGATAGGCAGTGTCTACTGCCTTTGGATTAGCGCATTGCTAGACCTCTTACTTGAGGCCTCCACTCCTCAAGGCTCTGTCTGAATAGCGGTTCCGAGTAGTTGGGCTCTCTGTGAGCCACCTTGAATGCTAGCCTGAATAGAGAACATAGTTAGGCATCCTCTCTTTTAGAGTCATCCTGTCACGGCCTCGGTTCTTTAGAAGATCTGGTCTATGACTTTTTCCTCAAAGGTATTCATAGGAATACCAAGCTCTTCAGCTTTGCCAGTAAGGGGTTTTTGTTACTCGGGCTCTGGCCTTAGGGAATTGGCATGGCGACATGGGTATTTTTTTCCCATAGCGCCCTCTAGGAGATACAGTGCAAGTTCCCATTCGAAAGAGAACGTCTCAGGCTACACATATAACCATGGTTCCCTGAGAAGGGGAATAAGACCCCGCGTGTCTTTGCCATGCTGTAGGTATTCCTGTCAAGTCAAGTCATCTTTACTTATATAGTGCTTTTTTACAATGCAAATTGTGTCAAAGCAGCTTTACAGTAATAATTGGCAAATAATTTTTGGCTGCACAGCAGCTCTCATTTTCCAGTTTCTTCTATATATTTGTATTGATTCATTCCATTGCATAGTTAATTTATGTATATCAGCACTGGAGAATACAGTGATGTAATCGTCCAGCTCAGCACAGTTCGCATACAACGGCGCCAATGCAGTCATACCAAATACACTGTTGAATATCAAGCAAGTGTCCTGTGCATGTCTCCTTCAGATAAGAAGTGGATGACATATTTCACAGGTGTCCTTTCGTACTCACAGTCACACGTCATAGCCTGTCACCGGCCAAAGTCAAGTTCATTGTCGTGTTTAAACGTGTTTAGTGTTTCAGACACCAGTCATGACAGAGGTACTCCCCATAGCACCCTCTAGGGGACAAAGTGTCTCAATCCTCTCAGGGAACTGCATTTATATCTAATCTTCATCGTGCGATTACTACAACAGCCACAGCATGATCTAAGTACATTTTAAATGTATTAAATAATATTTTGTCATGCTTTAAAGAAATACAGTTATTTTGATTTTGATACTAAAGCACATGTAAATAACATGCTTACAATTTTTACTGTAGTGTGGTATTTGATATTGCATTTAAAGTAATTATATTTTAATTATTATTATTTTAAATGTACTAAATTGCAACTTCATTATTACTAATATATGTAATTTGTAAATTACAAATATATTTAAATGACACAAGTTGCTGACATGACAAAACACTATGCATGAGGAACATGGTGTAGCACACCCATCAAAGACATTGCATGTTTTCACTGATGAAGTTTAAATATAGTGCAGATGGATTCAAGAACATGTGTGAATAGGACAATTTTATTAGCAACAGTGAAAAAAAATCCCGACTATAGAGCAGAATGTGCAGTGTCATGTCATAATAATAACTGCTTTGGGAGGTGATAAATTCAGTTCTCACAAATGGTGATGAACTCAGGTTGTGTTGACTGGGTGAAAGTTGATCGCGCCAAAGAAAGCATCTGCAAGCAGAGGAATTGTAGGAAGTGCTAGCACAAGCTGTAAATGATTGTAAGTTCAGAACAGCATATTTATAGTCCTGAGAGCTGCTTGATATTAGCATAGCTTGTAGCTTCTGTTATGTCAAAGGCTTCATGGACACAATATGGATTTTGACATCTAAACATCAACTATTTAAACATCCAATTATATATTTGCATATCAAATTATCCACTTTGTTATAGCTGCTGAAATTACCCTAGAAGGTTTTGACAATCTGCTCATTATCCTTCAATTGACCCTTCGCAAAACCCGCCCCCTGTTGTAATGCCCGACAGCCCATGCTCTCTCACACCACACATCATGTTCTCCCGCAGTGGAAAATACATCGCGGAGCAAAGAGGACACTGACAACGTATGAAACAGTTTCATATTTAAAATATTGTAAAATTTTTTTAGCAGTTTAAACACTAAATACCGTACAGTGGCTCCTTAATGTGTCGAGACACATCCTTCAAACGGCTCGTGAACCGATCATCTCTTCATATTAGTTCATTTACAGCATCAAATAAACACGAATAAACATCAGAAGGAATGTTGTTTCAACTGCGGAAAGATGTGAGTACGCACAATATTTCAAGTTAAACAACGTTAATCTACTATAGGCTTCTCCCTGACGGCTTTGTCGGATAAGATGGCGGATTCTGCGTTATCATTGGTTAGATTGCCTGTCAATCAAACTGTTTGCGAAGGGTCAATTATGTTATAAGACAACTAATCAAGAAAACTACAAAGTGGGTTAAAGTTTATAGAATATGATTACATAATAGAATATAATCATAAACTGTAAAACCCAATAAATTACGGTAACTCAAACCATTTGAGGAAACTGATTGCCTTAAACCATCTCAGTTTTTAAACCAATAAGTATGAGTACTGTAAGCCCATATGCATTCATTTAAATTAATTTATATTTTACTTGGTTTAGTCAATCATTTGAGAACTTAAAAGGTTTAAGTTCATCAAACTCAAAGTAATATATATATATATATATATATACACACACACATATATTACATAAACACAAGCTTTTAGGTTCAAGGGTTTGAATTAACACCCACTAACCCGTCAAAATTAACTGTGCGGAAAACGCATATAAACTCACTGACCTGTTTGGTCAGTTATGTCCTTCAACACATGTCCTCCTACAACTTTAGCAAAAACAAAGCCTAAACAGGGTCACACATTTGACGAGAGGCATCTGTCAATAGCCTTATTTTTGTTTTGTTTTATTTTTATGGTATTGACTGTTATAAAACTAAGAACCATTCAATATATAAAATCAGATTTAATAATAAATATATTTAATAAATATAAGCAGTGGTTTTGATGATCTGGGTTTTTTTTTTTTTTTTTATATTTTGGCTTGTAAAATTTCTGAATGGCTAGTAACATAAATTTAATAGACAATTTGGTCATTGGGTCAAAAAGTTATGTCAAATAGTAATAAATATAATAAAACAACACCATAATGTTCCAAGCCTGGCCCTCTCTCGCGCTTCCTTCTCGTCACTCCTCCTTTCATCCTTCCGGAGCTCCTTCGTGGGACTTTGCAATGTTTTCTAACTCTCCACCATTTTTGAAAACAAAGTGAAGGCCATGTATTCAAACAACATGATCTCATGAGTGTCCCTTTATGTACTTAAAATAAAGAGTGGTTTTCTCAATATACTGTGACTCAAAAAATGACGATTAACAAGTAACATTTTTCTCCGTACCTCACAAAACTATACTGCCAGAGAGGACTGAAAAGGCAACACGTCATCATTTGAATGACTTTGTTATTTAAACCTAGCATGTTGGGTTGTTCATTTAACTCGTCGTAATGGATTGATTTATGCTATATAATTTTGACTTGAATACTATTTAATACTATTACTTATTTTTACCTCATTAATAAACTTAAATAAAAAATAATAAAGCTTAAAATAAAAAGTTTGTAAAATACAATTCACAACCACTGCGTTTTCATGATAAGTCCTTTATTTTGGATGAATACAGTTCTAAATACAGTGTATTTTATACAGTTTATTCATGTATACAATATTGCCTTTTTAAACTTATTAAACAAACAATTTAGATTTAAAAATGTAAAATATAAAAGTAAATTTTTTTCAATGTAATCAACCATTCTTTGTTATCCATTTTCAACAAAAATTGTATTGTATGCGTCAAATGTCAGTGAGATACAAATGCCCACCTCAGAACAGCATCCTTTAAGGCCATTGTTATCACAGGTTTCTGCATTCCACACAACTTCTCTTTTGTCAAATTTATGACTCATTTGATATTAAACAGGCTATACACATACATGCTAAAATTGTGATTTTTGTGAAGCCAGAAGAAAAACATAACTCCAAACATCTAGTTTACAACACATGTCAAGCAAAGATCACCGCTCCTAGTAAGAACAAAAATATTCTGTTACCTTGAAAATCCTCCAAGCAATACCTTGGAGAATGAACCAGCCTAAGGCTGCATCAATCTTTGCTCATATCCGAGGTCAGTGTCGGCTCTACTGTGGTCCACCAGAGGCTTATTAGCATTAATCATACCTTCAGCAACCATACTCTATTCATAGTTAGACAAAAGCCCCACTTTTGCTCAAACTATGAGACAGAAGACATTACTTGAAATCCTGACAGGATGTGAGTAGGGCTGTAACTAACCATTATTTTAACAATTGATTAGTTTTTAGATGAATCGATTAATCGGATTCAAAAAAATTCTAGTTCTTTATTGACAAAAAACACTTTATTGCACATCCTCCCCAATGTCTTTCAAACAAACATGCCGATTGAATGCTTTTGATTGAATATTTTACCCAGGGTAGTCGTGGCCTAATGGTTAGGGAGCTGGGCTTGTAACGTGAGGGTTGCCGGTTCGATTGTGTGTGTGTGTGTGTGTGTGCGACGGCGCTCATTCAGTTACGTAAAGTTTGAAGTTTAACGCAGACTCTCGGGACAAACCTTTATGCAAAATGGAAATGCTCTCTTGAATTTGAAACATTTAATGATAAGGATATAGCTGCAGAATGAACGTTTTGCGCTGAGGACGCGCACATCTGTCGAGCGCCTGACAGATCAAGCCATGTTAAACACGGAGCTCATGCATTAGCTTGAAGCTTCAAATAAAGAGTTCTCATGTTTGGGGAAGTTTGGATTACGCACCTCACTCTGTTTCCTCCAATATTTTTAAATGCATTTTGTCCATAGAAATGCGTTACTCAGTGCTGTAATTTGACAAGACTGGCGGAAGTTTTGCGTGCAAATCGACTAATCGATAATGACAATCGCTGACAATGAATTTCATTATCATTATTATCGATTTTATCGATTAGTTGTTGCAGCCCTAGATGTGAGTTTAAAATATTTGCGCCACACTTATAGGTCAAAGAGAAAAGCCCTGTGCTATTTGTGCACTGTGCTTTTTTTCAGTTTACAATAATCCTCTGCATTTTGCACCAACTTTCACCAGGGAATATGTGTGCCATCCACAGCGCCTGTTGTGTCAGATGGCAGTATGTGGTCTGTGGCGTGTGATCCAGTTCAGGAAAAAGTGGCACAACAGCTGCAGTGTCATCAGCCAAATCCAGATGCTTTAAGTGATTAGCAGTTTAAGCTGCAGTGAAGAGCAACCTGCCTTAGGGTTCACATCTGACCCACTTTTGGAAGGCAGGATGAATTCCATAGTCAGCGGGCATATGTGGCCTGCCTTCAGCTCTCCCAGGATGCAATGACATTTAAGTATACTGTGTTGAATTCATGAATGGGATTGATCCATTAGCCTACAGTGAAATAGGTAAGCTCAGCACAATTTAGTGCTCTATCAATAGAGCTCAGTATTAGTGACAGTTCGAAAATCTCTCAGGTTACTGGAACATTGTGAGCTAAATGAGTGAACAATGTCAGTTGATCAATGTTTTATGGTACGGTTCAACTTTCATTGAATTTCAAATGCAGCCGTCTAATTTCTAATGCTCCAGTGCAGACCACACAGATCCGGCAGGCTGTTATCCAAACATCAATCAGTGGATTTGGTCTGGCATGTTATTTGAAAGAATACTGCACTGTCACATAAGTGCTCCTGTTGTCTTACTGTTACGTTGTTTTCGATTTTATTTCATTTTCATGTCTTTTATTTTGTAATTCATCATGTGCTTCCCTTGCTCCTCATAGGCTTGTTCGACTTGAAGCAACGCTGCACAGACTGATCGGAGTATGACATTTACATTTAGTCATTTAGCAGACGCTTTTATCCAAAGCGTCTACTAAATGACTAAGTGATCGGAGTATGACATCAAAGTACCACAAGACCGATTTTAAAAACATATGGAGCCATCTAGTCTTCGCTGCTGATTTTGAGCAACTTGCAACGCCTAACCATGCGGCTGGCCTCCTTTTGCTCTCACAGTACTATGACGGTACATGTGATCGTAAGGCGGCTGCAGTGCAAATTTCAGAAAAAAAGACCAGAATACATTGCTTTTGTCAGATGGCAGCCAATCTTTGTGGCGCCACATGAAGTCGAACAAGACACTTATGTTATCCTGCCATGTGCTCCCGTTGTCCATGTTCTCATTGGCTGGTCTAGTCATGTGTTCTCATTCGTTCATTCTTTGATTGTGTGCAGGTGTTCCTTGTTAGTATATAGATCTCATGTTTCCATTGTTCCTTGTAAAACACTGTTGTTTAGCTCATGGTTATGGATTGGGTTTTTTTTTGTTTTTGTTTTTTTTTGTTTTGTTTTGTTTTGTTTTTTTTTTTGGGGGGGGGGGGGGGGGTGAAGTTTAGTTTAAGAACACATGTTCATGTTTTGGACTTATTTCAATAAAACTGCGCTTGGGTTCATCAAGCTCTCCCCCAGTGGACTTGATTACACTTAGAATCAGGTATTTTTTCGTTTGATCTATTATTGATTTTTTTCCAAGGCAATAATACTCATTTAATGCATCCATTTTCAGCCTTGAGCTTATCTTAAATGCTTTCAACCATTGTCATGGTTAGTCATGCAAGCTTTTTTCCAGAGGTTCAACTCAAGAAATTTAATTTCCCACCATTTCCATTTCTCTGGCTACCATTCATGATTATATTCCTTCTCAGGGTAAAATCATCAATTGAAAAGCCACTTGACTTGTACCTGAATTTTTTTTTTTTAAATAATAAATGGCTCCTTTTCATGGGTGCTTAAGTGGCTTTTGTAACACTAAATAATTGGTTTCTTTTAAAATACTTTATGGAGGTGGTACAATACTGAACTGGTGTTTGGATGTAAAAACGTAAGCTCTGCACTGCATAAGAGACTGACCGAGAAGAGGAAAGTTTGTTGAACAAAATCGTTATTTTTGTTACATTTTTGAGCGCAAAGTATTCTTGTCGCTTCATAACATTACGGTTGAGCCACTGTAGTCACGTTGACTATTTTAATGATGTCTTTACTACTTCTCTGGACCTTGAATGTGGCAATTTCATTTCATTGAAAGATGAAAACAATCTCTCGGATTTCAGCAAAAATTTGCTTTTCCGAAGCTGAGCAAAGCTCTTGCGTGTTTGGAATGACACGAGGGTGAGCAATTAATGGCAGAAATGTCATTTTTGGTTGAACTAACCCTTTAAGTGGCAATATGTTGTTGTATGGGAAACGCACCCCTGAGTGGCTAAATGTCTTGGATGTCTTTTTAGAGAATTTTTTCACTTGGTTTCCATTCCTCTGAAATGCTTAATCACACCTCTCAGCCTGCTAACCTAAATGGGACAACAGCAGTATTCCAAGAACAAAGTTCTCTACATAACGGTTAAGTGGAGATGAATTCTTATGATAGAAAGAGAACAGCACATCAAAGGTCTCCCACAAACCCACACAAGGCTGAACTAATGTAAGTTCAAAAGGCAAAGCCTAAGCTATGCATACATGGGAATAGCTTATCAAAGGAGGTTTAGGTAAGCATAAGGGCACCTTCTCAAACCTTACTCTCTTTTGAGAATTTAGGAAAATGTAGAGTTCTCTCTCATAACAGTGAGGACCAAATTAGTTGAATGATTGAAATATTGCTAGCGACTGAAAATAAACTGAGAATTGATCGTGCTCGCACTCAGAGATATGCAGATTCAGAGCATGCCGTGCTGTGAGTGGCAGAGATCAGTAAGAAGCTTGTGCAACATCCATGAACCACAATAGCACCATCTGAGACTTTATACTCAACTTCATATTTAAAAACATGTTTTAAAACATCATACTGTTCCTCCTCCTGTGTATCTACAATATCAGACAGAAACCGATGAGGAAAAGCAGCCGCAAATTGAGATGCAGAAAATTAGTTGTAAACATACAAAGCACTTTCGCAACGTTTTAATCACAACCATGCATTTTCCTTTGTCCAATAATGAGAAGTGTGACACAGACTTGTGGTCTAAAACCATACTACTCGGATTTACAGCTCGCTGAGACAGAAGACATATTTATCTTGAGGACTCGGAAGCAAACCACACTTGATGGCAGTTCCCTGAAGTGCAAGCACAGCATCATCAGTCATGTGAACGGCAGCAGGCAATATCTAAGTTCATCTGACTCTATGAAGGTCAAATTCCTTCCAAGTCCAAAAACATGGATGTTGTGCCTGCAGTCATGAGGGTTGGTGACATCAATGTTCATTTAATTGAATCAACTTTTAAAGGATGAAATGTCTTATTTTCTAAGGGAAAAGGAATAAATGCATTTAAAAACTGCTTAAAGTTGGTGGAAACATTTGCCACACAGTTATACAAATATATCTTGGTATTTACATAATGAAACGAGAAATTGTAGAAACACAGAATAATAATATAGTAAAACGAAATATAGTTTACCATATAGCATAGTAAAGCCTTTTAAAAGTTATCTTACAATAATATGCCATTACAAAAAAAAAAAAAAACAACGCATTAAACATACACATTAATTGTATTCAATGCATGAGACAAATACAACCAGAACATGGTGTTCAGACAGTTTAACGTTTCAACGGGACAAAATTATGCCTTTAAACACTCTCTTTTCTTCGGAGTTAACGTCCCCCGCATGCAGTTAATGCTTATGTCGTAAAATGTGTTTTGCCCATTGCTCACATGCTAAAATAGAGCTAAAAGAGTGAGATTTGACCGGTGAGAATAGCATTAACTCTTCAATTTGAGGATGATTTAGTTTAGACATGCGCACGTGCCGGTAGATGAGATGCTTCACGCGCCGTTGGTCAATAATAGATAAAAGATGTATGTGAGCTTACCTGTGAATGTCCCTGGTACATGTTCAGTCCAAGTGCTGAAAACACCCGCCGTGTGTTGGTACCCACTACTGTAAATTGTCACTGAGGAGGAGAAAGAGGAGCGGAGCTATCCCTGAGTCTCGGGTGCTGAGATGTTTTCATGCTCCGGCTGCGTCCACGTGAGTATTCCTCTTACAGGACCTTTCACGAGACCGTACATCCGAGCTTCGAGGTAGAAGGTTCACTGCGTGATACGGCTAAAGCAGTGAGGTCTTCCTTTTTTTCCCCCCCCTCGGGATATTCCACTCCTTAGTGGAAATGTTCGAGTCCCAGCCCACTTGAGCGCGGAAACGCCTTATTGAGCAGTATGCCACCTCCCATGAAAAACATTCAACACTCAAGATGTGCTGCTGCTGCTGCTGCTGCTTGAGAAGGACAACGGTACAATGCTGTACACTTGTATTCATTTTCTTCATACTGCGGAGTGTGATATGCAGGGTTGGGGAGTAACGAAATACAAGTAACTTAGTTACGTATTTAAAATACAAAATTTGAGTCACTGTATTTCATTACAGTTACATTTTAAATGGGTGGTAATCAGATTACAGTTCCATCTGAAAAGTGTTTTAGATTACCAAAGTGATTACTTTGAGTTTTAATGTCATTTAAACAGCGATTGGTGATTCTCTGACTCTGACCGTCTGAAAAAGCGGAGTTAAGTTAAGGGGGATCATTAAAATTTTGTTATTTTTATTTAGTACTGTCCTGAACAAGACAAAATAACTGAATTTACAAAAGAATTGCCCAACAGTCAACTTAACTGTCCTGTCCTGACCTGATGATCCACGACTGTTTTGTGATAGTTGTTTGTGAGTCATTTTATAATTCACTCGTCACTGCAACTTTTTCTCACAATTAGTTTTTTTCCCTCACAATTGTGAGTTTGCATTTCACAATTCTGACTTCTTTTTCTCACAATTGCGAAATTTAAACTCACAATTGCAAGTTATAAAGTCAGAATTGGGAGACATAAACTTGCAATACTGACTTTTTTTTCTTGCAATTGTGAATTTAGTATGAGAGTTTATATCTCATAATTCTGAAATTTTCTTCATATTTTCAGATTATATCTCATATTTTTGCCTTTTCTCAATACTGTGAGTTTATATCTCATACTTCTGACTTTTTAACTCGCAATTGCAACTTTATATCACACAATTCTGAGGGGAAAAAGTCAGAACTGTGAGATAAAAACTTGCAATTACATTTTTTGTGTTTGTTCCGCACTTCCGTTACTAAACTTGAGTAATGTGACGAAATACGTTACAAATGACTTTTTAAAGCATGTACTTTGTAATCTGTAGTGAAATGCATTTTAAAAGTGACCTACCCAGCCCTGGTGATATGTTACTCGGATGATATTGGAAATACTTTACACAGTCTTCCACATACATGTACAGTTAGTTCAACAAACTAAGTAGAGATTTACAAAGTTAATCTAATGCAATACTTATGAAAATGTTACAATACTGTAAATCACACTGTAACAATATTAATCTAAAGTTTGACATACTGAAATCTTCTAAAAATGCTTTGTGATTGAAGGTAAACTCCATGTAACCATTTAGGGATTATTATTAGTATGCATTGTTTTTTATTAAACATTACTGTCACTGATTCTCTGTATTATTTTGTTTAAATTAGCATACATTGAAGACAACATACAACAAATACTGCCATGATATATAGAACTATCATTATAAATAGAGAGAGACAGAAACAGAGACAGACATTTAATTTATCATTTTATTTGTTTGTTCAATTATGCATACAATGTTTTTTTTTATAATCACTAGGCAAAATGCCATAATTGTCAATTAAAGTAAATGACTATGGTAATTCTATTTTTGAGGTATGCTATTTAACCACGTTTGATTTATTCCTTTGAATTTCCATGCTTTAGAAATTTATACCATATCAATTCCTTGCTTGGACCCTGTCCATTCCATCACTGTCTCATTGGAGGCATTCATTATGATTGATTGTCTCTTGCTCAGTGTAGCAGTCCAAGCTTAATCAAAAGTGAGACTCACAATGACCTATTCACTTGCAGTCATCCACGCTATGCTTTTTCAAATGAATGAGCTGACATGTAATCAAATATTTCTCCTCCCTGAGTCATAACTAGCAAATAAGGTCAGGACATAGAAATCCTCAATAAGTCCAAACCCCATCTGATTTTTACATGAATTTCTGGAAAAGGTTCCTGTAAATCCACATCCTGAAGAGTATTATGTGGCAAAAAAAACTTTATTACTCCAGTGACAACTGTGCAATACAACTACAACTCATTTCTTGATAAAAATCTATAATATTTGTTGTTCTTATGCAATACAATATAAGCATTTGCATTAGCCATCAGTTGTTCCCCTTTACATTCAAGTATTTCCGAGAGACAGAAACTAGCTCTCATTCAGGAACATTTTCCCAGCGGTAATTACTAAAAGGTGTCTTCAAACATCGAGTCGGAATGAATTATTAAGAAAGCACAATACACTGGGTAAAAAATGTAAAACGTTTTTATCAGCGTTGCAGGTAACGAATTATAAGTGACACCTTTCTTGTACCAATGTTTAGAGACATCATAAGTAAGTTCAGGGGCATTGTGTGTTGTGTAACCATGCTATTTAATATAGTTCTATACTAATGCGAGCATTTATCATCTCACTTGCACAAAAACAGATTCAGTATTCATCAAAATGAATAAAAACAGTGAAATGCAAACCTGCAATAATTAAATGTTATATTACACAATTATTTAATCTCACTTTATTAAGCAGTGTCTTTGCCTGACATTTGATGATCAAATTCAAGCAATGTGCGAAAATGACTTTAGATAAACAACATTTGTAATTTTTATTTTTAGTATTAAACTTTCTTCTCCTCCATGCTATTCTTCTGCGATCCAGAATGGCTGAACAGCTGAATGGTTTGTTGGATCAGCGCCCTCTACTGCTTTAATTTGCATTTCTTTCAGCCTGAAGCTTATTCTTTTCACTTTTGTTGTGAAAGGGTCCAAAAATAGACCCAGGTGAGGAAAAAGTAATGTAAAAGTAATATATTGTTAGTAAATAGAATGATTACTTTCCATAAAGTAACACAATTTGTTATTTTTAGTAGGGAGTAAATCAATATTGCAATGCTTTCAAAAATACTGGTCATATATTTGTAGGCACAGAGCCTGCATCAGAAAAGAATCTTTTTGTGATATTATTAAATGTCATTAAGCATTTGCTCATTGCACTGGTCTCAACTGGAGTGGTTGCTGTGATTTGATCTGATCTCGCAGTGGCTATGTGTGTCCCATGATATTAGCGGTGGACATTTTCTTAATCTTCTTTTTGAACTGTTTATCCAACATTTTTTCCTTACCAGGCTGATGCAATGCATAAACTGTGCTCCTTCCATGAAAGTTTCAAACTTAACTAATGCACAGAATTGGAATATGTCATAAAACGTTTGTGGGGGGAAAAAAAACACCATTTCCATCCCATGTGTTCAAGAAAAAAAAATCATTCTTGGGAGATTGGTGCAAATTTGTAATAAAAATGTAAGTTGCTGCAATCACTGTTTTGTTTCATTGTTGTTGTTTTTTCTTACATCATAAATGAATTGCAGCTCATGACCCGGAAGACTAATTCGCATCTGGTTTCTTTGAGGATTTTCTGGGTTTTATAATGTGTTTTTTTATTTATGTGTAAAAGGAAGTCTGTGGTAAACACAACTTGACTATACTTTGACAGTAAACTGCACACTTATGTTCGTAAAAATCTACGTACTGCACGACTATTAACCCTGTCATCATGTTATCATGTGACACCTCTGGGACGTCATTATACCAAATCATTCTAATGACAGACATTGGATCTGACATTTCAGAATGATCGACCCAACATCTGAAATGCTGTGCAATGAAATTAGCCCACTGGTAAGTCCAGTTGCATGAGGTTTTTTTTGTTGTTGTTGCACATTGAGGGATTTATTCGGTAATTGAGTTTCCATCGAAATTTATGCGCATGTATTCTTATTGAAAAAAAAATCATCCACCTCAATTGAGTGCATAAGTTTTGTATGCGCATTTTTAGAATTTACAGTGCCCTCCACAATTATTGGCACCCCTGATGTTAATACTTTGTACAACCCCCTTTTGCCATGTCCTGGTAGTTCAAAGCGTTCATAATGCCATGAACCCTAAGAAGGTTCCCAGGGCCTTTGGAAGAGAAACAGGCTTATGTTTTGTTTTACGCCAGACCCACTTAGAGTGTAAAGCACACGATCCCAGTTGAAGTCCCAGTACCGCTTAGCAAAATCTACGTTTGTGAGTGTTAGTGAGAAAAGGCTTTTTCCTTGCATGCCTCCCAAACAGCTTGTTGGCATGTAGAGAGCGTCTGATGGTTGTTTTGCAGACTTTGTGACCCCAAGATGCCACTCTTTGATGCAATTCTGTGACAGTGAGCTTAGGAAATTTTTTTACTTCTCTTACCACCCTCCTCACTGTGCGTTGTGGCAAGATAAACTTGGGGACCTCTTCCAGCCTTGTTTGTTACTGTTCCAGTTGTTTTAAACTTCTCAATGATTCCTCTGACTGTAGATACGGGCAAGTTAAGGCGAGTGGCTATTTTTTTGTAGCCATTGCCTGCCTTACTTGAATGGTGTGTTCTCTTGTCTTTGCCATGTTGACAAATGGGTAAGAGAATTAGGCCTCTGTGTGACGTCATACATAACATTACACCCCATTTGAATTTGATTGTTTGATCATTTTTTGATGATTTTCATTCAGTCATCATCATCAGACATTTTGTAGGTCAGACAAATATAACATAACATACAACAAACAAACAACTTACAAACATTTTATAAAATAACACTTTTATCTTTTCCCTTTTCAATTCATTATCATTTTTGTAAAGTTCACATCATTATCTTAATATTTCAACCCCTTTTCAAGTTTCATTTTAACAGCTTAGTTCCTTTTGCTTTTTTTTGACACAATAACAGCGGCAGTCTTGCACGGGTATCTTCGCCCATCTTCATCATGGCAAAAGCCTCCAGTTCAAAGTTCAGTCACATTCTTGCGCATGTCCACTGCTTTCTTTAAGTCCCACCAGAGGTTCTCACGATTTAAGTCTGGTGACTGCGATGGCCATTTCAAAATGTTCCCAGCCCAACAAATCAATTCCCATTCATCTTGACTTGAATATCTGCTCTGGATCCATTGGATGTTGAAAGGTCCAACGTCTCCCAAGCCTCAGGTTTGGTCCAGGGCGCTGATCACATTTGTCCTCCAATATCCTCCTCCCTGAAGAGAGAGAGACTGGGTGTACCCACACGCTGAGCTTCTTCCACCACCAGGCAGAAAGCAAAGCCCTTCCCATAAGCATGACCCCCCCCATGATTCACAGATCTTCCCAGTAGCACAGGTGTCTTTCTTCATGTTCTCTTTCCTCCCCCACTCTTCATTTATACTTCGTCCATCCATGTCCAAGTTTCCACACATTTTTAATTCTCAGTCCACAGAAAACACTTTGGAAAACTTTCACATGACTTTGCCATACTTTGGCATACTGGCATACTTCAGTTTTTAGCTCTTCGACTTCGACTCTTCTTTTTCTTTGAGGGATGGCCTGGGGAATGGGCCTGGGCATACGCAGGTGCTGAGTTACGTCTGAGCAGAGTACTTCTTCTCTAACTCTATCACTCAGTTCAGCTCAGCAGTTCAGGGTCACACGGTTCCTCTTCAGTCACTCGGGCGCTTTTCTCAGGTAGCAGTCAGCATCTTCTTTTTCTGCTCTTTCTTCACGACCGACCTGCCAGTGCCAGTCTTGTTTTTTTTTTGCTTTGCTTCCTGAATTTTCTCTTGTGTCGGTCTTTATGTTCTCTTCTACATCTTTGCAATCTTTCTTCTTCTTGCTTAGTAATTTTGAAGAGTAATAACTCTCTTCTCCTTCTCTCTCTTTTCTTTCACTTTGTTTACCACCACAACAACTGTGTAAAGTGTAACCAGGAAATGAGATGAAGGAGCTGAGCTCATATTTTAGTTTGGTGCTTATTGTTGCTTTGGTGCTTTATGCTGCTCCTGACATCTGACATCCAATCCACAACCAAATTGATTGAAAAACACTTTCATGGACCTCTGTTTCAGAGTGGTTAAGTTTAAGGGTAATATAAATTGTGTCAATGAAGAATTCAAAAAAAAAAAAAAAATTAACTATGTATTAAAAAACACAATTGATGTTTTTTTAGTGCATATGCTCTTTAGAAGTCCTTGTAGGATTTCATTCTGAATTCAATACAAAATGTACTCTAAAATTCTATTCTAAAACCATTTTACAGCATGGGGGGGTTGAATAATTTTGAACACAACTGTATGTTCCTAGATACCCTGAGAAACTTTAGCAACTACAGAAAAATATATTTAAAAAAAAAATCTATTAAATTTTTCAGAGGAATTGTTAAGGCTGCCAATAATTGTGGGACAGGTTTTTTTTTCTAAATGTGTGATTTTTTTTTTTTTTTTTTTTTACCACCAAAGTAATGTACTTAAATGAAAGGTTGGATTTTTTCTTTCTTTGCATTTGGGTTCTATGTTGTTTTTTTTAAAAAGGAGAATTTTTAGAAGTCCACGACCACATCTTAAACAGGGGTGCAAGTAATTGTGGAGGGCACTATATGCCCAGCTAAGCATTTCTATACAGCGTTTTTTATGCAAAATCCCAAAATGCACATAAAAATTAGTGAAAGGAAACATAGTGTGGTCATGGGGAGCAAATGAGGTGGAAGCCAGAGACGGAGGATAGTTTATTACTACAGAGTTACTACAGAGGATAGTAACATTATAATATGATTTTCAACACACTCAAATGTATCTAACATGATAAACAGAGCTGTGTCACCTCATACTCCTGACTGGAAAAAGCGGAAGTGGCGCCAGCGACTGTGGCATAATTAAAGTCGCACTGCTCGTGAGGCATGTGTTTCTGCCCGAATCCAATCCCGATCATTTTCCACCGGCTGTGAGGTGAAGACCACATGTCCCAAGATTCCTCGCTCAAACTTGGCATCTGGCGGATAAAAAACTACATATTGCATCTTTAAAGTGCCAGGAGATCTTATTGGCTCTTCTTTTTATTTGACCCACTTGACCTCATGAGGTTGCTTAGACACTAGTGAACAGACTTGGATGCATTGAAGTGAATGTCAATGAATGAATGCCTCAGCCCAGGAGATGCCAGATGGGCTGATGTCAGACTAGTCAAAGGTCACACAATGACAGCACAGTGAGCATCACATGGGTGTTCAGAGTATTATTGTCACGGTGTTAAATTCATGCATCCACCATCTGCCATTGTGACAAGAAGGGATAAAAAGTGACAGATTCAGTACAGGATTTGGAGCAGGAAAGTCAATCATGTCAAGTATCTCTGACACACAAACAAATACACTGTGTATCACACATGCTGTGGGAAACCTATCACTACGACTGACTTGTGTAAAAGATTTTGAAATAAAAAGCCATTTTCAAAATAAAAAAAAAGAAAATAATTGGTTGTCTTAGCATCAGTGGACACACCAAAAGGGACTTTTGTGGAAAGATGAGGATGGTTGGAAGCAGACAGGCAGCTCTGCATCATTATGTATTATACTTATTTCTGACTCATTGCATGCTTGATGGAATTGATTTTCGTGAAGTGTCGGGTTGCGATAAAAAGTCTTCTTTGCATAAATGTTCCAGCATTTTCAAGCAATTAAATAGTTTATTTAGCTATGATGGCAGTGACTTGAGAGAGTGTGTGATGTACAAAGTCAAAAATCTCTCTGCAGTTTTGAGGGCAGGTTGCCCAGTACAGGAAGTGAAAGATAGAAATATCTGGCATTTGTAAGGGCCAATATGTCACACACTCACTGAGATTGAGAAAAACAAGCTACTGCAATTAATCCTGCAGTTGTGCAAATGTTCTCAAAGGTGAATTTCACAAAGCCTGTCATAAACATTTCACCTCAGAAATAATATTTAAAAAAAAACAACATAGTAAAGAAATAACGCACTATAATTTGTTTTTAAAGATAAGATTTTTTTTTAGGACCATTAAGGTTCATTTGTTACTGTGATGTTGTGTTACTAAGTATTTATAGCATGTATGGTAGTACTGCTGATTTAAATAACAATGAAATTAACTAAAAACATTGCGTGATAGTAAGCTTATTTCGATTAATGAAATTAAATTACTATAGGAGTTGCATTACAATAATGTGAAACTAATGAATATTCAACTTTAGAGAGGTTTTCGTGAGAATCAACAGACAAAAAATGAAAAGTGTATGTAGAAAAAGATTTGTGCACATGTGACGGTTCCTCTCCCTACGTAACCATAGCCTACTTCTTATCCTGACACGTTCAAGTGTGTTCTCACTAAAAACAGACAAGGAATTCAAGTTTAATTCAAATACAAAACAAAAAGGTTCTCCGCGAGTCTCTGAAGAAATCTTTGTTAAAGAACTTCGCGGTTTATTAGTGTCGCAGCTGCACTACAGCTCCACCAGTGGAATACAACTCCCATGGTGCCATAGCGTAAACCAGGACGTACTGCATCACGTGCTTGATTTGTCACAAGTGACGTGGTGTCGAGAACAGGACAGCATGGCGAGTAAAGATCCCGGAGTAAGTTACTTCATATTTAAACATATAACGAGGGTATTGGGATTGTATTTAAACATTTTGTTTACAGGTAATAACTGCATTTTAAATAATTGACGTCTTGTAGTTTTGCATTTAATTGTGTAGGTTTATTTCTGTCTTAAAGAAAGCAATGCTAGTAGTGTGCTAGCTTTACAGGGTTCAGTTATGCCACTATGACGCAGCCTTGTGCAACTTTATGTGTGTGACCTTCACTGAAATATAATTATTTTTATATAGCTCACTTTATAATCACAATTTGTGTCAGTGATATGGTGAATTCATAACAGTATTTTAAAGTTGGTCATCATTTGCCCTAGACAAGGTCAATTTGGCACACTTATTATTACACAATTGCATTACTTGTAACGTTACTCGTATCCCACATTCATTTATTCACTGGATTCTTGCTCATCAGAAGGGTACTTGTATCTTGCACAAAGCTACTAATAACATTTTTAAGAGTCCTTATAGGATTTGATAAGTTTTCATATGTTTTTGTTGCATACTACAGAAGTCTTTCTAATCTGAGTTGAATCAAACTGGCTTGAGATCAGCTTTATGGCTTTAAAGTATCTCATGTATATGTTACCGGCAATGTGTGAAAAGCAGGTTTGTATTGAATGCCTAGGTAATATATTTATAGAATGCATGAAGTTTGTAGCAAAATATGAAATGTCTTTTCATACTTTTTTTTGTGATTATGTGGCATACTTTTCTTAGGCATTCTATACATTACCGGGGTATTATGCAGAATGACATGTCGGCTGACCCTTTGCCATTGTATAGAATGCCTAGGAAATGTGTGAAATATAAACCATTTATTAAATATAAACCAACCTACAAATTTCAGGCATTCTATATATGGCATTCAATTCAATGCCGGAATTCACACATTGCCGGTAACTTCCATATCATCCAGTCTCTTTAAACATAATGCCTATGCATTAGTAGGAGGAGGATCAAGCATGTTGAATATGAGATGATATGCTGTCTAGTAGATATAAGACATCTTTCATATAATATGGCAACTATTTGAAAAGTCTGACTTCACGTGTCTGTTTATTCCAGAATTTTTTGCAGCAGCTGAGGCAGATTGCTGCCAGGATGGGGTCTGGCCCTCGAGGGGCCGGGCTGGGCTTGAAGCTGCTTATCGGAGCCGGAGCCCTTGCCTACGGGGTCAAAGAAGCCACATACACTGGTAACATACACACACACACATGCTGAAAAGAAAGATTACACTGTATGGGCGTTTTTTAGTGAGCAAAATTAAATAACGAAATAAAAGTTCACCCCAAAATAATAATTCTTCTGTCATTATTTACCTGTTCACATGTTCTAAACTCACACATGCTTTATTGGGAGTTTATTAACTAATTGTATTTTGCTGTGTGTGTGTGTGTGTGTGTAGTGGAGGGTGGCCAGAGAGCCATTATCTTCAACAGAATTGGAGGGATGCAGATGGACACTGTGCTTTCAGAAGGATTGCACTTCAGGTACATTACACACAACGGCCATCATTATGTAGGGCTGTCACGGTACCAAATTTTCAGTAGTCGGTACCAACACCAGTAAAGTCGTGCCATTCTTGGTACCAATTTCGGTACTAGAGCAAAAACTATTGAATTGAATAATATTGAATTAAATGTTGTTGCATTTGGTCCATTGGTTATCACTGCCAATCATCACAGTTTCCAATTCAGTTGTGCATTTAAATACGGTTGTCAATCCAGAAACCTTACAGTGTACTGACTGAGCATGATGAAAAACTAACTGAATGTAAACGGATAATAAACAGAAAGCAAGAGAAGAACCTCACCTTTTATAATCATTAAGGCTTTTCATTTGTGAAGCGCGAGCTCACGGAATTCTGCACTCTCACGAAATGTCCCGTTATTTAAAAAAAAAAAAAAGCTGTCTTATTTGTACAAAAATGATTCCTTTCATCATTTTTATACTTTGTTGGTTATTGTGAAAGGATTCGTGAGCGTGCAGCTAGTGTTAAACAAAACCTGTTTTCAGCAGTAAGTGGATTCTGACTAACTTACTGACAAGCACCTCTGATAGGCCTTTGCGTTCATCACATGTGATTGTGATTGGCTAGAACACTCAACGCATGTAAAACATGCTGTAAATAAACACCTTTGACGCTCCGAGCTGTAAAACAAACACGAATAAGAGCGTTTGTCAGCAAGTACCAAATATAATCTGTACTGCAGAAAACTTTTTTTTTTTTCAATACCAATTGGTACCTGTAGCAGCAGTACGTTTGACAGCACTAATTTTATGTGCACTACTGTCATTATTTCAACAACAAACACTCTACTACTGTTTGGTTAGTACACTTTTCAATTCATTTAAGTGTATTTATTTTATTATTATATTTATTCATGCTCTAGCTGGGTACAAGGCAACCCTAAGGGTGTGTTCACACTTGTAGTTGAGTTTGCTTGGTTTGGTCTGGACCAAATATATATGTATATATATATATACACACATATATTAGTCCCGATCCGCTTAGCATTCACATTGGCATTTTCAACACCAAACCTAAAGATACCAAACCTTAAGGCATAGGGATACGTTCACAACCTGATTGATCGGCTTTTATTACATATACTGCGACAATGCTGTATGCTGGGCTAAACAAAGATCTGCTGTGAGGAGACGCGGTTCTGATCCTGTACTGAACTGGAATGAGCAACATCGGCACTGCGATGAGAAAAACACTGTGTCCTTTTTAGGGTGACATCATGTCCTGTTTTTGGTTTGTTTGCATGTCTTTGGTCTGTGTTGCATTCATATTTCATTCAAACCGCACAAGAGTTCGTTTGGAAGCGGACAGAGAACCATCTTTTCAGAGTTCTCCACTTGTACCACTTGTTTGGTGGGTTCGGGTGGTATGGTTCACACTTATTCAAATGAGCCGAACTGGCAGAGCAATCGCACGAGGGTTTGTTTTAATTGAAGCAAACATGCCAAATGTGAACGCACGTGATCGCGAGAAGTACGAAAGGTGTTAGGCAGAATATCCAATCTTCTGTTGTCCATTCAAGGAAAGTGGATGATGTACTGCCAAGCTTCAAAAAGGGCAAGAAGCTTCATGAAGTGTTCTGGGAACCATGATCATTTTTTCAGGATTCTGTGATGAGTTTTTTTTTTTTTTTTGAAACGGCATTTAATTGATTTAATAATCTTTTTTATAAGTAAACATTATAAATGTCTTTACTGCCACTTTTGATCTATTTAATGCATCATTGCATAATAAATCATTTTCTTAAAACTAAAAAATCTTAGTGGCCCCAAACTTTTGAACTTTCCATCATCATCTCACAAATCTCATTTTGGTTCAATATTTAAAACTTGCATTATCTTGTGACTTTAGCATGCTTTTATGACACTTTAAATGTGCTTTATTCGGAGCTTAGTAGAATAAATATATTGCAGTTGTATAGAAAAAGGAACTCCGGCATTCTGCCTTTGATCTCACTTTTTGCTTCACAAAAGAAAGAAAATGAGAGCAAATGATGCAAAAAGTCAACAATTCCTTTAAGAATTCTGTCTTACATTTAGGATACCATGGTTCCAGTACCCCATCATTTATGATATTCGAGCCAGGCCAAGGAAGATTTCATCGCTCACTGGAAGCAAAGGTAACCTTGAACCAGATGTTTATTGTCATAAATGTAATTAATGTTAAAAAATTGCATGATGAGATCTTGAAAGAGTTCGCCTGCTGTTAGGGCAACATGTACCCTGTCCCTCACCATTGCCCTCTTCAATAACCAGCACATTAAGGCTGTGCTACTTGTGACCTGCACCTTCTGAATTCATGTGACCGTCTATCACAGATCTTCAGATGGTGAACATAGGTCTTCGTGTGCTCTCTCGGCCCAGTGCCTCCAGCTTGCCAGTCATGTACCAGCAGTTGGGGAAAGACTATGACGAGCGTGTGCTTCCTTCCATCGTCAACGAGGTGCTCAAGAGTGTGGTGGCCAAGTTCAATGCCTCCCAACTGATCACCCAGAGAGCCCAGGTACAGTATAAAGACTTAAGTCCAAGACACACTAAGCCAACAGTCAGAGAAGACAAAAGCAAGCAAATAACGTTCAAGTCAAGAGCAGACACACAGTGGACTCTTCTCATTCTGTATAGGCCCGTCACGACTATTAAAGTGTCACGAAACCCCCCCTGTTTTAGCGTTGTCCTTCACACCTCAGAGCTGGAAAAAGTCTCGAAAAATGGGCGCGTAAAGCTGGGGAAAAGTGGGAGTGAAGAAGGGAGACGACAACCAATAAAAAGCAGAACTACAACACACTCATTATACAGAATAATGAATATTAACATGAGCGGAGGAAAAAACAGGTGACCTAAGCCTAGATATACTTCTGTGATACGATCTATGATCCACGCGAGGAGTGTTGTTAAACTCATCACGACGTTCTGTGCAGAAACCAGTCGCTCACTCTGAAATATTGTTACAGTGATATTTTCCATGTGTTCATAGTCAAACCGCAGCTCTAAATGCATCGGGGGGAAAATGCAAACACTATATTGTGTTACTGTGGAGGAAACACACTTATGCAGACCCCCGCACATGACATGCAAGAAAAAAAAAATTTACTAATTCCCTCGAATTGACCGAACAAAATGGTAAATTGTGCGCACGATTTAGCCTACTATTTTCTATGTACTGTACACCTATGTGCCTGAAGGACATCTAGCATGTGTCATTTGAACTCCCTGCTGTAATGCTATCTCAGGCGTAATATAGCGCAGTGTTGGATTAAAAGAGTTCATTCTCATGAATGAGAATTGATGAGCTCTTTGTCATGAATAAATGCAGAGAAGCGCTCAGAAACGATTAACGTCAGCCCGTTCGTCCAGCCCCGACTGGAGCCCTGGCAGCCAATCACCACTCTGGATCTTGCCGGTATTACACATTGACGTCATTGACTTTGAAAATGCAAAAAAACTCATTTACACTTATGGATAAACTTAATGAATACCTTTAGTGTTTTCAATGATGTGCAGCCTGGACAGTCCTGTTCAAATCTTAAAAAATGTGTTTTGGGGTTTCATGGCCCTTTAAAGCCACCGTTTTTAAGTTTCGTCGCTAGAAGTCGCTTTTCTGAACAATAAAAATCCGATGGGCCGAAATGTTTTTTTATTATGCTGCTTATGCCACATTCAGCCACTGCCGCTCCTTTCGCTTTGTCGTTTATGGATATTTTATGCTTAAAGTTCAATTTAATGTTTGCCTGCTTCCCTGAACTTGAATTTTGTCTGACTGCTTAAATTCACATTATTTCATTCTAATAGGCGTGTGCCGTATCATACCGTCCATGATGACACGGTATAAATTTTTACATGATAAAAAAAAAAGTGTCATATCACGATACAGCATGACAAATGGCTCATTAACGCTCCCCAGCCGCACCTGTCTGAGAGTAAGAGCAGCATGTCAGCCTCCGATGATGATTTCGTACATAAAAAGGGAGCCATTTCAATAGTATGGAAGTGGTTTGATTACAAGAGGTCAGACCTCCAACAATTAAGCACAATATGTTGCAAAATGGGCAAGAAAACTGTTACCACTAAAGGTGGACAAACTTGTTTCAACTCTTGGCCGAAATGCAATTGCACTCATGATCACCCCAGATAGGTGACCGATCGGTCAGTGTCACATTTTTTTTGATTCTGAGTTTTGTTACCAGTGGCACAGGCAATAACATCAGCTGCGCGTTCTCGCTCTTGTCTCTCCGACGGTGAAGTAACGCACACAGAGCGGACGCCTCCTCTCTCACTCGTCTCATTTTACTTTTATTTTTTATGAAAATAAAACTTTGCTTTGTTTGTATATGCTGTCAATTATAGTTCTTGGAAAGAAAATCGGTATCAGGCAAGAAAATTGTGCATCTCTATTAAAAAGTTCGCCCCAAGGTATACTATTGCACTATAATGCTATATTGCACTGCTGCTGCTGCTGCTGCTGCCACCACCACCTTATGACAGTAGATTTACGCTTCAAATTAGGTATCGGAAAAGGATAGAAAATGCACTTCATTTTGTTTGCACTAATAAATGTTGCTGCTTGCCAGCTGCGATAACCAATAAAATGTTGTTCCATAAATTTTTCTCTATATCGTCATAAATATCATTATCGCAAATGTACTTGAAATATCGTGAATAAAATTTTGAAGCTGTATCGCCCACCCTTACATTCTAAGAAAACAGTGCTGAATTACTCGACAAGTTATTGACAAAATATTTTAGAATAAACTTACCATTTTCTTCAAATACGGTGGTATTTTTCATAATTGTTTGAAGATGCCTGTACACGACAACGCCTCCGTGCAGCTGCAGTTGTACTGTAAGCTACTATTATTGGACCTATTCACAGTGGATAATGGACCGTTCAACCACAGAATCCAGCAGTGTCTTCCATAATATCGAAGTGTGCATCACTAAAAATATTGTCATAACATGAGATCTGCAGTTAAGTTTAAAGAGGAATTATTATGCGCCTATTACTCCTCGTTGTCATTAAAATAATGTCACAGGAAAAGTGATCAAAAGGAGCACACACACCATCTAAATTCATAACATTTTTGTTTAACTTCTGCGAAATGGCTTTGTCATTTCAGTGCTCATCATCATTAATGAAAGTGGAACATTGTTGTAAATGTTTATCAAAATTTCCCATCAACATTGTTTTTAAATGTCCCATCTAGGAAGTGACGTATGCCTCTTCTAGGGCATGTTTTATGCATATGCAACGGGTATAAATGAGGCCCCAGGTCATTTGCCAGAATTGACAAGTTAAAGCTGACTGGATGAATGAGAATGGCTTTTATTATTTTGTTTACGGGTGACTAGATCTAGCTTTCTGCTCACTTTAAATCAGACACCGAGATAAAGGATTTCGTTAAGACTGTATTTGAATGAAGTTGTGAGAGAGAGAGAGAGAGAGAGAGATTGTGCATGTCTAAATGCAGCTTCTCCACTAGTAGTGAAACTTTGAGTTCAATTGATCACCAGAATTTGTTGCTCTTAGTTTATGAACGAAGCACACAAAGCCTTAAAACAAACAATTAATCTTCATAATTGCAATTAGATCTTGGTCAATTAATCATCAGCCAAATTTCATAACCGTGACAGTCCTAATTGTATATTCACGTTCCCCTTTTGAATGACGAATACAGACTACTGCCACCTGCTGGTACATGCTAGTTGGTCATTGGCTGAAGTCTTTGCGTTGTGTTCAAACAACTCTCTGACCCAGTTGCAGGCAATGTAAGATGACACTACCGTTGAACTTCGACAATGCTAGTTTCTTGACGTTGGTTTGGTGTGTTGGGGCCATTTATTGGCATAGCTGCCTACTCATTGGCTTTTGGCGAAAGTTGCTGTTCTGACATTGACATCGTGCCGAGCCTATCCAGAATTTGCAGGTCTATAGAGAACAAGATTAAAGTATTTAAGAAGACGGGCTGTTATTTCACACACTCTCACCTGATGCTTTGGGACGACAGCTGAGACAGACTAGATGAAATAAATCATATTAAAGTTTGGTCACAAATCTAAAAATGAAGACTTGTGACCAAATTGTATTACAGTTTTATTACATGTTTTATGTGAAGTATGGGATTCCAATGAAGCACAAGATGCTCTTTGGAACATTATCAAATCATGTTGGGTCACATGAGTTTAATACATGTTTGTTTTTGGAGTTCACGTCAGCTCAAATGCTGCCGCCCATAAAGCAAAAGAAGGACGTAGCAAATACTGTAGCAATTCATATTAAATAGAGCAACTTATAGCATTAGTATGAGCGATTTCACTTTTGGACCTCGTCGTATCTGCATTCCTGTTGCTGGTTTAAATAAGGTAATCGGTTACTGAGAAAATGAGCTTAGCTGTTTTCTGTGTGTTGTTTTATTTTGGTGGTCAGGTGTCACTACTCATAAGGAGAGATCTATTCGAGAGAGCTAAAGACTTTAACATCATCCTGGATGACGTGGCCATCACGGAGCTCAGCTTCAGCAAAGAGTACACCGCTGCTGTGGAGGCCAAACAAGTTGGTTAGTAGTGCTGAAATGCATATCGCCTGATCCAGTGCTTCCCAAACTGGGGGCCGTAGCAAGTCCAAATCAATATATTGAAATAATTAAAATATTCCAATTGTTCTAAAATTAGATTTTTTTGAAAGTTGGCTATGTAAGGTTAGTGTTATGGACTTAAATATATTTGTAAAGAATATTTACATCATAATTCACATGTAAATGTCTTAATATATTTTATAACGGCGGGGTCGTGGAGCTTTTGCAATGTTTTTGGGAGTAAGGCCACTCCTCTTAAGTTTGGGAAGCTCTGCTCTAATCCATAACAGAATGCAGTGAATTTAGCACCCTAAGCTTCCTAAACTAACAAAAATTCAATTGTACCTAGTCACCCAATAATATGATTTGTTTACATTGGATGTATGAGGCGAGCCTCTTCATAATAAAGTCAGTGTCACACAATACCTTTATATTTATCTGTCTAAATGCCACACTCTGTGTTTTTGTGAGAGGGGCCAGTTATGTTATATGTAACATTTATATATAAATTGCACATTTTATGATGTGTATAGAATTTGTAGAAATGGAATATAGGTGTTGGCTAAACCAATTAGCATATAAAGTTTTTCAGTGTAATTCCAATTCTGTTTCCTACACCAATTCATTTTTTACAAACTATAAATGCTTTTACAAGTACTGGTTGAAAACCCATTTCTTGCTCGGATGCAGCTGAGATCCCATAGATCGTGGCACACTGAATGTTCTGAAGACGCCTGTGTGATCCTATGCATCATAGAATTAATATTCACAAAGAAAGCACTAACTGAGACATGGCAGGCCCTGGGGCTTTGAGTTTGACACCTGTGCTGTAATAAGTTCTTGTTTTCTTTTTTTTATAATTTTATTATTGCATTGCTATGTGACATGAAGAAATTGTCTTCTGTCATTTATATGGTAGTAATGCAATATACACTACCATTCACAGACTTAGGGTTAGATTTATTTAATTAAAAAATATTTAAAATACACCAATATCCATTTAAAATAACTGGGATGGCAACCCTATCATGTCTTCAGATGTAAACGATGTACTTTTTTGTGAAATTCTGAGTTGCAATTGTAGAAAGACAATAAATAAAATCGCCCTTGAAAGAATGATATTTGCTTATCTTAATGCTCTCCACTAGAGGGCAGTCCGGTCTAGTTATTTCATCAGTATTCCCGATTGACCAAACAACAATACACAACTTGCAACGCTTTCTGTAAGCACTGAAATGTTTTATTGTTTGTTGTATTTTTATCACTTAAAAATGAACAAAGCTATACGTAGGTTGGCCTGAAAAAGGAGAGTATCTATGTGTGAGCTGTTTTTCTATGAAATAACCTTTCTCTCTTGTTGCTGTGTAGCCCAGCAGGAGGCCCAGAGGGCTCAATTCTATGTAGAAAAGGCCAAACAGGACCAGAGACAGAAGATTATCCAGGCTGAGGGTGAAGCTGAGGCTGCTAAACTGGTACGCCGCTGCAGCTTTCTCTGTGCCGCTTTGACACACACACACACACACATATTGACGATCTTTGAAACGATCTCGGTTTTATTCAGGCTGAAGGGGTTTCTGTGGTTACCCTCAAACATCCCTGATACACCATTTGCATCCACAAGCACCTCATTTCAGATGATTATTAGTCCCCGTTATTATGTTCTAGATCTGTGAGTGGTAAATGACTGTAATTATCAGATATAATTAATGAATACCGCTTCTGTTCTAATTAAGCCACCGTCAGTTGTCGCAGTCATACATCTAGGCTATTTCGAACTGTTGCCCCCTCGTTCTCAACAAGCCACCCACAACCAAAACACATTTGAAAGCATTTGTTTGTGTATTATGGACATTTCTCAGTAGTTTCAATTTGTTTCTCATGTTCCAGCATTTGCAGTCTTAGTGTCATCATGACTTTGCTTTTGCACTCTTTCCTGCTGATATGATGCAATTCTGTTTCTAAAACGGGCTGCAGGTCAATGGCTGTCTGCTGATGGTAAACAAAGGCTCAACCAAGGGTACAGAGTAATTTGCTTTTGTTCTTATTGTGTTTGTGCACTCCAGTTGGGTAAAGCAGTTACGAAGAACCCCGGATACCTAAAACTTAGACGCATCAGAGCAGCCCAAAATATCGCCAAAACGGTAAGGCACACTTCAAACAAAAGAAGTCATTGGTTGAATTTCATTGCCTCACATTAACAGATGTTAATGCACTAACGTTCAAAAGTTTGCAGTCAGTATGAAATAATAAAAAATATCAAAATGAACAATTTTATCTAGCAAAGTTGACAGTAAATATGTGACAAAATGTAACCATAAAAGAGTAAGCAACACAAATGTTTTCAACATGGATGGTAATGTTTCTTGAGCATCAAATCAGCATATTAGTGACACTGAAGACTGGAGTGATGGTGCTGAAACAGCATAGCATCACAAGAAAAAATTACATTTTAAAATATATTTATAAAAACATATTGTTCTGACCCAAACTTTTGGACGGTAGTGTATATATGCTGACAACGTAGTACTTCATTGCCAGTTCCACAGCTTACATGAACAACACATGATTACATGATTTCACAGTATATACTGTGCTGCCTACTAAACGGTGAAACAATAGACATTAAATAACAATTTGTCAAACAATTTTCTCATGAAAAAATACATTTTAATTTAAGAATTAAATCAATTTTAAAAATGTCTTCTTTTGGAATTCCAATTAATTCTAATTTGGAATTCTAATAAAGCCATAAAAGCCAAAAAAAATGTGTAATAAATAAATGTATATATATATATATATATTATACATTATATATACACATATATATTATACATTATATATTCACACACATATATATATATATATATATATATGTGTGTGTGCGTGTGTATATACAATGTATATGGGTTTGAAACGCACACCTGCCAAATGCTATTTTCACACCACTGGGTGGTCTGTCTGCGGTGCCCAGCTTCGACTCTGGCTGTTCAAAATTATGTCACTGACATAGTTTTCCATTAAAATACAATGATTTAGGACAAATATATGTATGTCCTGAGTTCACCCTAGGTCAGGGGTAGGCATTGTTGGTCCTAGAGTGCCGCTGTCCTGCAGAGTTTATCTCTAACCTTGGGGGAGAAAAAAAAACTCAACGGCCTATTGCCTTGTTAATCCTGAAGACCTTGATTGGCTTGTTGAGGTGTGTTTGATTAGGGTTGGAGCTAAACACCGCAGGACAGCAGCTCTCTTGGACCGACATTGCCTATCCCTGCCCAAGGAGGTTGTGCATTTTTCAGTTACACGTTTGTTTTTGTGGCTTGAATAAATATGATTCATATAGAGAAATAATATAGATTTCCTTTCTCTTTTGCACTTTCTCTTTGCTTTTCACAAACTTTATTTCAGAATCATTGATGCCTCTTTGTTCGTTCTTTAAATAAACCTTTGCCCATATGGTGATTCACTGTTTTGGACTGACACCTTGAACATGAGAACGCAAGTACAAAATGACGCGGCTGGATGTCCACAGTGCTTTCTGACTGCTGTGCGACCGGTTAACGCTCTGCCAGAGCTCTAGGGGACAATTAAGAGGCCATATTTTCCAACCCATTCTCATAAATGCCACATGTAGACTTTTGGGCTAAAATTCTTTATTGCTACCTGCAGATAAACTCATAATGGAAATTATTAGAGAAGTCAGAGGTTTTTTTTTTTTTTTTCTTTCCGCAAACAGTGATTGACTGTTCTAAAGCTGAAAGCAATAGTCTGGCTGCTTTTCCACCGTCAGGCTGAACAGTTCTTATTGTACTTATTACACTGTGCATGTCATTATTTATTTGACAAAAATAAAGGCAAAACTAAGTACACCCTTACTGCTTCCCTTGAAATTAATAGGGTAAGTAGCAGCCGGGTGCTCGTAATGAAATTCCCTTGATTAATTGATCGTCAGCAGGATTTTTGGCAGTTTGCTGGTCTAGAGGATTCATGTGTGTTAATACAATGTCAAGACAGAAAGACATCAGCATTGATCTAGAAAGGGTTACAAGGCCATTTCCAAACAATTCGAAGTCCATCATTCTACAGTGAGAAAGATGTATTGACAAGTGAAAAGTGTCAAAGACACTTGCTAATCTTCCCAGGAGAGGGCATCCCAGCAAATTCTCCCTAAGGTCAGACGGTGCAATGCTCAGAGAAATGGCCAAAAAAAAAAAAAAAAAAGTTACGCCTCAGACTCTACTGTCCTCAGTCAGCAGCATATAAATAAGCTCTTGTCTCATAGTTTTATCTTATCAACAGGTGGCAACTTCTCAGAACAAGGTGTACCTGAGTGCAGACAGCCTTGTTTTGAACCTCCAGGACAACTACTTTGACAAGTAAGATACTAGTGCTCCTCACATACTAAACATAATAAAACATCGTAAACAAGCATGATCTTCAAAATTGAAACATTCCCAGTTGTAGTTATAAAAGGGGAAAGTCCCCCCGTGAATTGTGCTCTGTGATCTGAGAGCGGTGCAGAACAACTTGACCTAACAGTCTAAAGGCCAATTCACAGCAAGGACGATAACTTTCACGATATCAGTAGAAATGTAGTTCTAAAAACCTTCCTAAATATAGAAGAATTGCAGAGTCCATATCACAACTATAAGTAAATAAAGCCTTTATTTGTCCCGCAGTGGGGAAATTGCATGACAATTATAACAAACATATAACAATAATGGCTCAGAGAAACACGGTGAATTCAGAGGTGTAGCCCATTAACCGCATCACTTTTAACCAGCAATAATCGCAATAAGTTCTGTGTTCAAAACATCAATGAAAGAGCTTGTAAACAATGTCATGTAGCATTTACCTCAGAAATACCGTTGTGTCCACAGCTTGTTAGAAATGAACTCTTATGTTACATATATGCACTATATTAGCCTAAACTGTCTTGATTATTTAATGTATTTAAATAAATCAGCCGTGAAAACAAGTAATGACAGCCGCTGTGTAAATGAATATATTTTAACATCGAATTGGAGTAGAAACAGATTTAGAAGTTTAGAAGCAAAAACTGCCTTATGCAATTTACATATTTACACACAATTTTTATGTGAGTATTGATTATTATATCTAAAAGTAAAATGCAAGTAATTTTGGCTTTGTTGTTAATTGCAACCTTTAATATTATAGTAATGTCCAAGAAAGTGCTCCCGGTATATATAGAAAATTAATTCTAATTGAATTAATTTAAAGACATACACAATTTGTTCAGTAAACCACTGTTTAATAAAAAAGCTATTTTATGTTTAGTTTTCTAACCGCATTTTTGAATGTTAAAAACATTGACAGTCAATTAGAAATGATCCTGCTTTTAAGTGCTTTAACATTTAGGGCCAAATAAACAGAATGATATCGTCCGCTGGTGTGGATGAATGCAGTTATCGTTATAGTTATGTTTTTAGTCATTATTCTTGGTGTGAGTGGGCCTGAACCTGTTGGCGTTCCACTGCACTGCCCACGGTACACATACTTTCCAAAAGAGACCAAAAGCTTTATTTCTATAGCGCATACACTCCAGATGGTTCAAAAACGGTCAGCAATTTGCTTTGGGTATGCCTTTTTAGGCAAATTTTACAGGAACGCGAAGTGGTTAAAGAAATGATTTTCTTTCTTCTGTTGAACACAAAAGATATTTTAAAGAATGTTGGTATAACCAAAGAGTTGACGGTAGCCATTGACTACCAATACCAAAACTACCAAACTCACACAGGATTGGAATAACTTGAGGGTGCGTAATTGAGGACAAAATATTCATTTTTGGTGGAACTGTCCCTTTAATAGGGTGAATTCAGGTTGATCGGGACACTTTTTGCGATTGAGATGACTGAGAAAATGGGTCCCAACCAACCTGACATTGTTTTGTTTGTTTTTTTCCACTTAAAACACTACTAAACCAAACACTTTTTCGTGTTTTCTTTTCTGTTTATATCGATGCCCATATGTCAGTGTGGTTCCCTCAATGGTAATGTGTGTATTTGTCTTCTCTGGCAGGTTGTCACTGGGGAAATGAGGAGCATCATCTATGAAGAACATATGCATTCCATATGTAAGCAGTGTTTGCTGAGCCACTATATTTATGTCCTCTTCCTAAACATGACTGTGAGCGGAACGTCTTTCACTGTACAGTTCTGCTCTGGCTCAGACAACAAGGGTCTGGCGACCTTACAGATTCACACGTACACAGTTGTTTGTCATATAGCAGGTCTTTTGCACTGTTTTCTGGTAAATCCAGCTCAAGAATTGAAATTTTGCCGGCAGATGGTTTTAAATACTAATGGTGATTACAAAAAATATACATTGCAAACAATAAATTGTCACATTCATTTATTCCTAAAAGTCATAATGAAGACTCAAAAATAAATTGCTGATCAGGGCCAAACCGTTAAATAGTTGCCCCAGGTTTATTATTATTATTATTATTATATCCATTTACCATCGATACATTTCCTACTGTTGGATTTCACTTTATAAAGTGTTTGTTGATTGATACTAAAGGACTTGCAGCAATTTTGATTCATTTTCGTGTTTTCAGGACTATTTGTGGGGGATATTTATTTCTTTGGAAAAAAACTCATAACATGTTATACATTAAAAAATGATATCAGCATAATTTGAGTGTTTGAAACATTTCTTCGATTTTCTAAAAATATATACAAATATTTGGTATGTGCTCCAAAAATAGTGAATCACTTGCATATACAACTAAATAATAGTGGATTTCACTATAAATTTAGCAGATATATAACGTATATTTTTACCCGTCCTTAACTTTAGATTTTCCTTGTCCATCAAGCGATCCGTAATGCTCACCATTTTAATAAATCTCAGTGGATGCGCAGCGTATTTAATGCGCTGTAAACTCTAGTGTGAAGGCGCCTGACTCTGAGAGCGCGAGAGACTCTTAACCTACAATTACATAGAATTGACGCGCAACATGTAAAGGATATTCTTTGTTACATTTTCATGTCTAAATAAAGGAGTTCATTTGGAATGATTCAGCCTTCAAGAACACTGGTGACGTTGTGTAATACTCAGTTCCCATAAAAAAACTGTTCCAGTCAGTGGAGTAGCTATCAGTGTTGCCAAGTCCCCGGTTTTTCTGCGGAATTGGTGGATTGATTTTCACGTCTGCGGGTTGAAGCGACCCCAAATAAAATATTTAGCCCCTGGAATGCAAATTTTACCTGGGGATCCCTCCAAAACACTGATTTTACCACCCCGGAATGTTATTTTTACCGGGGGAGCCCCTCTGAAATGTGATGGGCTAGTTTTGAGTAGTAATTGGGTGGCTTTTGTTGTGAAAATCTAGCTACCAGGGTTGCCATACATGAATATTCACGAAATTTCCCCTATTTTGGGGGCGTTTTCTTGAGACAACATGCAATCGAATGGAACTGAAAATATTAGTGCAGACTCCAAACCGTAAATTGTTTAATGGATTAATTCGGAAAAGTAATGAAGTTTCGATGTTAAACAAACTGGAGCTGTTCACATTTTCAAAACTATGCATTGTTTGTGTTATGAAATCGTCTGAGCCGTTTTGCCTGATTGATTAAAGACATTCAGATAAAAAGGACTCGGCAAAGCAAACAATGAGCGAGTAACCTATGCTAGTCTAGGCTAATAATTTTGATTTGATTTTTTTTTTTACTCTTTGATGTGTTTAGCTTTTTGATTTCATTTGTAAGGCTTTAAATTTTATTTGAATAGTTTGATTAGTAGCCTACCTTGTTGTCATTCGGTGGCTAGTACTGCAGTATGTTGATAATGCCTGAAATAAACCTCTACAAATGGATCTGTGCCCTAATAAAATGTCTATAAGCTAGCCTGGTGAGAGTATTGTCATCCTTAATTTCTTGTTTATTTTGTAGCGTTTACCTGCTTCCACAGTCCTATCAGTAAGGCTCAAGTTCCCTTTATCAACACCAAGCTATATGTTTTCCTGTTATCTGATATAATAGAATTATCATTAGTCACAGTGAAAGTGAAAATGCACATTTACATGTATCTGTCATGTACTAATAGATTGAAAACACTGTCATTTGCTCACCTGCTGAAAACCAGTATGACTTTTTTTTTCTTCCATGGAGCAAAAGATATTCTGAAGAATGTTGGGAATCATTAGAACCAATATTGGTGCCCACCGATTTACATTGTACGTGTAAATATATATATAGAATAAAACTTAAATACATAATGTCTGTTTTTTTGACCAAATGTTGCACTGAAAACAACCTACTTTCATGTCATGTTTTATAATGGTGTGAAAGCATCCAAAATTTCATAACCCATTGTGAGGCGTTAATGAAGTTTGTCATGTGAAAATCTTATTCAAGTGTTTTTCAACACTGAACAACCTCCATGTATGTGCAGTCTGAAAGAGTGACTTTCCATGATGCTGAATAAAAGCAAAACAAAGCCATATTATGACATTGGTCAATTTTAAAATAATTGTCTTGAAGTAGCTGCTGATTTATGTCCAAGAAGAGTCAGAACAAAGCTCCAGAGATTTGTGCCCTGTATTCTCTAAACAATTTTATTATAATGACTTCAACATTAAGAAAACATTTTCCTCAATAAGCATGTAGCTTGAAGTTAATTATATTTATTGTGAGACTTCAATTCTACATGATATCTAGTATAATAGGAGAAGACTGGAAAACTTGTCGTTTGGTGTTGGGGAAAGGAACTTCTTGATGGGATTGTAGAGGCTGGAAGACACTGGCTATATACAAAAAATAAACAAGAAATGAAAAGATTAGTGCACCCAAAAATGAAAATTCTGTCATTAATTCCTCACCCTCATGTCATTCTACACCCGTAAGACCTTCGTTCATCTTCAGAACACACTAAGATATTTTTGATGAAATCCGACGGCTCAACGAGGCCTCTATTGCCAGCAAGATAATTAACACTTTCCGTGCCCAGAAAGCTGCTGAAACATATTTAAAGCAGTTCATCCTTAATATTATAAAGCAACAAGAATAGTTTTTGTGCAGCAACAAAAAAATAGCAACTTTTCAACAATGTCTAGTGATGACAGATTTCAAAACGCTGCTTCGAAGCTTTACGAATCTTTTGATTTGAATCAGTGGTTCGGCTCGCATATCAAACTGCCAAAGTCACGTGAAGTATTGAAATTGCGAAACACTTAACACGTAACAAAGCTTAGTTTACTGAAATCGCATGACCATTGAGCCATCGGATTTCATCAAAAAATATCTCCATTTGTGTTCCAAAAAATGAACGACGGTCTTACGGGTGTAGAACCACATGAGGGTGAGTAATAAATGACAGAATTTTCATTTTTGGGTGAACTAACCCTTTAAGGATGACAGAAACATAACGTAACATTAGGTTAATGAATCAAACTATTCGAATAAAATTTAAAGCCTCACAAATAGTAACATCAAAGAGTAAAAAACTGTATTAGTAACTTGCATAGGTTATTAAATAATACTGCTGAGTCCTAAAATCTATCTGAATGTCCGTTATCAATTAGACAAACAGTTCATTTTATCATATTACAAAAACTATGCATAGTTTTGAAAATGAGAACTTCTGCAGTAAAGTTATAATATTGAAACATCATTACTTTTTCCAAATAATCCGTTAAATGCGTTGTGATTTTAGAAGTGTGCACTAGTATTTTCAGTTCCGTCCGTTTTCTCGTCGTCTCAAGAACACGCCCACGATAGGGGAAATTCTGATTTCAGCAAATCAGTTCGAGCGAACGCAGATAACTTAATTAATATTCATTAACCCATCAGGCCTTTGTGCATTTTATACACACTGAATGACCAGCAACGTCTCAAGCGCCACCACCAGTCCTAAGCAAATGACAAATATGCATTCATACATGGTTACCACGTATTAGATCTAATTAAGTTCTATCGTTAGAAAATGCTTGATTGACTCTTTTTTCAGTTTGTGTATATATAAATCTGACTTTTGTTTCCCACTATTCATTTTTCATTTTCTCACGTTGGGGACTTTTTAAATAGGATTATGAGTAACATTGCTTTCGGTCAAGAGGATGTTTAGTCAGTGGGTGGCGCCAAATACAAAGCCAGTAGTTCCTTGTCCTTTACGTGGAGTTGTGGAACCATGGAGATAAAGACGTGGCAAGGGACTTCTGCGGTCTTCTACACAGCACTGACCCACAGAGCACGTTTTAACGTGATCCTCAGAAATAGGGTCTCTTGTGACTCTTTAAATCTCACTGGATTAGAGCAAGCACTCTTCAGCCGGGGTTTGAATGGGCTTAATGCATTATCCCATTCTTTTCATGTGGAGGAGGAGAGTATGGAAAGGGTGGAGCCAGTGAAGTGGTGCATAAGGCCAAACCCCTTTTTTATCTCAGCCAATAGAATTCAGTGGTGTTTTTTGAATGCGGAAAACCTTGAGTGAGTGACTGCATTTTGTCTTATGGCTTGCCTATGGCTTCTGTGTTATTGTAACATTTTCCACAAGAGGGATCTGGTGCCACTGCTCTTTTGACCTCATTTTGCACGTGCAATCCTAAACTGGTTCCGGTTTGATCTGCTGAACGTGCTGCAACGAACGCTCTAGTATGCAAATGTGAGCGGAGGAGATGTCTGTCACGTGCACACACCCCCACCCTCCCTTTCCTCAATCCTCTCTCTTGCACCTCCCCTCCCTGCCTATGCATAAACAACAGCAGATTACCACTCAGCTGGTCCATCTCCATGGAAACGCTGACCTCATGCTGGGACGAGAGATCTGGGCCAGTCACCATGGCTATTTGCCAGGATACTAGACTTGATCTCCCTTACCTATGGCACGGTGCGCATAATAACGGCTTTGCTGCTATTTCTAGAGGTCAACCGCACAACAATCTCAGATCGTGCAGTTTTTCCCCCCAACATACTTATTTGCCACTCTGCAGCTCAGGAACCGTGTTAGCGCTTGCTAACTGTGTGCTCATGCTAGATGTGTGACCTACATCCCACTTCAAAGTCATGATGCTCTGCAGTGTGTCTGCGGCGTCCTTGCCTCAGAATCTGATCTACAGAAATGCACACTGAAGTATTTGCTTAGTCATTTGAGCTGTATTGATATTTCATATTTTCAACTTACAAATAGCATACAGAAAAGGGCCGACACTATCGTCATGAAAATGTGAACCTCATGTGACCAAAATGATGTTTAACTGAGCATTGCAAGCCTAAAAATGTAGTGCTTTGAGTTAAATGGCCTTATTTGAACAACTAATGGCATAGTAGTGTAAAAGAACAAAAATGCATTGCATTGTTTTTTTGCTTTTTTAAATGTAGAACCAACCAGCAAGATTGAATGTGAGTTAGGTAATGCTTGGTGATACAAAATCTACAGGTCCCGCATTTCCAGGTTGAATTCGCTCCCCTGGAGATGAATTGATGAATCGGTGCCATCCGTAGTCAGGGAAGGCTTCCACGTTCATTTACTGAGTGGATTTAATTAACCTGTTTCTTTTTTATGGCACCCTCATTATGGTGTCAAAAGGGATTAGGAAAGCTTGGCCTAGTTTGGTTAATATTGTTCCTTTTTTTGTCTTCCTTTTTTTTCTCCCATTTGCCATCGCTTAGGTCACACTCGAGGCAAACTCATACAGGAACTGGCCTGGCTTTGGTGTCTGAATTCTCCGTGCACCCTCTCCATAGACAGTCCACCTTCTTTATACTCTATGAAACGCATGTTCAGAAAAGGGGCCTGTTTTTCTTGTCCTTTTTTTCCCTTTTGCTTCCTGCTACCTGAGGAAACACTTGTGTCTTTGTTTCTTCCTGGAAGAACAGGAATGCTAAGTGAAATATTGGAAGTGTGTTGACCTTAGCCTCTGGTTCACAAGTTGGTACAAAATTTGAATCGATTTTCACACATCATGGATAGAGGTGGTATGAAACAACGCCTGTATAGTTCATGCAATTTTTTCTTGCTTTTGTTTTTTTGAAAAGTGGTGCTACAATCTTTTTTTTTAAATGCTGAGTTCAGCCTGTTGGATCGTTTAAATAATACACCTAGTTGTTTGGTCATTTTTACTGTCATTACAAATGTTGAACCCCCTCACAACCCTCAAAACAATGTTCGGTGGTCTATGGTAAACCGGTTAAAACCGGATACAATACTTTTAGTATTTTTAGTAGTTCCGCCACATGCTCATTAAAGAAAATTTTGGTCCTCGAGCTAAATAGAGAGCTACAAATATATGTGAAAAATTTCCATTGAAGAGTAACTCCGCAATCTTTCCTTTTCAAATGAAATTGCCCCGCGACCTGCTTTCACTTCGGCGTATATCTTGTGGGTTTTATCATATCTGTACAAAGTAGCAGTAGCAGCAGCTTCCTCTTTCATTGTATGTCAGGAAACGGGCCCTCAGTCCCTCCATGTCGGTTCCCACAGGTGCAGCGTCTGCACATCAGCCTCGGAGCTCGTGGACGGCCGATAGTTATGACTGTGATTAGCACAATGGTCCGTCTACGTCAGTCAGCGTGTGTTATCTTCCGGTTTTCCTCCTCACAAAGTCACTAAAAACTAATGGTGCTATTTTGAGGCTGGTTTCATTTCATTTAAGCCAAATTTCAATTCAAAATCAATGTCCCGAAGTAGCGACAGATCCTTTATTCCATATTGTGGTGCATATCTGAGATGTACATTCATCGGAAATGGTTAAATGGATTGAGGCAATTCGTATGCAAGCTTGCAGATTTTTTATTAGTATTATGCAAGTTTAGAATGTGACGATATTTGTTTATTGTCAATATTGAATGTGCCAAATACAAACAAATCCAGAACATTACAAATCTAGTCCAATAACTCCTGTATATGCATGTGTGTGTACATACGAAATGAGCACATTCAAGGCCCAGAAATGTAGTAAAGACATTAAAATAGTCAACGTGACTGGAGTGGTTCAATGTTAATGTTATGAAGTGACGAGAATACTTTTTGTGTGCAAAATCAAAACGGAAAGAACTTTATTCAACAATTTCCTCTCTACCCTGTCATTCTCCTACACAGTTTACGTTGCAGACACATTGCAGAACTTCCGTGTTCCGTATTTGGCCGGTTCCTGCGTCAGCGTCACACACATGCGGCCAGTGTTTGGGATATAAACACGGAATAGGCAGAAGCATGGAAGCACTCCACTGCATTCAGTGCGTCAGCTGTGTTGGAGACTGACGGGCTGGAGAAGAAATTGTTGAATGGTCGTTATTTTTGTTTTATTATTTCTCCATGCTTCATAACATTAAGGTTGAACCTCACGTTGACATATTTTAACAATGTCTTTACTACCTCTCTGGACCTTTTTCTATGGGAGATAAAAATCTCTCTGATTTCATCAAAAATATTTTAATTTGTGTTCCGAAGATGAACGAAGGTTTTGCGGGTTTGTAACGACATTAGGGTAATTAATTAAAGAAAATTCATTTTTGGGTGAACTAACCCTTTAAGTCAGTTCTTAAATGCCAAAAAAAAAAAAAAAAAATTGGTATAACATATTTACAGTTCATTTTTATTTGATTTATTCAGGCCTCTATTTCATGCCACGGGATCTGTTGCATCTTGAGTTAAACAGACCCCTGTGTGTTTATCAGGTCTACTCCCACTAATGATTCTGTGTTTGGCACAGATGGTGAGCACTAAGGGTCTCCAGGCTTTGACACACTGAGTCAGGGCTGATTAAGGGAGTCTCTCAGGCCTCTTCCCCTCTGTGATTACATGATCCAAAGCCAATATGGACTTTCCTTATGATGACTTACTTTACAATTAAACTGGACACATTTAGTTGTCACTAAAATCCATTGCTCTAATTAGGCGAATAATTGCACGCCAACCATAAATGCAGTGTAGATCTTTATCTCTTAATGGATATATATATATATTTTTTTTTTTTTTAAACCTAAATTAATATGTAAGCAGCATTTGAGCTTTGAAATCAGTTTGTTCATAATCTTGGCTCCGATAAACACACTGATCTTTCAACCAATAAATATTATGCTACAGTAATTTTAGCCATGCTGTGATAATGAGCTATCGCCTCAACTCTCACTTATGAATATTTAATGAGCAGATCAGCAGGACACTCCCATGACTCTGTTGCTGGCCCCCAAAGGTTTCAACTTACAATAAGAGGGGGTGGGGTCACAGAAAGAGAGCTATTTCCCTCCTTTTTTCTAAGTGGTATCATGCATTGTTTGGCAATATTTTTTTTTTACTTTACAAATTCTAAAATAATAATTGCTATATATGCGTTTTCTTATTGAGTGAAATTAGATCATTACATTGGATCCCTAATGACTTTTCTTTGTCTACAGATTCCAGAAGTGTCTAGTTAAAGCCTAAGGTCTTCTTAAGATGATTTATAATACTAATGATAATGCAGCTCCCTGGTGTCTCTCTATATTCCACATTTCTTTAAAGTCTAAATCTTCTCAAAGGTCATTATTATCTATATATTGGACTGCCTTCTGGAATAGTATTTGCTTTTTGTTAGTAAAGGGAGAAGGGAACAAATGTGTAAGATGAACAACATTGGCACAACAAACACCAAATGTTTTTCGTACCCTAAATTAGCTTGTAGGAAGTTATTGAAGCCCAAGAATATGGGAAAAGGCGGTAAATGGGTTCCACTGCACAGGATTGCTCGAGAAGCATGTAAGGACATGACCAACTGCACCTGTAACATTCCTTCCACCCCACAGGTGAACTGATTTTTCTGCTGGGTGGTGCAAAGTTGATTTAATTGTTATTTCAAAGAGTTAAAACACACCTTTTCGAGCGAATTGCAACAGTATCGAAGCTATTCTAGTCATAGTCACGGTTACTGTAGCTGCTGGATGAGTCAGTAACGAAGCGAATCCAGATCCAGATCCAGGTCGTGCTGTGCGTCTGGTCCGTGTATTTGCGCTTGCCTGCAAATGTTGGGTCGGATTTCACCGTCCTCCTGCTCGCTTCTGTCCGCCATTTCGCGTTGTTCCGCAGGGCTCCTCGCAAGTCGCGTCATGGAAGAACAATAAAGCGTCTTTGTTTCACTGCAGCTGACGAGTGAAAACTCTGAAGAGGCAGTGCACGATATAATGAACACAAAGAACACACATTCCCGTTACACGCCGCATGTCGATAAAAATAAGAATGATGTCAGTGGTTTTTCGTTTTATTCTGTTCAATTTGATGCTCCGTTTGAGATTGTTGCCAGTAGCTTACCGGAAATGGACAGAGCACGCCATTTTTGTCTTTAGATTTACACATTCTTTTAGATTATATATATATATGTATATGTAGAAGACACAATAAAATGAGCAGTATCCTGTCGTAATAATGCCGTATTTGATCTGCATTTTTCACGAGCTTTCACATGAGCTTTATAGTTCTAAACGTTCCTGAAAATTGTTTGGCCATTTGAATAAACACAAGGGTCTTCTTGTGATATGTGGCATTTAGTCTGTAGATTCATTACAATTTGTAATGAAATGTGAAATTCTTTCTGTGTCCATAGGCCAGTGCCCCTTACAAAAAAGAACTGCAGTATATTGAAGTAGAACTGCAATAAAACTGCAGTACCGAGTAGTTTAACTGCAGTTTAATTCAAATTTGCAGTATAATGAAGTATAGTCACAGTACAACTGCAGTACATTGAAGTTCAACAGCAGTAAAACTGCAGTACCAAGTAGTTTAACTGCAGTTTAATTCAAATTTGCAGTATAATGAAGTAAGTATAGTCACAGTACAACTGCAGTACATTGAAGTTCAACAGCAGTAAAACTGCAGTACCAAGTAGTTTAACTGCAGTTTAATTCAAATTTGCAGTATAATGAAGTATAGTCACAGTACAACTGCAGTAAAATGAAGTACAACTGAAAGTTGCATGAAGTGTAAAAACAGTAGAACTGCAGTTTTATTTTACTAGTACTTTAGATGTATTGCAGTATAGTTGTACTCCAGTAAAACTACAGACATTTTAGGTTCTACTGCAGTTTTCTATATGTAACAAAAACTGCAGTATTACTTCTAAAAAACTGCAGTAATTTTTTGTAAGGGTACATTTGGATGCTACACTGTTATCAGGTGGCCTATCGCTCACCTTTCTAGTGTAGCCTGCCTGTTACGAAATATTGTAAATAAACTTTATTGACCGATTCATTGGTATTTGCTCTGTACATTTGCAGTATCTTGGTGAAGCACTTGAGCATAATGACATTTGGGTGGGGCAACAATTATTAAGTCTCATTGTTAAAACCCTCTTTGTGTCTCAAGCTCTAACCCTACTACATTACAAAAGCAAGTTAAGGGTTGTCTTTCGACTTGTGTTTTGCATTTCACACCAATGTATTTAAATGGAAAGACAGACAGCCAGGCCACATTGTAAGTTAATCGCTTTAATGGTCATCGTCTTGGTCTTTTGAGCAGAGCACATTGAATAGCATGAATATTCAGAGAGATAAGAGACTTTTTTTGTTTTTCTTTTTTAAATCTCAATTGTCGGTAGAGCATAAACCTCCACTTTCTTCATTTTTTCGTTTGTGATTTGAAAAAGTTAGGTTTGAACAGTAGTACTTTGATGTTCTTCAGTATTCCATAGTTCACGCTGTTAACCATCAGACATTCTCATACAGAGAGATTCCTGCTCTCCCCTTTATTTATTTATTTACTCATTCTTACATCAGTTTCTTACTGCCCTTACAACTGTCTTCAAACATTAATAGACTGGAATTTATCTTGACAAGTTTCTATTTAGCCTTCTAATTCTTTCAGCGTTAAGTCATTTATTTTCATGTAGTGTCACAGAGATAACACTAGATGGTAGTAAATTGTCACTTTTAGGCTACATGGCACAAATTGGAATGGATGTTGTTTTGGATAGAAGACTGAACAGACAAATGAATAATAAAACAAGCCAATTTAATGCTATCTTTCATTTTTAATAATCATTATATAAATTAAATGTAATTTATTTGACCATGTGAATAGTCAAGGTTGAGCCTTCGTGATTGCATTTGATAGTGTATTTCTATTTTTCCTAAAAAAAAATGTATTCAAGCATTTTCTTTGGGAATACTTTTGGAATATGTATTTAAAAGGACATTAGGCTCTGAGAATGTGCTGCTTTATGAATTCTAATACTAATTAAAGTGTGAAAATGAACAATCCGTCAGGATTTACTTGAATGCTATAGATATTTGATATACCTTAATCTGTAATGCATTCATGAAATGAAGCAACCAAAAGTAAATGCATTATATTAGACTCCATGAAGAGTATGCTTTTTTTTCTCTTGATGTCTTCATCGCCAAAGTTCAAATATAGTGCATATTCCACGTGACTCACAATGTCATACTGTTTGTTTTTGTGAGGTTTTATCACGGTCAGATTCAGTTCATGGTACAAATGAGAGGCTTTATGTGTTGTTGTGTCTGGCCACAAGAGGAGGCTAGAGTACCGAGATCGCAGACACATGGGTCGAATGACTTTCTGGCCTTTTAGATGACACTAAAAGTAGAGGGGGGGAAATCTTTTGAAGTCTTTACGGCTCTTCCTGTGTCAGCTTGTTTTATGGGCTCAGACTTAAGTGTGGGAGTTTGAGGGAGGGAACAGCAATTTAATTGGCCAGACACCGGTAATTTATTTTTGGGTTTAATCATTGTGTGAAAATCAAAGCATCTGGTCAAATATTGGATAGTTTTAAGGAATTACAGAATCTATCAAGAAACAGCTACATTTAAAAGACCAAAGACTTTTTGCAAATAATGACAGTGAATAAACTACTAAGAACAAAGTCCAGTTCTGCCCACTTGAATGAGCTCCAAATGTGGTCTGAGTGCTCAGTCTGATCAAGCTATGTTGGATAAAGTCCTTTTCTTACCCAAGTCTGCAATAATGTCTACCATATATTTAACACTTGGTAAAAAAAAAAAATCTAGCATGCATGTTTAACAATATACAATTCTTTTGATATTTGACTGTATCTTGAAGGACAGTAAAGGGAAAAGCTGTATAATGTCAGAGAGCATTGAGAAAAGCTGAGATAACATTAATTTTTAAGCTGAAAGCAAAGACTGCTGTAATTGGGTTCTTTTGCTCCTCTTCCTTGTCCTCTAACCTCACTTCTGTGGGAGAAAATGGTGTCAGTGTCTATGTTAGAATAATATTAACTAAAGGAACACCTTTGATCTAATTCTTTATGAATTCCACGTGCTCTTTGTTTTCATGACATGATTCTTGAACATGAGAGGCCCAAACCTTTCAGATATCCCACCCACCGTTCATAACTGTACGCTAAGCACCAATTAACTCTCTGATGTGCTGGACGGGCAGGACGTGTCTCTGAGTGCCAGTTTTATTGGCACCCACTCTGTGAAAAATGTAGTTTGTGGACAAACCGGATAATGCAGTCACAATGGTTGCTCTAAGGACTCGTGTATAAAATGCTCAGCTCTTGTCCCTGATGTCCAGTCGCTGTTCTCTCTATTATTTTTGCTTTCTATGTGACTGTGAATGCTTCTTATTAAAGCTAATGAATAAATACACAATGCAGCCATTATGCCTGAGACATTCCTATAGTTTCATCCCACAATGTGTGTTGCAGCTGAGGAGAAGACTTCTTCAACCTCACGTGAATGAAAATAACCTCGTCCAGTGGACGGAAATGATTCATATTTTGATACTATTTGCTGTGTCTTTGTTAGACGCATAGTTCAGCAACCCTTTTGTGAAGTATTTTCAATATTAGAATAACATCCCAGACTGCAATGGTCTGACTTGCATCAGATGAACAAAGGAGGACATTATTTGCAAATGCTGTGGGTAAATTGGGGGAAGTGGGCAAATAAATTTGGGTGAACCAGGATTTTCGTGCGTGAGATTTGAAAGAGGATACTGCTGTGGTCACAAATTTCAGAAAGAAATTATCTCACATTTTAAGAAAGAAAAAAAAAAAAAAAGAAATTTAGTTTCATATTTAACTATTTGAATAGTTGAAGTTAACAAGCTTCACATTTTAACCTGGTCAGGGGTGTTTAACCCAAGCACTCACTGTAATGAATTGCTGTAAAAATGACAGCATTATTTTACAGCCGCTGGCTGTTTTTTCATAATACAGCATATTGCTGTAAACTGCAATGCATTCTGGGGTCACGTGTTGGTTTGACTCAAATTTACAGAATATTGCTGTAAATTGACCCTTCATAATTTTAAAAAATACAGTTATTTACTGTAATCAGAGAATACAGGGAAATTCTGTAAATTAAATTACAGTAACACTACTGTAAAATTTACAGTATTATACGGTAAAACTTACAGTCATTTTTTAACAGTGCTGTTAAACCCCAATTAAACACACGTGAACCAATCAAGGTCTCGTTAGGAATACTAGAAACTTCCAGGCAGGTGTGTCGAGGCGAGCTGGAGCTAAACTCTGTAGGACAGGACTAAAACACCCCTGGATGGGTTTAGCTTTTCTTGGGACGTTGAAATTGATCCTTTTGGTTCCACTTTTCGCTCTGCAAAATTCTTATGTTAAAACATCATCCTCTTTTATTTCTGTTGCTCACTGTTTTCCTGCTCATGTTTCCTGTAAGATACCCCATGTGAAAAAAGTGCTCTATTTTCACAGACTAATTTTGCACTTGGTACTAAAAATTCTTCTTTTGTACTTCTTAAGAACATCTAAGTGTGTTCAACTATTTTGAGACACCATGAATCTGAACTAAAATGAGCTTTTAACATACTATCTCTGTATTAAAAAACATTTTTAGTGACCACTTACACTATGGGTTCAAGTGTACTACGAGTGGTAACTAAATACATTTTTTAAATACGGAGATAGCACTGATCAGCTATGTCAAATCTCTATAGCCTCAGGAACTTTCTGCTGTATACTCCAATTCATTTGGTCCACTTTTTAAATATATGTTAGACCATAAACTTATTTGAACTCAACCACTTCAAAGAAATTAAAAAGTCATCCTGCACACGAGAATATGAGATATGTTCTTTGGCATTTCGCTGCGCTAGAGCATTGTGTGAATGGCTGCCTTTGCTTCAAAAGTATAGAAGAATGGGAAAACAGAGCAGTGAAATTTTATATGATAGTAGCCTACTGAGATGACATGAAAACAACCTGGGATAAATACAATGTGTTGGCCTTACTGTACAAAAAGATCTGCCTGAAGTCCTAAATTTGAGACATATCAATTGCTATTATTACATCATTCCCACAACTCAATTTTCACAGTCAAAAGGCACAAAGGTGCTTTTAAAAAACCTTTTGTGTGTTATATTTTATCTTCCCCAAAAGAAACATTTACCACCAATCTCTGAAGAGTAAATGATCAAATCTTTAAAACATTAAATAATATTTCTCTTGTTATACAGAACTATTAGAACAGAATTATTAGATATAACCATGAATTAATATTTGTATGCAAATATTTAATAATAGCCAACGTCATTAGTATTTAATTTTCTATTTGATCTTGGATGCAGATTTCAGCAAGTGATGCCAAGTTGACTGTTCCAAGATGGTGGATGTTTTGACGTGTCCGGATGGTCGAATGTGGTATACACATCTATGACATAAGTACATTGAGGTCTATCTGAATGCATAAAATCAGGACCAGGTGATGGAATAGATTCAAGCATGATATGTTCCTGGAGCTTCGGTCGCAACATATTGCATCTGCTAACAAACAATGTGGAGGATCAGAGAGAATCATACCCGAGGTGGCTGGCTGTGCCTGCAGAGCTGTTTAGTCATACATTGTGCATATCTTCATATTTGCTCATATTAGTCCAGACATGTACAGCAGAAAGATAAGGACTGTGTCCAAAATAGTAGACTTCCAGTGGGCGAAAAGCAGTATGTGCCAAAAGAAGTATGTCCGAATTCACAGGAACCTACTTACAGACGAGTAGTCAAAAAGTCAGCATACGACCTACCACTTCTAATGAGATTCTGAAGTGTGCCCTCAACGGACACTTTGCTATCCCATGAGGCCACGAGAGAGGATTTATGAATGGCAGTGAAGCGACGCAAATGACGCTGGTATAGGTCACATGTTAAGGGGAACATGGCGAATGTAGTCTAGTGCACCCAGAAAGTATTCATTTTGTTATGTGGAAAAAGGTATTAAATTAATTATTTTTCTCTAAAATCTACAAACAATACCACATAATGACAACGTGAATGAAGTTTGTTTGAAATCTTTGCAAATATATATATATATATATATGTATATAAAAAATCCCATGTAGCCTGTATTCACAGTCTTTGCCATGACACTCAAAATTGAGCTCAGGTGCATCCTGTTTCCACTGATCATCCTTGAGATGTCTCTACAACTTGATTGGGGTCCACCTGTGACATTCCATTCTGTTGATTGGACATGATTTGGAAAGGCACACACCTGTCAATATAAGGTCTCACAGTTAACAGTGGATGTCAGAGCACAAACCAAGCCATGAAGTCCAAGACATTGTCATAGACCTGAGACAGGATTGTATCGAGGTACAGATCTGGGGAAGGGTACAGAAAAATTTCTGCAGCACTGAAAGTCTCAATTAGCACAGTGGCCTCCATCATCCGTAAATGGAAGAAGAGCTGCTCCAGTGTTTCTCTGTGGAGAGAAGTGAACCTTCCAGAAGAACAACCATCTCTACAGCTCTCCATCAATCAGGCCTGTATGGTAGAGCGGCCAGACGGAAGTCACTCCTCAGTAAAAGGCACATGACGGCCCGCCTGGAGGACTCTCAGAACGTGAGAAACAAAATTCTCTGTTCTGATGAAACAGACTGAACTCTTTGGCCAGGAAACCAGACTCTGCTCATCACCTGACCAATACCATCCCTTCATGAAGCACGGTGGTGGCAGCATCATGCTGTGGGGATGGAACTGGGAGACTTGTCGAGGTGGAGGGAAAGATGAATGCAGCAATGTACAGAGACATCCTTGTTGAAAGCCTGCATGCATATGCAACATACTTTTTTTAAGTGGTCATGAAGTAATTACTTATTCAAAATAAGTACCTGCTCAAGAGAGTATGCGATTCCATACGCAGCCAATTTTACTTCCATCTAAATGCACTAGTAGTTTGTAAACCATTATGGCAGCCTGAACAGCTAGATCATGGATAGATTCAGACAGTACTGACTCAAGCAAAGTTGTGTCACAAATGACACCGCATACACTATGTACTCATACATGTACAATACTGTGTAGTGTATGAATTTTATGAGATAATTTTGTCATTTAACCAGTCAACCCCCTCCTCTTCTGCTAACGTAATTGAAGCTGCAACAACGTGCATGAAGTGTCCAGCAATTAAGTTAAACGTATCATCCGAGTATTTAAAGTGTACTTATTCTATTTGGAATTTTCAGTGCACACTACTCTAGTGTGCACTGAAAATTTATACTATAAAATGTTATAGAAAATTGCACAAATATCCAAATCGGGATGCACCTCAAGTCTCTGAGATTGGGTAATGTGAGGTTTCTATTTTCATCAGGCAACTGAACTATTATTAGCATGTCAAAAAAATATTTGACATGCTTTGTTGACAGTTTAGTTTTACCTGTTCACCGTCTATATAATTTTATTTAAAAATAACTGACATGCATTCTGTAGAGGTCTCTCTCTCATCCTATCTTACTCCCCCTCTTGTTATCGATCGTTTCACCAAGGGCACCATGCCTAATTTATGACTTCACACTCTTGTGGGAAGGACAGGAAGAATTGGGTTTCACCTCGCTCAGTCCGAACCGTTCAAGTCCAGATTTTCTCTGGATGTGTACATTTGTTGTACCGTGCCATGTTTGTTTGAATGCATCTGATGCTCATTGGACAGAATTAGCTTTTGAATGGACATTTTTCCCTCACTACACACTCTGAATATTTGAGAGCATGTGAATTAAAAATACATTATTAAAATGGTAAGAATATTAACATACACACTCTAAACAGACTTTTTTTTATGTCCTCTCTTAAGAAGTTTCACAGAATCGTTGCTGTAGTAATTGTCTGCCAGGGATAACTAGAATGCAATTGCTCTCATTATGCTTAAAATACACCAGAGCAGTGTTATTACTTTCAAAAGAGCATTTTCTCCTTGTGGAAATGGCGTCTCAGTTCCAAGACATTCCAAAAGAGGAAGTTCACCATGGCTTTCTCAGTCTTCTAGGAAAATGAATATTAAATTACTTTCAAACATTGATTGAGGGCAGAGTTGACACAACGGTGACTTCAAATGAAAAAAGTTAGAACAGGTATTAATATTGTAATCACAGTGCGGAGGAGAGCATGTCAGTATAGCTGCTATATATTTGTTTCCCACTAGAGGGAACATATTCCTGTCTCTGAGACACTTTTTATGAGAAGAACATAATGGATGGAAATTAACAGCCCTATTTGATGAGGCCCATGCCTTGTTTTGTTTAGAATAAGAACGTCATGGTGAAGGAATGTACATTGATAGGTGGGTTGTTTTCTAAGGTACTGGACACTGCTTATGGCCAGTGTCTACCTGGTTGTCTCTCACAGGCAATTTTGTGCCCTTGTTAGAAGAATGCACCTGTCGGAACCTAAGAAAGCGAGAAGCAATCGTCTGAGTTACTTCTTTCACAGCAGTGCTTTCCTCCTCCACATCTCCCTGGCAGGTTCACGCATGTACAGTTTTCACTGCCTACTCATGAGGAAGTGTTTCTCTGTGTCTCTTATCCTGTACAGCGATATATACTCTGCCTCAGGGGAGATCAGCTTGAGAAGCAGGAAATTTGGCCTGATGCTAGAATTAAAGTGGGGCATTATTGGTGTGAAGAATGTGTTCAGATTCTGATTAATATTTATACGCCTTTTTAAGGTAAGAGTATGTTCTAATGTTTTCATTGCTTATATTATAACAAATCAGACATTTATTAACATTATAACATGTAAAGAAGATATCATTTAATGACCGTGAAAGCAATCCATCCTAAAATGATAGATGTCCAATGATCAACAAATGTTAGTCAAGACGTATGATAATCTGTCATATTATTGTCTTCTTTGTACAAACAAGTAAACTTAATTTTGCTATTTTTGTTTACTTTGGCAAGATGGCTATAGGTTATGCATTAGTGGAACAGGTTTTTGCAAGTTATTATTGAACCAATAATACTTATTTTTGCTTCCATATCATTCATGTTTTAATATTTGTTCGTTTCGATCAAAAACATAAACCAAGGCCCTTTTCTTTATTGTCAGGTCAAAAAGGAGTTTTTTTTAAACTAATACATATATATATATATATATATTAAAAAACAACTAAGAAAACTAACAAACTTGTTCTCATGCTTAATTTTTCCCCTCCCTTTATTATTATTATTATTATTTTCTTTATTAGTTTGTTGTTGTAGCTAAAAGCTCTTCTAGGGACAAGTGTAGCGAATTAGCACTGTGCTACATACATTGGATGGCTGTTGTCTCAGTTTGATCTATGTTTATTGTATCTTTCCTTATACAATTAAAACATTAAATATATAACCTAACAATCCCCCGTCACACGATTTGACCTGCTCATAAACCGCCATCCAGGCCAAGAATCTTTTCGAATCCATTTCCAGGCTTTCTCAAACACTGTGGGTGATTTCTTTGATTGACATTTCTGGCATCCAATAGTTTCGCGCAAAGCGTCAACTGTGGGTTCTGATCGTCTGGACATCCAATCAGATGCGCCCGACTGCAAGAAGCCTCGTCATCAAAGTTGAATTTGAATGTAGGTTATGATGAAGTATCCGAAATTCCCCTCCCCTCCGTGTTCGCCGGCGAGGTTATGGCTTGTGCTTTGTTTAAATGCTGCTCATCCCGAATAATAAAGCACAAGTCGTGTGTTGTCAATGATGCGAATACATTTTCCAACAGTATCATTTACAGCACCCAACTTGCAGAAGAAAGAAAACGCCAGTAGTTGCAGCTCGTCACATCGTGTTGGTTAGTTTTTTCTCGGTAATAAAAAGATCAGCCTGTGAAGTTCTTGTTCTGAAAGAGGTTCTGCAACTAAAACGGCGTGCCTGGTGAAATGTTTAGCTGGATTGTGCGCATTTTCTCATTTCGTTTGTCAGATGAAAGAAGGCAGCGGTGAAAAGCGCTGTTTTTGCTCGCAGTGCTAAGTTTAGTGCGAAATTCACGGAAAGGGGAGGGGCAGCATCTGGCATGAAAACACCGTTTCCCAAAATGCCACCCCTATCACCGTACGCGCTTTAAAAACAGCATTTCCTTAGTGTGCTTTGACGTATTGACTACCTATCTGTGCTATTATTGTAGGTGCCGTGTTTCGGGGTGATTTAGGGGTCAGTAAGTCTAAGCAGTTTGTGAAGACAGACGCCGTTTGTGAACTACTGATTTCACGAACTTTAAAAGAGAGGCACGACTTCATTTGTGAGAGGTAGGTAGTATGTCGTATCTGCGATTTAGTTGAGGCAATGTGCAGTTGCGTTGCACAGATATGTCTGTAGCGAGAAAAGCGGAGGTAGGAGGTGTGTCTTCTCTGTTGAAATACCGGCTGGGGGTGTGTCCTTTTACGTTTAGAAATACTTTCCATTGTTCCACTCTATTGCCTTGAAAACACACCTCCTAGGAGTCCACGAACCAATTAAATACAACCGACCGCCTTTCATGCTCCGCCCGCAAATCTATATTAAAGCCTCCTTCATCACATGCCGTCGGCATAAGAAAGCTTCATTACAATAGTGATTATTGGAGGATAGAGGCGGATTATTTTCGCATTTTCCTTCGTTCCGAATTTTATTGATAGGCTACACATTATTAATTATGGCCGATACGAAGGTTGACTCCGCGACAGAAATCTCCGCAAAGGTAAGAACGGATGCTTCCAGATAAACGAAATTCTCATTAAAAAAGCCTTCTCTCTTTTCAGTTGTCTCCTAGTTCAGATTTAACGTGAACGCGTTGTCTATTTCTGGCCGTAGCCGGAAAGAACCGTTGATTAATCGTTGCGAATAAAGGAAAGTATGTGATAACTGCTCCGTAAGTGATTTAAATTGGTATTGTAACGTGAAATTTGAATGGATGCATTGTAACGAGTTGTGTAGCGCGTTCGGAATGAGCGCATTCAAACGCAATTTCTCATTGTCCGGAATGTAACAGTCTGCGCGCGCGGGTTCTTTGTTTATACAAGCGTGTCGGTTCCCCTTTGAACAGCGGCGATGTGAGCTGGGGACGTCAACCGCTTTACCGCGATAAATCCTTAAACCTGTAATTATTTGTATTTCGTTTTCCAAATCTTAAACGTGCATAAATGCCCTAATATGTTACACTATTTACTCCTGTTTTGTTTGTGGGTAGCCTATGGTTTATGGCTGGTGTACATTTCCGCACAACAGTGTTTGGAGCACTCGTTTCTTCTTAAATCTGTTCATTCATTACCGGTTAGTTTGTTGGTTCGAGAACGCGTTGAACGGTCGATGGCTTCGGGGCTGAAAGTTTGCCGGTTTGTCTAGGCGGCTAAACGATAGGAAATCTCACATTTTATTAAAAAAAAAAAAAAAAAAAAACCAATTTTGCCGCACACTTGACGGGATTAAAGACGCATATTACAAATTATTTCGAATTACCGCTGTTTGGGTTTATCATGTCCGATAACGATTGGTTCTGATGCAGCCAATACGCGGAACTTTGATTAACGCTGCAGTGCTTCGGATTTCAATGGCAAATAACGTTACTATTATTACTTTTATTTTTTGAAGTTTATGGATTAACAAGTGAGGAAACCGTATATGCATGTGTGACCCGAACTGTTTTGACGTGCGAGAGCCTGTAAATTGTGGTGGCGGTACCGTTGTCTCGAACTCGAAAAGCCCTTTAAACTCCCAGAGGCAGCTGATATGCAAGCCCAAAGATCGAATAATCGGTCTAATGCAGTCTGTTATGCATTTCCAACGAGTTTAGCTATATTTTTTCCGTGTGTGACGACAACGTGGGCTTGTTGGTTTACTAGTTTGAAGCCAGGGACGTCGGTGAATTTAAGGGGGCGGTCCAAGTTGATGTGGTTGATAAACGGCTTAAGGGCTAAAGATTATATAAACGAATTAATGAAAATATTTGCATGAGTAAGGCTCATTCAACTGCTTTTGGCAAGGCTTTAATTAAAACGAGACCCGTCAAAGCAAATTCAAGGAGCAATGGTATTCTGACATTTATGACAGGTTGTTTTTTTGGTTTTTTTTTTTTTTTACGGTCTACGGGTTCTTGTCAATTCTGCGACTGCGCGAACTAAATCCAGGTTAACGTGACGGCTGTGGTGGCGTGCATGCCGAACTCTGTTGTGTTCGGGATGGATAGATTGAGAAAGCCATGCTCGCGCCTCTTTGTCTTTCATTAGAGTTCGACATCAGCTCGCTGAACCACAATTCCTTGTTTCTGAATCATCTAGCTTGTTTGCAGCTCCAGAAAAAACAACCTTAAAACTCCAATGTAAGCAAGTGCTTACACGCCGAAATATGGTTGCTTAATGGATTTACATTTTACAATACCCACAGCCGCCGAGTCTCACTAAAGTGTCAGATTACAAACGAGCTCACTCGATAAGAGGCGGGAGCAGGGGTCGTTGATGGACAGCAAAATTCTCTGCTGCAGCCAATGAGGCGTCAATGTCAGAGGGGCGTCATTAGAGATGCAATTTAAATTTGTGCGCATAGGGGGCGTTTAGTTCACGTCAATCGTAATCAGCGTTCACTCTGCCTATTGGACACGGATGCCTCCAATCTGACAAAGTTAAATGCTTTAAAATATCAGTTAAGAGAAATACTTATTTTTTTTTTTAAATGTAGGACCTGAAAGAGAAGAAGCTCCTTGAGGAGAAGGAAAATGGAAAAGATGCCACTAATGGAAAGGTAATTAAATTGCCAGGGCAGTGTTCTTGACTTGACTACTATTCAACTACTTGTGTATTTAATGGAGAACATGCGCTGATCTTTTTTTGAAATGTGTATAAACAGGAGAATGAAGAAAATGGAGAGCCTGAAATTGATGATGAAGATGATGATGAGGTAGATGAGGAAGACGAAGAGGAAGGCGAGGGTTGGTGCAACGTTAACATTCACAAATTTCCGACATGATAAACTAGTTTGAAGATGTTTTAATCATGCGGCTCTTGGTCCTTTTCTGCAGGTGATGAGGATGAGGACGAGGATGACGACGACGACGAGCTAGGTGGAGGAACAAAGCGGGCTGCTGAAGATGACGATGAAGATGATGAGGTACAATCACGAATTGCTGGAACCGACTGGTGGTTTCCTCTTTTTGTCACAGTGCAACCAATTCATTTTGAATCCCCCTTTTCTACCAGGATGACGTTGACCCCAAGAAGCAGAAGACAGATGATGACGATTAAAGGATCGTTTCATATGCTGAGCAGGTGTAGACGCCTCTGCTTTAACCCAACTGTTGGAGCCAGTGGCATTAAGGACTCAAATACAAAAAAAACATGGTCATTTTCAAGTTCGTCACCCATTTCAACCAACTGACCCCCAATTCAAAATTTTCTAGAGGACCGACTTCCGATTTCCAGCATTCACAATGAAATAAGCAAGACAAGGATTTGTTTGTATTTTTATTTACATTTTATATTTTTGTACATATTGTGAAGAGGTCAGCCACTTTATCGTGATCTCCTGTGACCAAAACGGTGCTTCTTTATGAAATTTTACTTGTTTGACCATGTCTCAATATTTCAACGTTAAGACGACATGTATAAAATCAACAGCCATCGAACTCAGAGCATTCCAGTAAATTTTATGTATGAACTTTAGTTGTACCATAACTAGTTGTACCATAAACTAGTTTTTGTATGGGAGGGCTAGGCCAAAGAAAAAAGGAGATTTGGTTTCTTTTGACTTTGTTTTTGTCTGCATTATTTGTTTTACCTTGGCCTGTTTGTTGTATGTGTGGAGTTTGTTGTTCAACAATAAACTTGACTTTTATTTTGTGAGTTATACCTCCTTTTTTTTTTTTTTTAAAGTTTCAAAAGCACATAAATTTGACATTCTTTAGTTTGTAACATTATGTGAAGATAAATTGAAAGTGCCAGTCCTATTCATTGATTCAAATGAACATTTGATGCATTAACTCAGTTCACGAGACACGCGCAACTTTGATGCACTTAAGATTTGGAGCACTATATTCATGTTCCAAAACTACTTTCTAAACCCGTATGTATAAAGAAAATGACTTTATGCGGTTGCGTTGAAGCCGCTTTGATTACGAGACTGCCCAAACTACAGTAAGGTGACATCTCTGGAAAAGCTATAAAAAAAGTCCTTTCTAGTCCTCTCCCCTGCATCTTCTTTAGCAGCTCTAACACCATCAGCATGCAGGTTTCTGTCAGGTGTGCTCTATTAAAGGTTGATATTGACACATACTTGTTTCCATAGAAAGGATCCTGCCAGAATCAGGCTTTTAACACTCATACACTCTCACATCTGCATCCTCGCTGCCGGAGATTTCCCCACTAGATTTATAAACGCAGGTCATTTGGCTCAACAGACGTGCACTGAATGTGTGTGTGTTTGGCTAAAACACTGGCTGATGTCATGTTTAAGTAGGCGTCTATTTCAGGCTTCTATGTCAGGGTTATGTTTGAGGAGGCTGAACGCTTGAGGTCTAGCCATGAATGAATGTGGATGAGAATGAGACTCATCGGAAACATTATGGTATTTTTCTCTACAGAAAAAAATCAAGGCAACTTTGTAAAAAACAAACAAACAAACAAAAAAACTACTAAATAATCCAAATGTTTAATTTTATATTTCACTTCACATTTTAGCATATCATTCCATCCCCTTCATCTCTCTCACGTGCATTTCCCAGCGTTCAGAGCAAGCATGTGCTTTGATCTTGATAAGAGTGGAGCTGCTCGGTCTAGACCGGATGGCAGCTGTCGACCAGCCTTCACTCAAGTGCATCTCAATAACAGGCATCAGCTCGAGTGTTCGAGGCTTCAGTACCACTGCTGGTACAATCAAATACATGTTAATGCACGTCAAAAGGTTGGCATATCACGTAGTCTGACAAACAGCACATCGGCTACATATTTCAGGTATCATAAAGGTTATGATAATGCTTACACTTGGAAAGACACCTCGGTCACCGTCAGAGATTAAGTGGAAACGAGCAAGTGAGTATTTAAAAACATGCACTAACTGAAACATAGCAGCAAAAGTGAAACTGCAACATGCTCGTAGACATTTAAAGATAGAAAGATCTGCCTCAGATAGAAGTTCAAAATAAAGTTGATACTTTACATTTTCCAAGATTTGTTAAATAATTATTATCTTACCAGAAGCGCAGATGTAATAAAACAGACCGAATCGATGGATATCCCGTTTAAAATCTCTCCATAATCAATACTCTTTTTTTTGTTTGTTCGTTTCATCTTGACTGACAAATTATAAACTAAAACGCCTTACAGGTATTTCAAACTGGTAAAACACAGTTGACGTCATGAGAGGGTCGTAAAAAAATGGTAATGAAACATTTCAGCCAGCGCGTTGCACACTTTCGGACTGCACGAGTTCTCGGTGGATGTGACAAAGTGAAGCGCATCCCATACAAATAAGTCGTCGACAGTTTGAAAATTCACCGTACTCTTCTGCCCCCTACTGGCAACCAAAGGTAACATACACCAGCTACAGCACAGGAAATAATCCATAGAAGGGTCCGTTCACACTGAACGCATTCATTATTTTAAATCGGCGGTGTCGAGATGCGTTTTTAAATAAACTTCTTTTAACTTGAAACGCTTGCAGGCTATGTCTCATAACACAAATATGAAATGAAACAAATAAATATATTTATAACAGAACATATAACAGTTAAAAACGTAACTGAGAATTGTCATTTAAAAAGTTCTGAAGTTTTATTTTTGAACCATATGTTGATATTGTCAAATAATCTTTTTTATGACTCCATGGTACTTTACCAGGTATATTCATATTCATTTCATGGTACACTTCAAGGTACTTCAAAGAATGTTGTAAAAAAAAAAAAAAAAAAAAAAAAAAAAACAGAACTTTTTTTTGTTAGTTTCCCTCTCCTTCAGCCTTTTAACCAGCAATTGTTAGTCAAACTTTACATTCTAGCCACGGTAAGTTGCAAAGTCTTTGTTTCCAAACCCTATACAAATGCAGGTCGCCCAGTTGCCTTTTTTAAACCGAGACATGACCAGCTGTACCCATCCATTCAATTGGAGATGCGGGGTGGGTGGAGAACCCCCCCCCCCCCCCACACACACACACACACACACACACCCCCACCACTATCATTACTTTCCTCCCCCAACATTGTTGCCTCCACCCCCCATCACACATGCACACTAGCTCGCCTTTTGTTACCCCTCCTGTTTTTTTTTTTTTTTTTTTTTTTTACCAAAGCAGCCTTTGCTTGGTAACGTATAGTCAAGGGACATCTTGTGTTGGATACGACAAGTGCCACTGAAAGCAAATGGCAAAGGACGCTGTTAATTGTCCCCGAAGGCAAAGCTGTGGCTGCTTACCCAGCCCAATGAGATTAAGTGTAATGAGTGTCCTTGTGAAACACGATAGTTTTGAGATAAAGGTGAGAAGTGGTCCCCTTGTATTAGTGTTCAGGTGAAATAATTTGATGCATAAGTTAGTGAACACAGCAACCATATCATTTCATCGGCTGAAACAGTCACCCGATTCTTCTCATGTATAATGTTTCTCACAAGTTTATGATAAAAAAGAATGCTGTTTTGAGTTAAAATTTGCATGCATTTTCAAATATGATTTATTTTGGCCATGTAAGGAAGTCAGAGATGCTCTCCTTCAGCTCTTTCTGCAGGTTGTGTCGTGTGGACATATCAATCTCTGCCCACTAGGTGGCACACTTGCACAGCTCCCACAGCGACAGTGGCCAGTACACCTTGCTAGTACTGGGTTGGACCTCCTTTTGCCGTCAGATCTGCTTTAAATCTTAAAGGCATAGATTCAGTAAGGTGCTGAAAACATTCCTCAAAGATTCTGGTTCTTCAAAGCTGCTGATATGTATGTCGGCTGCACATCCATGATGCGAATTTCCTGTTCCACCACATCCCAAAAGCGCTCTATTGGATTCAGATCTGGAGTCCATTTGAGTACAGTGAACTCATAGTGATGTTCAAGAAGCCAGTTTGAGATTATTTGAGCTTTGTGAAATCAAGACTCATCAGACCAGGCGACATTTTTCCAACCTTCGATTGTCCAATTTTTGTGAGCTTTTTTGAATTGGAGCCTCAGTTTCCTGTTCTTCGCTGACAGGAGTGTCCCGGCGTGATCTTCTGCTGCTGAGCCCATCTGCTTCAAGGCTTGAAGTGTTGTGTGTTCTGAGATGCTCTTCTGCATACCTCGGTTGTAACGAGTGTTTATTTGAGTTACTGTTGCGTTCCTATCAGCTCCAACCAGTCTGGCTATTCTGACCTCCGGGATCAACATTTTTGTCTACAGAACCGGTCTCCCTGGACATCTTCTCTTTTTCGAACCATTCTTTGTGAACCCTAGAGATGGTTGTGTGTGAAAATCATAGTAGATCAGCAGTTTCTAAAATACTTAGACCATACCGTCTGGCAACAACAACTAAGCCACATTCAAAGTCACTTAAACTAACTTTCTTCCCTGATGCTTAGTTTGAACTTGAGCAGATCGTCTTGACCATGGCTGTGTCCGAAATGACCCACTATATCCTTAAGTAGGGCACTATTTGAGGGGAAAGCCAATCATAGTGGTGTCCGAAGCCATAGTGGACATTATCGAGTGCACTCATTCATTCCCACAATGCACCATGAAAATGAGTTTATTTTTTTAATCAAGGTTTATACATGCTAGTTTCATGAAAGATTTCAAGATGAATCTTTTCATTACCACTGAAGCGGCTAGTTTGCTTAGTTTCAAAAGACTATTAAACAGCAAGCACAAACTATGCAAAAGCAGCAGCCCTTCTGGCGCACTCAGTGTCCAAATTCACTCTCTCATTTTTATTGACTTCTTCAAGTGGGGGGGGGGGGGGGGGCGAATTCGAACACAGCCCATGTCTACATGCCAAAATGCCATGTGCCATGTGATTGGCTGATTAGATATTTGTATCTAACAAAGAACAATTTGAGAATTACCGAGGGCTGGCTCGAAGGACCCTGGAGGCACAGACATCACAAGGCTTCCCCCAAACCAAATATTTATTTATTTATTTTTTTTCCAAGGATTTAATCCTTTGTAGGATTTGCATCTTTGTTAACATTTACATTACACTTCTATCAAAATTGCAGCAATATTTCTAATATACAATGTTCATTATACAGTTAGTTTAGGAAGCAAGAGGGGGAAAAGCCAAATATACCAGTATACTGTGAGTAAGTGTGTAGTTACATTGGTTTAAGGGTGTAGGGTGGATAAGTGCTTGCAGGAAAGTTAACAATGGTGGTTAAAGTTAACAGTGGATGTTAAAGGGATAGCTCACCCAAAAATGTTGTCATTATTTACACACCCTCAAGTTTTCCAGCCCTGTATAAATTTCTTTGTTCTGGTGTACACTAAGGAAGATATTTGGAAGAATATTTGTAACCAAGCAGATCTCGGCCCCCGTTGACTACCATGGTAATTTATTTTCCTTTTCCTTTTGCTTGGTTACAAACGTTCTTCCAAATATCTTCCTTTGTGTACACCAGAAAAAAAAGAAAATTAAACAGGTTTGGAACAACTTGAGGGTGAGCAAATGATGACAGAAGTTTCATTTTCGGGTGAACTATCCCTTTAAAGGTCCCCTGTACTCATAGGTGGTAAGGGAAGTCTGGGGTCCTCTGCTGTGATTTGTTTCTGAAAAGTTGTGTCTCTGATAATTAATATGAAATGAAAGAATAATGAAAGTTCAGGGCATTTGGAGATGGTGTTCAGTACAGGGCCCCTACATTGGTAATCCTCCCCTGGAATTGCCCAGGACCCTCCACATTGTAGCTACTAATTTCTTACTCGTATGTTCATGGATAGAGTGATCTGGGTGGATAACAGCAGATGACGTCATCTCCTCCCACCTCTGAACCACAGGGAATGACTCTTGCTTTCTAATATTAGATTTTGGTAGGATTCCAGGTGCCGGCATGTGAGTCTTTGTGTGAGCCTGTGAGTATGCGTACATGAGCTCATGGACAAGACTGTGTCTGTGTTGTCTGTGTGTGTGACACCCGCACTGATCCTATTCTGAGCTTGGCTGTTAATCGGCTTACTTGATATCCTCGTGTGTCTGTGTCTTCTGTCTTCCGTCTCAGCACTTTTGTCATATCGTGCTGTCGGATCACAGGGCAAGCTGCACGATTTGCTGCAAGCCTTTAATCCAGGAAGTCTCTTTTGTCAAAGCTGTTAAACATTAATAAATATTGTTCAAAATTGGGTTCTGGTCATCAAATTGGAGTGCTGATATTTTGTCCATCGGCACTTCTCTGTTTGTATCACTCCACTTGTTTGTGTCAGTATGTACCAGACTGTCAGTCTACTAAGTCGTGGGATTTTTCAGTGGCTCTTTTCAGCAGGTTAAATCGGTATACCAGTAGGTGGCGATAAATAATTTGTATATGTTTCTCTTTTTTTGGGCCAAACGTTCAATCAAAATGGCATAAGTGGATCCTCCAGTAAATGCGAAAGACTCTGGTGATGTATGCAGAACTTATCTCCAGTCATTGCAGAAGAATAGATCTGGCGTAGAACAAGCTTTCCGTAAATTTTTAGTATTCCCTGTTGAAAAAAACAGCATATACTGGTTTGGTATGTTTTGAAGCATGGAAGCTGGTTTGAGCTGGTTTATGTTGGTCCTTAGTTGGTCATGAGCTGGTTTAAAGTGGTCAAGTTCTGATCTTAAGCTGCTTCTAAGCAACTAGCTCGAGCTTAAACCAGCTCATGACCAACTAAGGATGAGCATAAACCAGCTCAAACCAGCTGCATTGCTTCAAAACATATACCCATATACCAGCGTATATTTTCAACAGGGTATACATAGAGTTACACTTCAGCTAAGCTTAATGGTGCAATGCAAAAAATTTTAGCAGTCCATAAGTTGTAACTTTTATGTCCAAACTAAGCTACAGCTGGTGCAACCGGTCTCAGGTAATTGCTGAGTAGTTGCTTGGCGTTCTTGGTGGTTGCTAGTTGGCTTAAGTCAAAAGAGCTCTCCCCAAGTCTCTATTAAATTTTTGTCCCTATATATTCCCTAGGTCCCCGTTTCAAGTAATAGCATTTCTTTCCTCAACAAGCTTCACGATTTGAGGAATCATTCATGCTTCGTGAATGAGAAGGGCAGACTGATATTCCTCAGTCATTCCTTAGAGGAGTCAAACTCCTGCAACACTAATAAATTATCACCTTTCCCCACACAATATGATGATCTGAGAAACTGAGATTAAAGATCAGATTCATATCCATATTTCAGTATAGAAAGAAATAGATTAAGTGAAAGGATAAGGATTCTTTAATTACAATGTCAAGAATTCTCATTTAAAAATTAAATGTGATAATGTAAAGGCAATTGCAGGGAGGCTTAGCAATAGATTTTAGCTTTTTGAAAATTCATGAGATCGCTCTCTTCTCTCAGCCATGCCACGCACGGATTCTCATTTTACTCCTATCTCAAAGCACATAAATAAAAATAATATAAAAAAAAAAAAAGCTACAGCGCTTTTTTTTTGTACCACCACCTGACTGCTGATTCATTTCAGTACTGAAAAAAAATGACATACCTTAAATCTTGTCTAAGGACAGACACGACAGCTCCCCGGTAGATTTCACGGGGATGCCATCTCGTTTATATGGTTACGACATGGTGTGAACGCAACTCGTTGTTTTGGTTCAGGAGGAAATGTAAAAGATGGCTGCTGTTTGTTTGCGGCACTCAGTGACTGTCTGTCTACAGCTCTGCATAGCCTTATGGAACATGTTGATGACAGGTGATCTCTACATGAGCAGGGTGCACGGAATTATGGAAATATGTATATGTTGACAGGTAGGACATTGTATCATTGCATTTGGTCCGAATGCAATGACTGGACAAACATGTTTTGGTCCTGAGACCAAATCTGATTTAGTCTGTCTGTCTGTCTAAATCTGTCATGACAGAATTGCATGGGCTTAAAGGGATAGTTCACACAAAAATGAAAATTCTGTCATCATTTACTCATTTCTTTATCCTGCTGTGCACAAAGGAAGATATTTGGAAGAATTTTTGTAATCAAGCATATCTCGCCCTGCTTTGACCATAGTAGGAAAAAAATACTATGGTAATCAATGGGGTGCAAGATCTGCTTGGTTACAAACATTCTTCCATCTTCCTTTGTGTACACCAGAATAGAGAAATGTAGGCAGGTTTGGAACAACTTGAGGGTGAGTAAATGATGACAGAATTATAATTTTTGTATGAACAGTATGATTTGATGCAAGTTTAAAAAGCAAGATAACAGCTATATAACTGAACTGCAAATGGCTTTGCTTTCACCCTGCTGTGAGATTAACTAATTCATGAAGGGGTCAGCAGAGGTCAGCACAGGCCATGGAAACACAATCAATGTTTCCACACAGGCCTGGCAAGTCATTGATCTTGTATATCATGATATTGTAGTAGTGTGGCATGTCCCAACCTGACACATCATTGCAGATAAGCATCCGGTAAGACCTGAGAGCTGCGTTATGGGTAAAACGTGGCCCTTTGCCATACTGATTTGCTCAGACAAATCATGTCGTTTTATTGTTATTGTTCAGTAACGTTCAGTAACTTTTTATGAGTGTACTATGGCCGTGTTTTTTGCCTCCAAAGCTCCATCGGTGTGGAGTGAGTGGAACTGAACTAGCATTGCCAATACCAGTGAATTGTGAGACTGACAGTAGGCCACAGCAAGAGGTGAGAATGCCAAAAACATCAGACATACCTTATGCAAATGTGAGGTAAAAATTGCTGGTTGGCAGCCAATTGCTTTGAAGGGTTTTGTAGGCAAATTTGTAGGCAGAGACATTTGTCATGGGAGATTTAAAAATCTGCCACTAGTGCTGCAGTCTTTAGTTCTTAAATCATATCATTACTTATTATTAAAATTAGATTTCAAATACTGGGTTGGCACTTTAATTGTGGCTAGACTGGCTTTTCAACTCTAAAGTGGCAGACCTCTTGTGTTTTGAATGAGTGGTATTGAGCAAGTTTCTTTCATGTTTCTTGTATCATAATTCATAATGTCATGCCTGGCTCTAGTATTGATCAAATTAAAAATCTAGCCCTGGACATTAAAAGTATTAAAATGGCCATGCTTAAATCATGATTACTTAAAAACTTAAAACAATCAGTAAATGAATACTGTGGGTAAAAAACAGACTGACCAAAGAATTTCCAAAATATAAGAGATAATTTACAGCCATTACCACAAAATAAACCAAGACAGTTTTACAGTGTGCAACAGTTATTGTTCATAAATATCTGGCCACTGAATATCCTAAATAACCAATCAGAATTCATTCCAATAGATCAATCAAGTATTCTAGAGAGCCATTGAATAAAATCTGTTATTTGATAGGACAAAATTAGGAGTGTTTTGCGTAGCGGTCACTGTCCTGTAGTCAATTAAATTTTTTATCATTTGCAAGTTCTCTGATGTCCTGAGGGGAACATCACTTACTGATACTCTGTAAGACGATTCATGTGTTTCCCCGATCATCTTATCTAATCTTATCCGAGCCCACACCACTTTAATCAACAACCTGACTTTACTAGGGTGCGTTAGTAAATAATGAGGTAACACAGTCTCTTTAAATCCAATTCACACCTCTGCAAAACACGAATAAGCACAAATTCATCTTCCTTGACCTGTGAGTCTAAAGTCTGGTGAGAACAGCTTATCTCAAGCCTAGCAGGGATTTTAAACTGTCCGTGTCATCATAAGCAGCTTTGCTGCTTTGGTCAGAAGTCCCTTGAACTGAAGACCACCTGAACTCTGTGGACCTGATGAGGTGGTTTAGAACATCATGCTCATCCTTTCAGGCCATTGTTAACACGTCTTCTATATTTAGTAGCAACTATCTGCCTACTATTGATTTAAGATTTACAATACACTATGTGTAAAAGACAATGATGATCATGTTTATTTTAGAAATGTTTAATATAGTAATCCGGACTTCTGATAAGCAACAATATTGCGGGCCACATATTTGGTCAACTACCAAGTCCTGCTGGCAAATAGTTCATGATTGGCAAATGGCACTTGATGGTGATTTCACCGGTATTGTGTTTATAGGAATATGCCACTGTACTTCACTGTCCAAAAATCAGAACCGAGGAAACAGACAAAGAAATAAACGCTCAGAATTGGTACAGGACGTAGCTCAAGACTTCGTTGGGATGTGTGGGTGCAGTGTGATAAGTGTCAGGTGTGAGTGTAATCAGTGAATGGGTAATGCCTTGCAGCTGGTGGAGTGATCAGTGATGGGTACGGGGTTCTGGGAAATGTAGTCGGCCTTGGTGGATGAGCGAGTGAGTGGGTGAGAGAGTAAGTGAGTGAGCATGTGTTTGTGTGTGTGGAAAAGTCCGAGATGAAGTGCCCTCTAGTGGTATACACGGGCACTTAAGCTGACAATTGTGACCATTTTTCCATTTTTTTACTTTTTTTATTGAGAGCCATGATACACTACACCCCCTGTGGAATGCATGGTAAGCTTGAATATACAGCATGACCAATACATGTATGCTCTTGCTTAAAACCTATTGATTTGTAACAGCTGTGTAAAACCTTGTATAATGAGACTGAACGGTCAATATTCACATTCCTGGTTTGTTGTTCTTTAAGACAACAAATGCTGTAGAAGTTGTTTCTGTTCCGCTTTATTTCTTCATCAATTGCAAGACTTCAAAGGTGTATTTCAACAGGATGGAGGAGAAGTGCATGTAAGTGAATACACACAATGAATGGCTCATTTCCACCGTAAGAGAAAAGGAGACAGAGGCAATTTGTGATTAGCATAACCAAAGGTTACATCAAACGACTGGTTCTACTCAAACAGGCAGGTCAGATGAGAGCAAAATCTGTGTTTGAGGGATCTACAATTTGTTGTAGTTTAAGCAATGCTCTGGTGTACTGAGCTAGAGTGCTTTTATAATGAATAAACATGATATGGCGAATGTGCAGTGACATTAAGATTTCAAACCGAGTGGCATCTGCAAACCAATAATGCCAGACCTTTTCTCAGAACTAAACTATCACATCAACTATGAGCTTGTTCCACTAACTGTTGACAACTGATCTGTAAACAAATATCAGTCTCTGTATTTTATTTATGCTTGTTTACATTCTGCTTCAAGTGTTTTCTTTCAAATAAATGTCACCTGGTTTAAGTGCCTCAAGTGCAACTGTAACATTCTAACCGAACTTCCTGGAATGCTGAGAAATATTACCTAATCAAGATATTCTCATGTACTCCCCTTCATTTCTTTCCAAATCGATTTGACTTTTGTTAACATTCAAAACACAAATGAAGGTATTTTTAATGAAATCCGTAAAATTTCTGTATCTTCATCTGAAGACCATTCCACCTAAAGTTAGATCGTTGTAAACGTAATCAAGTTAACAATCTCTTCACTTCATGAATTTTGTAAGTGTCGGAATTTTGGTGGAAACGGACTTGCAATGGATGGACAGAAATCACTCAGGTTTCATTAAAATATCTTCATTTGAGTTTCAAAGATGAAAAAAAAAAAAAAAAAAAAACGGGGTGGGAGGCAACTAGCCCTTTAGGACAAACAAACTGGCATCGAACATCCAACTAAAAGTGTTTTTCACTTCAGGGGCCTCTCTCAGAGGGGCCACTCCAACTTCTTTCCATTAGATCGCATTAACGGTGTCACTCACAATGGCTGTTTTGTAAAGCAAGCCTGATGTTTCTCCCCACCATACTGTGCTGCTGTTGTCAGGACAGCTAGGTGGGAACACATGGGCCACATTTAGTAGAAAACAGAGATTGACGTATGCAAAATATGCAAAGGATGCATTGGTGTAGTGTGCCAAGGATTCTGACAGTATTGGCTAGTTTCAGGCTCGCTGCAGGATTTTATGAGGCTCTTGTGAGAGCTGCTAAAGGGTGTATTGATGTATATTGTGTTCGGGTGTCAGTGCGCATGCTTAAACAAATATGTGTGCAGTGCAACACAAGCTCTCACACATTAACACACACTCACATTCATACAATGAGCCCATCCCTTAGCACTCTCTCTTCTTGAACAGTGGAAGCTATTGTACAGCCTGGTACATGGTTACTGAGCCGAGACTGCCAAGGAGGCTCTGTGGTGCTGTTCCCTCTCCTTTCTTTACTCTTTCCATTCACTCTTTCTCAACAGCAACCAGACACCAGGGCTCTGTGTGCCTTCCATTAGGGGAAACAACCTTCTGACCAGCGCTTATTCACTGGCTTCACTGGCACAAGGCCTCTTTTCCCTTATGTGGGATGTGGTCATAGTTGGGCAGAACAGGTCAACGCCCAAAGCACACTTTTGCACCACATGCATATCTCTAAGATGGAGACTCACACTAGGATTTGTGGTGAGACTATATTCATTGTGCTCAGGGGAAATATAGTCAAAGATGCAGAAAAGACTTGCTACTGGTATTTGGCGCTTTTTAATACTCTAACCAAATATTTCAATTTAAATGGATAATGCCTTTATTTTTAAGAGGTAATGTAAAAGTCCTGTGTACTAGTCTGTAAATGACTTGATCTAAATGCTAAAATAATTATATTGATTAATCATGGGTTTCATCCCTAGAGAACTTTGGATAAAAGGGTCAATAAGAATGTCTATGTTAAAGGAAAGGGAGCATCTTTGGAAGTTTAAATCATACGCCAAGTTCTTAGAAATATATTTTTGTGTTTACATTGGTTTTATATTATTTTGAAAATATTTGATCATGTGTCATATGTGTCATGTCATGTGGTGTAATCATAAATGAAATTGTAATATTAAATGACATATATGATAAAAATAATATTTCCTTATAAACTGGGCAATGATTAATCACATCCAAAATAAAAGTTTGTTTTTACATAATAAATGTGTGTGTGCTGTGTATAATTGTTATGTATACATAAATACACACAAGTATGTATATATTTAAGAAAATGTTTTCATATTTATATATAAAATATTTATATATAATATAAATTATATAAAGATATGTACAGTATATACCTGCAAATATTTCTTAAATCTATACATGTGTCACGGAACTGCGTATGAGACGTGCAGACACCAAGAATACGATGAACATGAAGACTTTAATTATAGACCATAGAAAGAACAACATTCACACACATTCCAGCATAGACAATAACCGACCAATGATGGGGGAAACACAAGAACTTAAATACAGGAAATGATGATTGGGGCACAGGTGAAGGGAATGATTACATAAACACAGCTGAAGTCCATTAGTGCAAACGAGTGGCGGGAACAAAACCAAAACAAACACGTGAGACAAAAGACAAGACAGTAGGTAACAACATGCATGTGTGTGAATTTATATCAAAAATAAATTATGAATTAATGAATATCATTTTGGTGTGTCAAACCACATGACATTTTACAACCCAAACTAACCTTGCTTTCTCATTAAAATTTTTAAATGATCTGAAATTCTATTACTGACCTTGTCATGTCATGTCATGACGTCAGATGTCCTCTCTATGCTATAACTTATGGTTTTATGTTTACTTGTTTTTTTCCCCCTGCATGTTCTTTGCACCACATGACTTTGTTGGGGATGAAAGTTTTCCAAATAATAATAATAATAATAATAATAATAATAATTATTATTATTATTATAAGAAATGTGTTACTGTTTTTCCTTAGAAATAATAATAAAAGTTTCTAAAATGCTTTCTTTTTTCTTTACCTTGATATTTTTTACCTTTATTATGTATATACAGTTGGTGGTCATATAATTAGAATATCATGAAAAAGTTGATTTATTTCACTAATTCCATTCATATTCAAGACACAAAAGGTCATTGCAAAAGAGGCTGGCTATTCACAGAGCTCTGTGTCCAAGCACATTAAATAGAGAGGCAAAGGGAAGGAAAAGATGTGGTAGAAAAAAGTGTACAAGCAATAGGGATAACCGCACCCAGGAGAGGATTGTGAAACAAAATCATTCAAAAATGTGGGGGAGATTCACAAAGAGTGGACTGCAGCTGGAGTCAGTGCTTCAAGAACCACTACGCACAGACGTACGCAAGACATGGGTTTCAGCTGTCGCATTCCTTGTGTCAAGCTACTCTTGAACAACAGACAGCGCCAGAAGCGTCTCGCCTGGGCTAAAGACAAAAAGGACTGGACAGCTGCTGGGTGGTCCAAAGTTTTGCATTTTGCATTTCCTTTGGAAATCAGGGTCCCAGAGTCTGGAGGAAGAGAGGAGAGGCACACACTCCACGTTGCTTGAGGTCCAGTGTAAAGTTTCCATAGTCAGTGATGGTTTGGGGTACCATGTCATCTGCTGGTGTTGGTCCACTGTGTTTTCTGAGGTCCAAGGTCAATGCAGCCGTATACCAGGAAGTTTTAGAGCACTTCATGCGTCCTGCTGTTGACCAACTTTATGGGGATGCAGATTTCATTTTCATTTTCATTTTCTTAATTGGCCAGCAAACTCACCTGACCTTAACCCCATAGAATATCTATGGGGTATTGTGAAGATGAAGATGTGATATGCCAGACCCAACAATGCAGAAGAGCTGAAGGCCACTATCAGAGAAACCTGGGCTCTCATAACACCTGAGCAGTGCCACAGACTGATCGACTCCATGCCACGCCGCATTGCTGCCGTAATTCAGGCAAAAGGAGCCCCAACTAAGTGTTGAGTGCTGTACATGCTCCTACTTTTCATGTCCATCCTTTTAAAGATTTCTAAAAATCCTTTCTCTGTATTGGTCTTAAGTAATATTCTAATTTTCAGAGATACTGAATTTGGGATTTTCCTTAGTTGTCAGTTGTAATCATCAAAATTAAAAGAAATATACATTTGTAATAAGTCTCACTTTTTTAATGGAATTAGTGAAATAAATCAATAATATAATCATTATATATATAAAATTAAATGCATTTTAACAAAGAAATACCTCTTTGCAGAAGAGTTGTATTCAATCCACTGAGTGAATTGAATTTTTAATGTATTTTAGTGCCATGGCATTGATCCATCTGCCACATGTTTCACACAAACTGGCAACATGATGTCCAGCAGGCTCAGACATCATACTGAATCTGAACATACTGAATCAGCAGGCCTCTGAAGATCATGGTGATGTGGAGGCCATGTTGCTTATGAACATCTTATGACATGGCCCTCGTAAGATATTTCATTATACACTTTGAATGCAAATGGCTTGCATCATATTATAGCATTTAATGCAATATATTATACAATAGAATAGATAGGTTCCCGTGAAATGATTTCTCTGAGATAAGAATATGCAGAAAACATGTAAAAACTGAGAATTACATGAGAGAACAAACTCGTCCTCTCAGACGAGCACATGCGTTATAAACAATACGTGCTGTGTTGATAGGCCATAGTCATGCATTTCTTGTCAGTAAAACATGGCCAGCCCCTTCTGTAAAAGAAGAGAAGCTGTTAGACAGCACTGACCCATAAACGTGATGGACAATGAAACGAGAGTGAGTTAACGTACTGTGCCAGAAATGGATCTAATCTCTTACAATAGCTTTTTAATGCAGTCACTCAGTGTAATAGACCCAGTTTACTTTTTTAGAGCAGTCTTTACAGCAAAATGTCAAATAAAATGTGACCAATACTGTTTTCCTCTTCAAAAATGTGTGCTCACATGATCAGGCATGTATACATCTCCGCACTTCAAATGCATATTTAATCCCGAATTTAATCCACAAAGATCTGTTTTATGGCATTAGTTTATCTTCAATTTTCACACGCATTTGACCTATTGTTGTGTTCTATGTTATTCTGGGATTAATCCCTTAGGTCAAAGAAGCTAATTCAAACCATTATCTGTCCGCCTCTGGGATTTTTTCAAATCATGAGCGGAATCGCGTGTACTCAGATTACACTGCAATGAAAGAAAAAAAAGCTGGCTTGTCACTCACAATAATAAATTGCTTCCCATTAGGACAAACATTTTAGGAAAATTCTCATCATTTCTAAACTTCTAAAGATGCCAACTGGCATATGTCCACATGAAACAATCAGCAATATGGCATGCTTTTACTGTTGACTGAATTAAGTCACACTATTTATCTATCAACATGGCTGACCCCGACTGAAAAAAATGACATTGGATTCATTGAGCTACTTCACAGTGAGTTTGGTTCCTATATACAGTTATGATTATCAATTGTTTCATATATTTCTCTAGCAACGGCGTATTCAGTAGTATATCTAGGGTTTATACATGTCTTTTGACAAGCAGGATACTCACAAAAACTGCTTTTTAAAATGACTGCAGTTTTTACACTGTTAAGTCTGTTGATGAGAGTCTGTGTCAGGTGATCAGTGTTACATAAGGCCAGACAACAGATATTGTAAAATCTGTTGCCTTATGATGACTTAAGGTTTCAAGGATATTCGTTTGCATTAAAGCAACATTTAAACAATGAATAATACATGAAATATATATAATTGCATTGTGTTCATGGATACTTGTAAATTTATTTCTGTTTTAACCTATTTTTTATGTTCGCATTAGCTAGACTCTAATACTGTTATAATGTACTGCATATTGAATTACAGTGATCTAAAATCAAGCCTATTCATCTTATACATGCTTATACTATTAATAATTGAATGTGTTCATGTTTCCAATTAAGCTATCCTCTATCAGGGTACCCCCCACCCCCCCACAGCTTTATTTTTCAGCTTTATTTTTCAGCTTTATTCTGAAAAGACATTCAAGATATTGAAGTTGATTCAAGCTATAATATGCCATGCCATCTGAAATCAGCTAATAATAATGCTTTATCAATTATAATTAATAGTGTCATACTTATTTGACCCTAATTAGACCCATATTAATCACTGTACTGCTGTCACTGTGTGTTCCAACACGAAGTTTAATAATCCACATAAAAGGCACACATAAACATTAAAGTGACCAGACACTATATAAAGCTAGACAAAGTAATTAGTCAAACACAGCTGAAACACAGAACTCAAATAATGATGGTGTCCATAGTAACTAACGAGTGGGAAATCTAAGATAGGAAAACGGGAACTGAAGAAATACATACTAAAAGTCCAAAACTACACTAACTGGACGTAACTGTAAAAAGCATTGTTTTGCCAAGTTGTAAATGAATACTATATTACAGTTTTATATTACACTTAAAAGTTTTATGTTTATTTCAGTGTGTTACTTGCTGTTTCTGCCTGCAATTAGTTGTGAAATGTACTTGCAATTCTTGAATGAAAACAGTTTAAAAGTAAATCCTACACCAGTTTTTTGAAGTGTTTAGTGAATTTACTATGTTTAAACAATTAGGCTCTATTTTTTATTTAGATGCCTTAACTTTCCCTTTTTTCCCCCCAAATATCCTAGTTCTCACCAGTTTGCAGATGTTATGCATATTAGGTATATATGAGCACTGATCCAAAAATGTATTTATTGATTAAATAAAATGTACTTATTAATAGCAAGACAAAAACACATTTCGAAATTTTTCTTTTATAAACCTTTATCCATATGTGACAACATGTATTCCGCTATGGATTTTCCTCATTGACATTTTTTTTTGGATGTTTATTGGTGTTCAAGGATACTATAAGTACATCATAATCATTGCCTGTGTACTATAGATGCAGAATGGCGCCACTTGGCACAACAGCCCATTCACTTCAATCACTGTGCTTTGTTTTTGCAGACAGTAACACAGAACGTGTGCTACCGTCTCCCTAGTACCCTTTTGGCCTTGCTGGGATGTAGATAAGACTTCCTGTTTTGTATATTAATACTACTGTGGGAGATTACATTAACAGACTTATTTTATGATGTAAGGTGGGATTTGTAGGGTACCATCTGGCCATTCACAAACACTCTAAGCCCCTTCCCCTATCATCTAATCATGACATTACCAAGGGGCTGGAATAGATTACAAGGAAATCTCCCCTCACACACGGAAATGAAGTCAAACTACCTAATATTCTAGCAAAAGGTATGATCATCAGTCCTTTACAAAGAATTTTTTAAATGTGTGATAAAACTAAGCCTTCAATAAAATATCTATATAAGTGTTAAACTGGTATGCCTCTTCTCTTATACACTTTATTTTAAGGTGTCAGTATTACAGTGTAATTACACATTTAAGTACTGAGTAATGACAATTAACTACATGTATACTTACTATATGGTTAGGATGAGGGTTAATTGCATGCACTTGTGCATAATTTCTGTAACATATGTAACAATGACACTGTAAAATAAAGTGTTACTGAGTTAGTAACAGATATTAAAGGTACAGATAGTAAAGGTCAACAATAGTCTTCTGCCATTATGATCCGTGTCATTGCGTCGCCGGTCACTGATGCCATATCCGCATTTGGTCAACAATAGTTACAGATCGGCGAGGCTCTAGCACCAACCAACCATAACGTGCACCATCACCAGAGTACTAATCACGCACAGCTGCACCTCATTATCACAATCACAGAGCACGCACCTCAGTCACTCTCCTTGTCCGGTCTCATTCATCGACAGTGGACTCACTTGCTACCAGCACTCATACGTCTATTTCCCAAACACAACCTCTGGATATGATGCTGAGCACGTGCACTCAACTTCTTTCGTCGACCATGGCGCGGCCTGTTCTAAGTGGAACCTGTCCTGTTAAACAGCTGTACGGTCTTGGCCACCGTGCTGCAGCTCAGTTTCAGGGTCTTGGTAATCTTCGTATAGCCTACGCCATCTTTATGTAGAGCAACAATTCTTTTTTTCAGATCCTCAGAGAGTTCTTTGCCATGAGGTGCCTGTTGAACTTCCAGTGATTAGTATGAAAGAGTTATAACACCAAATTTAACACACCTTCTCCCTATTCACACCTGAGACCGTGTAACACTAACGAGTCACATGACACCAGGGAGAGAAAATGGGTAATTGGGCCCAATTTGGACATTTTCCCTTAGGGGTGTACTTACTTTTGTGACCAGCGGTTTAGACATTAATGGCGGTGTGTTGAGTTATCTTGAGGGGACGGCAAATTTACACTGTTATACAAGCTGTACACTCACTACTTTACATTGTAGCAAAGTATCATTTCTTCAGTGTTGTCACGTGAAAAGATATGACGTGAGGGGTGTACTTACATTTTGTGAGATAATGTATACGGCAAGTCCATTACAGTGGGTTTTAGCCTATCATACATTCGAGAAATACATTTCCAGAGAGTGTAAATGTGTCCGATCCATCCAGGATGTTTCCGAGCCCAACCGAAACATGCTAGTCATTTTTACGCAGTCAAACATTGGAGCTGGTAAGTAACATTTCAGATTGACTATAAACTGTAAAATTCGTTGGATGTGAGAACTGTCATTCATTTTTGTTTTGTCCAGTCATCACCACAAGGATTTTAAAACTTATACTAAAGTATTTTACTACTTATTCTGGCTTACTTCACTGCCTACTGCCTGAAAAGCTAGGATATGCTCCAGCATTCCCTCAACCTTACATAGGACAAGACCTTTAGAAGATGGATGGATGGATGGATTTTTTATGTTTTATTTATTCATTCATGGCCCATGGCAGGACTTTTATGGATCCCGGAAGAATACTCTGCATTGCATTAAATGACGATGTTTCAAAAATAATCCATTTAAATATGCATGCAAAATCACTGAATTTGACTTCTCAGGGAATTGCAATATAATCTTCACTGGAAATGTCAAGTGTTGCCATTGCAAATGGCATTTCTCATAGAGAGAGTGCCTTTGATATACTGAGATGCAGCACAAATGGAAGATAAGCTGTTACTCTGGATCGATCATGTCTTGGCACCCTGACAGCCCACTGAAATGATGCCAGAGAATTATCATGTTTACAGGCTGGGATTTGTTTAATAGGCCATCAACACATTAAGAGAATAAGATCAAATTACATGCCACGCCACTGTACGATTATCATAATACCAAAAAGATTGACTATAATAAAATGAACAAAAACGGAAATAATGATTTCAATGCAGCAACCACAACGACATCACATTATCATTAGTGGCAACAAAGCAGAAACATCTAAACAAAACAAATATTTATGGATGGGGCACTATACTGCCTGGAGAAATTCATGCACCAGTTTAGTTGTATTTTCCTTGTTGTTGACAAAATTTCATCTCACTACACTCACCAACACTGCTGCCAAAATCCTGATTTATGCCAAGATTAATTGTGAGCAATTTGTCCAGAGATGACAGCAAAAACAGCTGCTATAATCACTGTTCAGTATGAGAGAGCCAGACGGGATGGACATGTGTTGGAAAGCACCAATGTCATATTGTTTACAGATCCACATTCTGCTACAGAAAATATGCCCAGTCTCAAATGGAAAAGCATGATGATTCCATTGACACAGTTAAACAAAAACAACAAATTTGAAACAAAGTAGGAAATATTCCACAAAAGTGCCAGACTCCCGAAAACTGAGCCTTAGTCACCAATACGCTGGACAAAAGGCCAAAATTTAAATCCAATGTTTGTGAGATACAATGCAAACCTGACTGCTCTTGTACACTGTGGCAAGATGGAGGTAGCCTCTTCAGTATCAGAGAGGATCATTCATAAAACATGACCATCTAAAAATAAAGTTCTCTTTTCCCATGTCTACTTTCTAATCTTCGCCTCAGCTTTGGTTGTTTGTGTCAATATATATTAGATCTGAAAGGCACATCTGCATCTGATGATCCATTGAGTGTTTGTGGTGTCAGACAACCTTGAAGGGTTAGTTCAGCCGAAATGACATTACTGCCTATACGTGTGATTCAGATACCCTCAGATATCACCAAAAATATCTTCATCTGTGTTCCAAAGATGAATGAAGGTTTTACGGGTTTGGGACGACATGAGGGTGAGAACAGAAATTTCATTTTTTGGGTGAACTAACCCTTTAATTGTGCGTTCTGGGATTTGGAAAACATTAATGAATGAATGCACAGAGTGCACAGAGGATGTTTTTGTTTTAACCTGGTTTAGGTTACTTCAAGTTTTCTTTTCTTTTATGCATGCAACATTTTTCAACAATATGTGCAAAAAAATTATTAATTAAAAAAAAATTGACTATATTTTATGGCACTTATATTTATAATAATACCACACACACACACACACACACACATATATATGTATGTACATATATACATGTGTGTGTGTTTTGCAATACCCACAAAAATAGTTCTACCCATTACACTACTGGATTAACACATCTCAAGATCGGGTTCTGTGTGGCTTTACATAATGCCCCCTTGGTTGAGCTTCCACGTGAACAGCTACTACAAGTTCTCGGTGTAGTCAAAACCGTGAATCTTTCATTCAGTCTAGGCATGGCAATGTTCAACCATAATATGAACATCAAAGTCCCGCATGAACTTGTGAGAGCCCATATCCTCATATGGACCTTTGTTTATACCACTCGACTGCTTGAGTCAGTGAGTCTCCTTTAAGAAAGTGTGAAGTCTCACCTTCCCAACCCTGAGCTGAAAGGTAGCTCGGTCCCATGATTGGGCGGTCAAGGGTAGGGTCTAGAGTCACGTGACTTTCTTCCAACCCTGGGACGCCATTTTGGAGGAAAGTTTGGAATTTCTGACACATAGGAAGAAAAAAAAGGAGGAGGAGGAGAAAACGAAAGAAGTTTGACGTTTAGGAAAACAATGCTCATTCTTCCGAAGGGGAAGAAGAATGAGGGAAACTGCGGACGAGAGGATTTGAATCGCTTGTGTTCACACTGAGCCCTCGCAAGCGCACGGCAGGGAGGTGTATATTTGCAGTTTGGGGAGTTTTTTTGGAAGCCCCTCTGCAACTGGCGGCGACATATGTTCAGTTTCCCCCCGCAGCCGCGGAGCAGATTGGCGGTGGAGACCGAATCGCAGCGTCTGTGTGTCTTTTGAATGGAAGCGCAGGGCTGTCAGTGGAGTAAAGCTCAATTCTGTGTTGTCGCTCGACTGTGAGCTTAAAGAAGTGCAGATTCTAGAATTCATATCAGCCCGAACCGTCCTCATGTTTACCGGATCAACATTAGAGTTTCATGCCAACTGCGTCTAACTTAGCCCTCCTCGACACTCTGGACGAACTCGTGGTTGGAGAGGAGCGTTTCATTATCGCGTGTATTGTTCATTTTTGTCGCGAGCTCTGTTGGATTGGCTGTCGTGCACGAGCCCAACATAAACATGCCAGTCAGAAAAAAAGGTGAGCTAAACTTCGGATATACTTTTACGCAATCAAACATTGGAGCTGGTAAGTCACTTCTTGGAAGCTTAACGGCACATTTCTTGACAGACTTGATATAAACGGTAAAATTCTTTGGACGTGAGAACTGTCAGTTTTGGTTTGTCCACTCATCGTTTTAAAACATACTAAAATATTTGACTGCTTATTTAGGCTTTGTTCACTCCATAAGACGGTAGAGCTGTAAAATATTTGTGCTACACGCTGTCTGCTGCGCTATCGTGTCATTTTGTAATTCATTCAACTTTCTGTCTGCCCTAGATGCACAGAGGGCTCTGTTACTGCTGGAGGAATACCGGTCAAAACTCAGTAACACTGAAGACCGACAGCTGAGAAACTCCATCCAGAGAGTCATTGACATCTTCCAGAGTAACCTCTTCCAGGCGCTTATAGGTACTACAATGTGTCATTCAACACTTCCGTGGTAATAATGAAAGTACTGTGTCATGCTGTGTTAGCTACTGTTTATCAGAATGATGATCTATCTATCTATCTATCTATCTATCTATCTATCTATGATAATGTTACTTAAATTTGATTTAACAATTAAGGGGACACAAGACAAGTGACTGAACTTTTTCCTATGATAATGTTTCTTAAATTTGATTTAACAAGACGGGTGACTGTGACAACTTTGCTGTGAGCCCTGTAGCAAATTTTCACGATCTGTTTTTCATTCACGAAGGGTTCATATTCAGTGTGTGAAGGTTGTGACATTTTCCCTCCAAAAGTTGTTGAGCAGTAAAACCAGTGCCTTGTGTTACTCAAGCTATACTGTCATTTAATGACCATTCCCTCCATTTTCAGAGGGGTGAGAACTTCCTGACATGAAGGTGACTATACTAAAGAGTACCTAATACTATGCTGTGAATGGTAAATTTGGTTTGAAATGAATTCTATTGTTTAAAGTATTATCTGAGGATGTGCTTGTATAACTAGATCTGCTCTGCGTCGAGTTATCTTGACGTTTGATTTGAGGAGCTGCTGTGCGGTTTCTTTGTTCTCTGGTTTATTTATTTGGTTGGGACAGTTAATGTAAATAAACCAGAGTTCTAATTTTAATCTCTTGCCCCTTGCCAGATTTTAAAGTGGCAGCCTAAAAAAAACCCCACAAATAAAAATCACAATGATCCACAAATCAAATGTGTGTCAATAAAATAAAACCATTTAACCCCTTCTCTTCCACTTCCATTCCATTTCCATTTTTACCTTTTATAAAGATTTTCTAAATCTATTAAATGTATGTCATTTTTTGTCAAATTCTTAAAGTCCCATTCATGTAATTATTAATATAATAAATAAAGCAATACATTAAACTAAATCAATGATTTAAATGAAATGAAATCAGTACCAACAAAAGCCATCTTGGCACTGCAGTGGCACAAGCTGCATCTAGATGTATTTACACAGTTTAATCCTGCTCAGTGGCATGAATTCAATTACAGTTCCATAAATAATGTTACGAGAGAATGGTTTAGATACAGAAATGTTCAATATAGAAATATGAAATTATTTTAAAGGCAAAATTGATCCTTCAAAATATTAAATTAAACCACCGGTAAGTGAGGGCAAATTACTGTCTTAATGAGTGAGTCATTCATTAATTCATTCAGTAACTAAGCAAGTGACTATATTTCTGAGTGGGACATTGAATCCTTGACTCTCCTGATTCATTCAGAGCCACAGATTCGTTCACTGACACAACTGTGTTGCTTGGAAACGCACAACAGTTCTGCTTTGGACTTTGTTGAAACTATTATTTTGCAGACAATACTGTGTTTAATATGTACATCACTTAATATTACCTTGTTGTTTGTTGAACAGTTGTACAAAATAGATCTCACATTTGGAATCATGTGGATATTTGTGAAAAATTGCATTCTTGCTCGTATAATATATTGCCGGAATTGAAAAACAAGAACACACAGTATGTTTTTTTTTATCGAAAAGAGTAAATCAATTTCTATGCACAGTCCGAGTCTATATTTGTTTGTCGTGCTAGACAAACAGCAAGTAATGCAGTAATGTAGCGCGATTTGGGTGGCATAATCTTCAGACAACCTGTCATATGCGTGCTGCTTGTGTGGATTCAGTCAGTTTTGACCGCAAATGATCGTGTCATTTGATTGGATGTCATGTATTTGACCATTTACGGCACTGCCATTTTCTTATTTTTATGTTAGTGGCTGCATATATTTTGCCTGATATAAATTTAATGTTATTTTAGGTAGGGCAGAATATAAATGAACCGCAAAACTCAGCGTTTTGTTTGCGTCACCTCATGTACCCCAGTTTGGGAACCACTGTCTTAGGCCAACCACGAGGAATGCTGAACACTGAACAGCCTGTTTGAGTTTCTCTGGGGTTTAGCTGGCCGTGTGACAGTGACTTCCTTTGTTTGACCCTCAAGGTGTGGAGGCTTCCTGTAATAACTTCATCCTCTGTTTCTCATTCTTTCGAAAAAACATGGAAGTTTTGTTGCTTGACTTGTTGAAAGGAAAGAGTTCTACTTCAGGCACGTTGCTTGTTTTATGTTTATCTGCTGAAATGGTCACGTGTTTTAGGACAAAGACTGGTCAGCTTCCTCTTTGTAAATGTATTTGACTCGTATGTCTCGGTTTGTAAACTTGTTCCCCCATCTCTAAAAATGACAAACATTTAAATTGCATATCACAAGGCCGCAAGTTGCAAATATCTGCTCCTGTTGTCCAGGCTGGAGCACTATGTCCTGTATCTTAAAAAACAGTCTTACTCTAAGCTGCCGTGATGATTTTTCGCGGTCAACATTGCTGGATGAGTTCATACATCATACATGTGTAATCACCCTCATGCGTGGACTCGTTCGCACTCACACAACCGCACACAGAAATCCCTCTACTCATACATGTCCTGCATGCACACGTGTTCTTCTTAAGCGTGCCGCTAATGAAAAATGCAGCGGAGTGACGGTTTCCAATTTGACTTTTCCTCAGATATGTATTCTAAAGGACAAACAAAATGTAATCCGTCTGTTGACATGATTACCCAAGTCCTAATCCGCAGGCTGATGATTTACGATGGTTTCTCTGAGAGAGCAGCACATGCAGACTCATGGTGCATGTTTCTCAATGATTAGAGCCTTAAGATCCCTCCCAGGATGCCAAAGAAGAAGAGTTAACCAGAGCAGGGCAGGTCTCCTCCTGCATGCAAAATGTGGGTCACAAGACAGACCAGGTTTACCCTTGACAGAACCCACCCGCCTCATGAGTTTCTAGTTAATTGTTTTGAAAATGAGACTCTGAGTAGGGGTAAGATTAAATCACATTATCTAAAGTAGATAATGGCGAGGTTTTCTATTCACACGCTGTAGAACCTTTTTTAAAAAGCTCTTAGTGGTCCACAAAGAACTGGAGTGGTGAATCTGATATCACACAGGCAGGCCGATATCTTTTCCTAATCTTTATTCAGAAGTCCTGCCTGAAACAGAATATGTAATGGATAAAAATCACTTCCTCAAGTAGATAGGAAGCATCTCCTGAAGCACATTGTGATCAGTTGGGCAAGCGTCAAGGCAGCAAAAAAAACCTGTAATATATTTTAATAGGATTTCCTTATGTAGCTGATTGTAGTCATGTAAATGATTGTGATATCCAAAGTCGATCATCTCAGTCACTTCATTACCTATAAAAGAATTAGCATTCCATAGTCTGTAAATGAGCCATGAGATAACGAAGACATGTGTCAGAGGTGAAGAGACCCGGCAGGCTCTGTGAACTGTGGAAATTCGATCCTGTGGCTGCAGAGGTCTGTTAATCAGACGTCAATACAGCACTCTGTTTAAGGGCTGCTTTACCACAGATCTCATTCCGGAGGGAGAAAAGTGAACGTGAGACTGAGAGTTACACCTATATTTTGACTGGCTCAGTGGGAAGGTCTCCATGAAATATAACAGTCATGTACACTATGGAATATAAGAAATTTATGGAGATTAAGTCCAGTTACAGCTCTTTTGTCTTTTGTCATTTACCTTTACATTGGCGGGTTTTTTTTCTGCAGTCTTGTTACACTGAAGAAAAAAAGATCATAAAGAGTTCAAGTGTCTAGGTTACAAATACACAACATTTCTATTGGGATCTCTAACATCTCCATAGATTATTGGGGACCCCATTATTTATCAGTTTGAATTGCCATATTATCTGATGCCGCTTGTGTTTTCTAATTGTTGTGAATATCGGACCCGTTCGGGCTGATATTACGAAGATCATGTAAAGCAAGACCATTTGTACTAATAACGGTTTTGATGTGTTGTGGAAGTACTACCAAAATAGGCGTCGATTAAAGTGTTTGCGCTCCATTTTTATCATGCACATTGATAACTCTCAGAGCATGGATGGGGTCACTGAACTGACATGAATGAACAGAACGCCTCATAATGACAATGGTATTATACTAAGGGCAAAAGAGTGACTTGTTCAGTATTAACCTCCTAATACTGATTCTCAAACAATAATTAAATCTTTGTGTACCTCACTCAGAAATTTGCTTCAATCAGATGCCAGACTGATTTGCCACAGAGACCGGATTAAAGATCTTACTCATAACCTCACTGGTTATTACTTTCCTTCATCATATGAATGTTTTATCCTGGCTGACCAAAAGCTTGAGGGCTGCCATGTTGTTGTCCATACTTTATAAATCGGCTAGAACAAACAGATGCATCATTTTGGAGTCAAAGGCCTGGTGTGAGAGATGCTTTTTAGCATGATTTTCAAATTGGTTTGGTTTCGCAGACAGGGCCTAGACTATGCAAGGATTAGGCCTTAGTTAAATTAGGACATTTAAGTAGCTTTTATAAGCATGCCATAAAAAAACATTACTGGTGTGCATCTTGAGGCAAAACAATGGCACTGACACGTTAAGTGAGTTAAGTAAGTGCAAGTTGCCTTCAGTTAAAATAGCTCAAACATGCATTTTAGTCTAGGACTAGGCTTAAGCCTTTTCAATTTGACCAGGCAGATTAGTTCTCCAGATTGCTGCTTCAGTGGCCTTGTTGAGCAGTTTGTGATCTTGTCATCAGATAGGATACTAGAAGTACGCAAGCCACTAACTGTTGTTTTACTTTTATTTTATTTAGGCAAAAAGGTCAAAGCCCGTAATAAAGAGGGCTAAGCGGCGCAATGAGAAATTGTAATTGCGGTGTTCGACGAAGGTATCCTGTCTGGATGAGATTGGATTTCTCACATATATTTTCCTCAGGAATTAGTTAAAAAACCCCAAAAAACTTGGTAGTTTGCTCTGTAGCTTTTACCAAGGTTGTGTGAAGAAAATGCAGACATGTTAGATTCAGGGTTAAAATTGCAAAGCATATTTGTGCAAAACAAATTTACCAGACCGCCTCAGGAAAACTAGTTTCATCCAAATATCATTTTCGGTTGTTCGTTCATAGCTTAACTTCTGTAATTACTGTTAGGAGCTGATCTAAGACAAATACAAGGTGAAACTTGGCAAAGTGTGAAAGCATCTGGTTGTTCAGGTTTCATACGGAATCATTGTTTCTCCGATATTGGCATACTTAAATTCGGAAGCCACAATCAACATGTAAGAGAGCAGCCATGGATGGAGCAAACACAAAACACTAATTGACTAGTTTAAAAATACAAAAAGTGTGTTTCAAATATAATTGTTCAGCGTAACCGTGCGTGAATGATTTGCTTGTGAATACAGGGTTTTTTTGTCATAAGCTTCCCGATGTGCTTCAATGAGATTTACCGATGAAGTTATGAAATATTTTGCTCAGATATTGCTGCTGACTCAGCTGGAGTGCTGTGTAAATGCACACTCTTAAATAATGCATTTTTAATTTGTTTGATGCATGATGATCATGTGGACCTTTGATTTATGTGTTTTCAGTAATTTATCATAGTTCGTTCTCATCCCATCCCAAATTTTTAATGTGTGGATTACCAATCCAAAGCTGCTCTTGACATTTTCTGTTTTTACAATTCTCTGATTATTTCTTAACACTTTAAATGCTGTCAGATGTCACAAAATGTTATAAACAAGACATGCTTTGGAATAATCTCAGTTATTAGCTCGAATTTACCTGCGCAAAGTTGGAATATCGCATAAAACGTTTGTGAATAAAGCACTGTTTCCATCCCATGTGTTCAAAAGAACAAAATCATCAATATCTGTAATAAAAATGGAAGTTGTTGCAATTGCGGAAGCCACTGTGGCTCTTTGTCCTACATCATACATTGACTTGCGCAGATGAAGCGCTTTAAACGCTGTCATGTTGTCTTGCTTTCAAAAGATCTGTGATCCTTTTATAGTTTTTCAGCTGAGTAGCCTTTGGCTTTCCGTAAATTGATTCAGTATTTTTTTTTTGCCTTTGTTTTATTTTAAGAGTAGTTGCATGACTGAGAGGTCAGTCAGATGTAGGTGGTAGGATTCTGTGACACCCTCCAGCTTCTTAAAGACGTACAGGGGCATTGACAAGTGAAAGAACAGCGATTAATCTCAATATAAATCCTGGATTAGTCTACCCATCCAGCACTTTCATGTCTGTGGCGCAAAACTTTTATTTTTGATGAGCCTTAATACAGGACCAAAATAACATTTCAGACCTAGATATTGAAAAATGCCATATCGAAGTTGTTAATGGTCATAGGACAAATGCTCATTCTGTGTAAGTGGGAGCTCAATTCCAAGCCAATGGTTATTGGAGGGGCTGTGAAGTCACTGGACTCGGTATTTCTACAGGGAAACCAGAGATGAGGAAATCACCCCCACCAGCTGTGTGCATTATAAAAATATTTATTCTCATTTCTGTGAAGCTCCATGTGATCCAGCATGTATTTTCAGCCCTGTTACCCAATCTCCGCCATGCAGAAGAACTGTAACCCTCTGCTATTTTCTCTCTCGGCTGAGTGTTGAACAGCGCAGAACTGCATTCTGTCATTTCCCCTCCGGTTGTGGAAGGGACTAGTTCCCTTGTGCCTTTTGCATGTGTAAATAGTTTCTGTTTGTTTGATTGTTAAAGTGTTTGAACTTCTGTCTTATCTGCCTCATTCATACATGAATATGCACTATTTACTCACGACTGGGTGGTGGGCTTTCAAATAAGTGCAATAAATGCTCATAAGAAGTTCCTGTGGGGTTCATCTGACCCTCACATCATTAAGATTGTAACCTGAAGTTGTTGATGTTGTAACAGCTGTGAATGACCTTTAAATCTCCCATGACCTCCAGCTTCAGTCCACACTCTTGTTTGTAATCTTTAGATTGCTGTTCATTCTAGGATGTGTATTTATAGATTGCATGCCATTAGCAACCAAATCACATCAGAGACCCTGATCAGTTGTGATCAAGGTTTTAAAGCTGCACAATTAACGTCCTTGAATGACTTTCAAAATGTTTATCCAGCTCACATATACGGTGCCCTGAAAAAATTGCACATTTAGGCACTACAAAGTTTAGAGCAACATGTAGTTAATGTGATGAGCTATGCCTTGTGTGAACTTGAGGGGAACTGAAATCATACTTTCAGTAAAAATAAAATCACTGGGACTGGTTGGTTAGAAAATAATTACTTTTTTGATATGAAATCATCTATGCAATGATATTTATTTGTTTCTGAATACTATGTGGGGCCCCTGTATTTTGCGTTTCCTTTAGTAAGCTCTCTCAGGTATGATATTACAGAAACATTTCCTCCTGAAAATATGTAGTTTCTCTTTTATCAGATATCCAGGAATTTTACGAAGTGACCTTATTGGATAATCAGAGATGTGGGGAAACCGTGAAAGTGCCCGTTGCAATGCCCCCAGTGAACCTGTGGGATTTCTCCAGCATTCAAAGCACAACGGTGACTTCCGACACCCTGCCCAGCCTTAGCACCAGCATAGAGGTAAAAGTGCTCCAATTTCTAATTTTCTGAATTCGATTACTGAATAGAGCTCAGAAATATCTGTCTGGTCAATTTGATGCTGTTTAAATTTTGTATATCATTCAAAAACTGCTAAGCATCTCACAGATTAAAAACATTGTTGTCAAAGAAAATGGTTATGCCATTTTGTAATATGGTCCTTTCATTAGATGGCATTATGATTACAATGCACCAACCAAATATGACATGGTTGATTTGACATGATTATTGGAAATAGATAGCAGTCTTAAATATTAAATGAAAGGATGTTTTTTTTTTAGCAGTGATGTCATTGTGGCCATTTCGCGCTTAAACTTTTGAACTGTTCTGAGGTGCCTTTTCCAAAAGCAACCATGGGAAATGGTTTTCTAACCGAACATGGGGACCATTGTTGGATAATGATGCTTTGGGAAATGCACACCTGAACAGGAAAAGAAAAGTATTTCCAACATGAAGCACGTGTGCTTTTGCTGTTACATACTCTATGTCATCAGTCAGGCATTCTGAGAAATTTGCATCCTGTTTTGCATGTTATCACAATTGTCATTGTTGGTGGAATTTGCTATGGAGTCTACTGGAAATCATTTGCAGAATGACTCCTCACACTCACAGAAACTGTCGGAAAAGACACACTATCCTCCTGGATTCAGGGGGAGTATTTCGGTCTCAGTAGCTATGCGTGATGCTGCTGAAAACAAATATGACAGAGGAATCTTTACGCTCCATGGCTCTAACTGCAGTCTCTGTGCATGCTGTTTGTGAGCTTGAATACTTTAGTAGCAGATGTTCTCTTTCCCTGAACAGAGGAACAGAATAATGCTCTTGCAGAATCAGAATATGCAGAATATCCTGAAAGAAAGCGAAGTTCTAATTGACTCTAAATGACCTCTTAAAAGCTCAAGATAGATAAGTAGTCACAGATTTGTTTCATTAGCACATCTTTAGTAACTAAATTGAACAAGCAGTAAAAATTCATACATTTTATATGCAAATACCTTCAGACTTTTCCTGCTTGATGTTTGCTGAAATTAATTCAGCACTCGTCATTTCTCACCACACTTTTGAAAAATGTAGAAAAACTTGGATGTGGTAAGCTGTGGAGAGGGAAAAAAGAACACAACAATTGTCTCTTCCAGTCAGTTTTATTTCCCTTTCAGTTAATAATATCAAAGGTTCACAATGCATACTACATGCAAAAAAAAAAAAAAAAATGAACTAAGATATTATACATGGTTTTATATGCTTCATTACACACTATTACATGGTCTGTAAGCTATATTACACATCATTACACACCAGTAATTTTATATCTTTAATTTAATGATAAATAGCATGGTAAATACACTATATTGCCAAAAGTGTTGATCATTGAATTCAGGTGTTCCAATCACTTGCATGGCCACAGTATAAAATCAAGCACCTAGGCATGCAGACTGCTTCTACAAACATTTGTGAAAGAATGGGCCGCTCTCAGGAGCTCAGTGAATTCAAGCGTGGTCCCGTGTTAGGTTGGCACCTGTGCAATAAGTCCATTTGTGAAATTTCCTCACCACTGAATATCCCACAGTCAACTGGTAGTTGTATTATAACAAAGTGGAAGCAATTTTGAGCAACAGCAACTCTCATGCCGAGGCGCACAGTGCGCAGAAGTCGACAACTTTCTGCAGAGTCAAAAGCTACAGACCTCCAAACTCCGTGTGGCCTTCAGATCAGCTCAAGAACACTGCATAGAGAGCTTCATGGAATGGGTTTGCATGGCCGAGCAGCTGCATCCAAACTTTACATCAAGTGCAATGCAAAGCGTCAGATGCAGAGGTGTAAAGCACATCACCACTGGACTCTAGAGCAGTGGAGACGTGTTCTCTGGAGAGACGAATCACTCTGGCAATCTGATGCATGAGTCTGCGTTTGGCGGTTGCCAGGAGAGCGGTACTTGCCTGATTTTTTAGGAATTGGGCTTGGCCCCTTAGTTCCAGTGAAGGGAACTCTTAATGCTTCAGGATACCAAGACATTTAGGACAATTTCATGCGCCCAACTTTGTAGGAACAGTTTGGGGATGACCCCTTTTTGTTCCACCATGACTGCGCACCAGTGCACAAAGCAAGATCCATAAAGATAAAGGTTTAGCGAGTTTGGTCTGGAGGAACTTGACTGGCCTGCACAGAGTCCTGACCTCAAACTGACAGAACACCTTTGGGATAAATTAGAGCTGAGACTGCGAGCCTGGCCTTCTCATCCAACATCAATGCCTGACCTCACAAATGCTCTTCTAGAAGAATTGTCAAAAATTCCTATAAACACACTCCTTATACTTGTGGAAAACCTTCCCAGAAGAGTTGAAGCTGTTGTAGCCGCAAAGGATGGGCCAACCCCATATTAAACCCTACGGAATAAGAATGGGATGTCATTAAAGTTCATGTGCATGTAAAGGCAGATGTCCCAAAACTTTTGGCAATGTAGTGTATCACTTGTGAACAGTATTTTTATTTTAAGTGTTTTTTTATTATTATTGTGCATCATTTATAATCGAGCTGCAGTTTTGTCAAATTATACATGTACAGGTGCTGGTCTTATAATTAGAATATCATCAAAGAGTTGATTTATTTCATTAATTCCATTCAAAAAGTGAGACGTGTATATTCATTCATTACACACAGATTGATATGTTTCAAATGTTTATTTCTTTTAATTTTGAGCATTATAACTGACAACTAAGGAAAATCCACTCAATACTTAGTTGGGGCTCCTTTTGCCCGAATTACTATGGGGACCTTAGTAATAGAGTTGTCAGGTCATCGGTTTCTGCGCATTTGTGGATCTCTGCACATATTTTTGGATATCTTCCTGCACATTTCTGAATCACCTCACCCATTTGTGGATTTTGAAACCGTCCCAATGTCAAGACTGCAGACTGCAAATCCACAAATGGGTTGACTCCACCCACCTACTACTAAAGCTAATCAGATAATGTCCACATTGCGCTGACCAATCGTGGTATGTTCTCATTATTCACTCATAAAGACCATAGTACATGCCACGGTGATGCCGAGGCTCGTACCGTTACGTCGCTGATGATCATTCAAGTGTGGAAGACTGTACCTCTGGAGTAGAATGGGTTGCTGCCGGTGACGTCAAGACGCACTGCTTAGTCTCACTAGCTGCATTTAAATGGACCGTAATAATGTGATAGTCCTTTATCCTGATTCGCTGATCTTGATGGCAATATAAAGAATTGAACATGGGGTGTTTCAATCACTCAAATAGCACTTCAGCTCAATTCGAGCAAAGCACCCATAGAATAGTACAGAGCTCCTTTCAGGGGTGCAAATCTTTTCCCGTCCCCATCGTAAAGCAAAACGTGATTGGTTGTAGCGAGAATGTGCTGCGATTTACTGATTGGCTTGAGTCGACCTATTTGCGGATTTGTCAGCAGTCTTGACTCTAGAGTTGTTTCAAAATCCACAAATGTACAGAAAGCCATTCAGAAATGAATGCCAGGCAGAGTTGTGCTTGTGACATAAAATCATATTTGAATCAAATCTTTTTTGTGTGTGTGTGTGTGAATTTAATTCATTTTTGTGGATCTCATTCTTTATGTGAATCTCTTTACATTTATTTGTGGGTCATAATCTATTTATTTAGGATAATGGGGCAAAAATACCTCCATAGTTAGTGACTTGTCAGACCACAATCTTAGTGTTACCATGAAAACATTCAAAGTTCAAACCAGCGTTGGACATGTGTAAACTGTGTTGTAGTATGCATGTTTGTAGCGGGACCTCTCTGTTTTGGACGAGAGTTGTCACAGCACCACCACCTGCCTGCAGTGTGCTTTATTTATGAAATTTATGAAAGAACATCCGATGATTGTCTGTTTTTAGTAAAGCAGCACTGCATCCAGACATTAACTTAGCTGGGAAAAGGAGCTCCACTGATATACTAATATCACAGTAACAACATTTTCAGCCTGACCAGTGTCTCAAAATGAAATGTTTATATTTCTGTAGAGTTGGTCAATAACCTGATCTGATTCTCTAAACTTGGTTCATCTGCTGTATATATCGCTACAGAGAATCTGAGCCTATCTGTTATACCTACAATCACTTATTCAGTATACATTTTCTCATATGTCTTCAACTCTAACTTACAGTGCATTCTAATATTTTGTTTTATGCAAACAAAATATTCATTGTTGCTTCATGCTTGTGGAATGTTGGTCATTTTAAATAAACGTATCTAACTCGCACCTCCTTTCAATGTCCTTTCTCTTTTCCCTCTTGTTTCTTTTTGTGTTAATAAAATGGCCACTCTCAGGACTCTTCCCTCCTAAATGAAATTCTTCATGTGCTCGCTAAAGCGAAATCCTCCCACAGTGAGCTGGACCAAGTGAGTATCATACCGGCACGGGTCTGGTGGGTTGGGCATCCCCCATGGCCGCATGTTTGGGCCGTTCATTTCCTTCTGTTCCCCAAGTCTCGTCTACGGGGTTTGCTCCAAGAATAGAGGGACACGTGAGTCATTGCGCTCCATTCATTTAGGCTCACCTCATGGGTCTGCTCAGGTCACAGCATTATCGTCGGGGTACCAAGTTTTGGTGGCCAAGCTGCGGGTGGCATTTTCACGATGCTAAAACTTTATTCAAAATGTTAAATTCATCATGTCCAAAATGCGACGCATTTATTTCTGAATGTGATCAATAATGATAACGATTTGTGGAGTTTTTAATTCAACTCAGTTGTGAAAATACATGATTTATTCTATTTTGCTGTTTTAATATAATCATTTCATAAAATGTTTAAGCTTGTGAAAATGTCAATTTGGGGTTATAACTTAAAAAATACCCTTTTTTCAATGTGTATTTCAATCTCTAATCCAAGGTCTTTATGATTTAATCTCTCTCTCTCTCTCTCTATATATCTATCTCTATCTCTATCCCTATACTAGTAAAATGTGTATTTTGTTGTTGACTTTTCGCATTATGCCTTAGTGTAGAATATTATTGTAACTGAAGCCGATTATCAAACAAAATTTCATTATGGACCCACAAGGTTGGGGAGTAGCGAAATACTTATTTAAAATACAAAATGTGAGTAACTGTATTTCATTACAGTTACATTTTAAATGGGTGGTAATCAGATTACAGTTCCATCTGAAAAGTGTTTTAGATTACCAAAGTGATTACCTTGAATTTTAATGTCACTTAAACAGCAATTGATGATTCTCTGACAGTCTGAAAAAGCGGAGTTAAGTTTCATCAACATTTTAATACTTTTTATTTAGTACTGTCCTGAACAAGACAAAATGACTGAATTTATAAAAAAAATTGCCCAACTGTCAACTTAACTGTCCTGTCATGACCTGATGATCCACGACTGTTTTCATGTTTTGTGATAGTTGTTTGTGAGTCATTTTATAATTCACTCGTCACTGCAACTTTTTCTCATAATTGTTTTTTTTCCCTCACAATTGTGAGTTTGCGTTTCACAATTCTGACTTCTTTTTCTCAGAATTGCGAGATTTAAACTCACAATTGCAAGTGGGAGATATAAACTTGCAATGCCGACTCTTTTTCTTGCAATTGTGAATTTAGTATGTGAGTTTATATCTCGTAATTCTGAGGGAAAAAGTCAGAATTGTGAGATAAAAACTTGCAATGACCTTTTTTGTGTTTGTTCCACACTTATTAGTATTCTAAAGTATTAAGATTGAGTTACTAAACTCGAGTAATGTAATGAAATACATTACAAATGACCTTTTAAAGCATGTATTTTGTAATCTGTAGTGAAATACATTTTAAAAGTAACCTTTAAATAGACTTTGATATAAAATTTCTGTTGCGATATTTAACATGGCAAATGTAGCAAAGTTTTTAATATTTAAAAACGTTAACAACTGTTTACATTCACTTAAGACATAACAGACTGTGTTTAGGAGAATACTCACCAATATAGGCATTTTGACATAATTTTGTGAGAATGTGTCCGTTCAAGTGCAAGAGCGTGTGAAGGAGGACTCAATTCAGTATTTGTGTGGCATTCTGGGCTTGCTTCGGATGGGTGTCGTGCACACAAACCTTCTCAAACACCGAGTACCGAATTGACTTCTCTTTCAGGTGTTCTTGCACTTGAATATTTAAATCGGCTAATGATAAACAACAACATGTAACTGTTAAACTTTCGTGATAACGCAGCACTGGCCCGATCAGGCACATGACAGTTCCATCAACTGTCCCGAGTGTCATTTACACTGATCCGGGCCATCAGGCAGACCTTATTGTCGAGCCCTGAAAGCAAAGCATTACTTAAAAAATCAACAACAAAATATCTCGGTTACTTTTTGACTGGCACCTCTTCTCTTCCCATGTTGAGAGAAATTGTGGAGAAGGTGCAGAGGCATTGTGTGTGCTGTATAAACATTTGCATTTACTCTTCTCACGTGGACAAACAGATTCAGTATTCCTCAAAACGAACAAAAACAGTGAAATGCAAACTCAGAATATTATGCAAACCTGCAATAATTGAATGTCAAAGGTGACCTATTATACAAAATTCACTTTTATAAGGTGATTGAACACAGACATGTGGCAAAATCCACTCGCTCACTTTTTTTCCCTTTACAATCCCCATAAATTAAAAAATTTGTTAAGTTTAGTTAAGAAACTTTTTTTAAAAGTTAAGTTGTAAAAAAAACAACCTTTTTTTGTCATTTTTAAGTTTCTGAGTTAATCACTGTGCCACAACCCATATTACCCCCCCCCCCACACACACACACACACACGCAATATGTATAAATACACATAACATATTTTAAATATTCATAACGACTAAAATAGAAATATAACTGAACCATGAATATTTCTATTCTATTTTTGTAAAGTTTGTTTTAAATTTGTCAAAATCCTTTAGTTTGTTTCTTTTCAGGCTTAAATTAGAATTTGAAGAATACATTTACACATTTGCGGCCTATTTCCACTTGGTCATTCATATGTTTTTACTGATCGTATAGCTATCCATTTGTCTGTTCTTTTGATTGACCTGTTCCTCAATCTTCAATTCCCGTGCTATGTGCAAATTAAAAGTTCACGTCAATGAAAGCAAGATATGAGCTTCATTTTATTTATCATCAGCTGATTTCAAGATAGAAGACTGCAATTGGAGAGAGAGCAGCATCAGCACTGGCAAGATCATTTATTGTCACTACTTTTAATGAAGACAAGTGTGTGTTAAGCTTCAGGATATGGCACTGAACTTATGCTGAACTTGATGCATGCTGCAGTAGTGCTGTCATGTCATGCCCTCTTGCATGATTGCATTAGCTATCCAATCAGAGAAAACACATGAAGAGACCAGGTACACAAGAATAGAGTTTCCACATGCATGAGACATTTTGATTTGTGTGAAATATTTAATGAGGTTCAAACTTGGTTCAAATGTACAGCATTTAACCATGTACCACAGAACAAGCTGGAAAAGTTTGTCAGAGCTGCGCACTTTCATTGCCTCGTGCAGTTTGATTCTCACGCTTTTATTGTATTGATAAATCCTAACTTAATAAAACTTATTGTTACTATGAGGAATGATTACCTCAAAATATAGCTCTGTATGCAGGTGGGAGGTACTTTATCAGAATATATACACAAATACACGCAGTTCTCTCGCTGTGTGCCAACGCTGCCATAGGTGGCCGACCTCTGCTATAAATCATAAACGCTCTCCAAACGAGCTGTTCCAGATTTCCTCCGAATCTTACATAAGAGTAGGTGGAATCCCTGCCCTTGTCTGGCGATGGAATTTGCGCCACAGCTTAAACTTTCCATTGAGAGAGATGTACACAGTTAGCCATGTTTATCTCCTCGCCGGCGCATTTAACAGTAGCATTCTAGCAAGTGATGTGTTATGATTAAAACTACTACAGTTAAGTCCAGTGAGATGTTTTAATACTCAGTACGTGCCCTCTGACAGCCAGATTTCTTTGCGCGTGCACGTACTGTACAGGCGTGAATTTGCATAAGCCTGAGGCTTGTTCATTTCACTTTTGGTGTGAAAAGGTATTTGCCAGAAATATAATTTTTTTTTTTTTTTTTTGGATATTAAAAACCAAACAAAAAAACAAGCAAGCCCTGTGCAGGTAAGAAAAAGTAACACAAAACTTTAACACTTCCGTACAAAGTATTTCCATATAAAGTAACTTTTTAATGAAGAACACAATTGTGACAAGCTTTTGTCTTCCCAGGGTCTGAAAGTGGCTATGCAACAGAGTTTCTTTTTATTAACAAACTTCTTCATTAACATAAACAAAGGAAGCACGAGGGCTTTTCAGCAGTCTCAAAAAGAACAGTTGCGAAACAACAACTGTTTCTTCCAGGCACGGCACGCGTCCCAGGCAGCCCTCCTCACTCTCTCCAAAGCCCTGCTTTTTATCCTGTCTCTTGACTCACTGCAAAATGAGAACACCTGTTAGATTTCATCAACGAGAGGTGCGTCTCTTAACCATCAACTCTCCCATGCTCGTCCTCCATATGCAGCTGCCTCTAGATCACACTCTGCTTTCCACAGCAATAATGTTAAGCATTACTTTTACAAGGAACTTGCACTTGTTATGGGTAGATGCACGGACAGGGTGTTGCTGTTTAATCGGGAGCTGCTCCTAATGTTTTAAAGTTTTTAAAAGCACAGGTCAGTATGGTAAAAAGATGATGGTAATAAGATAAAACTTGAATGGACGGAAAACCCCCAAATCCCTCCCATTACAAACCAACAAAGTGCCCTGTTTGGCATCCCTTCTTATGTTCAGTATGGCATGTTCTTGTAGAATTAACAAATATAACGTGTGAACTTTAGTATCACAGTATTCATATTTAACTTGCCATTGTATGAAAAGCAGCTCATGAAGAATGTTAAGATATGTTCAAAAAATGTTTGCGAAGCATGTGTATTTGTAAATCAACGTTCAGCTCGCAAGTCAGAGGAGTTGTCAGCGCTTTCTAAGTGCTTTGGATTTCCCCCGGCCAAGTTTCATGAGCGCCACCACCAACTATTTCTTTTTGGAAACTGGGTAAGAGATGCTTATTTACCCACTGTTCTTTTTGTTTTCTTTGGTCCAAAAACCTTTATGCAACTGCAGCATGCACTAGCACAGAGGCTGCTTCTGAAGGGAAGGGCTAATCACTGTGCACATCAAATATTTATTCTTGCACTGCATTTCAGGGCAGTCTACAGTATGAGCTATATAAAGGCTGCTTTTACACCGTCGGCTCAGTGTTAAAATGTGTGTGAGGTGACTGATGGCAGGGCTGCATCTGCTGGGAACATGCTTGAGTTCTGCCAAAACACTTTCTCTGTGGGGCGTCTGGATTTCTCTCTCCTGTATCACTTGTCACTTTCAAATCTGTACTTTGGTGTCAGTCTTTACAGGATGTGGCACATTTCATTTTAAATTAATTAATATTGCAGTGTAATTTTTAAATGTCATCATAAAGGTCCGGTAAATTCCTGAAGAGTGAAGTAGGGCTGCAACTAACTATTATTTTGATAATCGATTAATCGGATTTTTTTTTTTTTATTAGATGTTTTGCTCATAACTATATAAAACCCTAAATCAGGGTATTTATGTATATAAGTGTACTTTAAAAAATGCAAAAGACACATTTTGAGTTTAACAATCTTTAATTTTAACATTTTAAACCTTAAAAAAAAAAAACCACAAGCTTGTCCAGTTTTTGAACAGTAAAACTTATTTTAAATATCCAAAATATAATTAAGCAAAACAAGTACTGCGTTGTTCTCATAAAATTCACATTATGAAATTAGGACATAAATATGCTGGCAATAAGATATTAGCAGCAGCATTTGTTTATATTATAAACAAACAAACAAAGAATGAATTTACTGTTTGAGGAAGAATACAGAAGAACAGATAAACTGTCAATTTCCAGAGTTGTTCATAGGAACGTGTTTCTTATTCACTTTTCCAAAATTTAGAATTGGAATGCAAAAATGTCAGCATGTCCACATGCTCTGGGTTGAGGCTGGCTCTTTTTTTGCAAGCTATGTAACCTGCAGCAGAGAACAGACGCTCAGATGATGTTGAAATGCTTGGGATTCACAAGTAGGATTTAGCTAATTTGGCCGAGGTTGGGTATTGCTTGTTGAGGAGTGCATGGGGGATTTCTCCTTTGAACAAATTCACTCATGCTGAGTTGTTTCTTTCTGGAATGCAAGGTGAAGCAATTTGTGTAAATCAATATGTATTGTTTTTAATGAGAATTATTACAGATGGCAAGTTGACAACCATGTTTAAAAAAAATCTAAATAAAATAATAACATTGTTTTTTCTATAATAATTAAATGCATGCATAAATTAAATATACAAACATTGAAAACGGATGTTAAAAACAGATCAGTTCACTGCTGTAGTAGACAAATACTATAAAAAAAGAACGGAACAGAGAAACGCAGCAAAGCGAACAGGCTTCACTAAAAAGAAAGGAGAAAATATGCATTGGTGCACAAATGCATAAGCATTCTCTGAAAACCACAACAGTGACTACAGAAAATTGACTACTATTTGCTAGTGCTGTTATTCGCTGCTTTTAGATTTAGTGTTTGACTCTGTTGCTCGCGAGGTGATTGCGCGACCTGATGCTCGCGAGTCGCGTCAGAACAGATGTAGTGCGACTGTCCCGAAGTTAGCAAACAAACAGTTTACGCAATGGCACTTCATTAAACTATACCATTTTCATATGATGAGGAAATATGGTTTTTGCTTACCGTCCGGACATGTACTGGCTTAAGCAGGGGGACACGTCTGGTACTGCAGGATTTGAGTCCCTGGCGGCGTAATGTTACTGATGGTAGCCTTTGTTACTTTGGCTCCAGCTCTCTGCAGGTCGTTCACTCAGGGCTGCTTCTAGACATTTGGAGGCCCTTGGCAAAATTTATGTTGGAGGCCCCCACTCCACACCCCTCCTAATAAAAACACTGATAACAAATATTATTTCTTACCTTTTATATGTCCATATTAATTAAGGTAATCTCTTATTTGTTTGTTGGGGATGCTATCATGTGTTTTTCTTTTCTTTTTTTAAATAATTTGTTCAGTGATTTATTTACCTCTAGCCTAACACACTCTACAGGGCTACAGTAAAATTCAATAAATTAACATCATTCCTTAATCATTTTCTGGACAGCATTTCTCCCTCCTATTGATTTGTTGTGGCATAAATACCTCAAATCTTTACTATAGACTCTTAAAAATAAAGGTTCTCGTAGAACCTTTCAATGAACAGGTCTTAATGGAACCCATTTGTATTTTTTCTTAGTGTGAAGAACATTCTAAAACAATCTGAAACTTTTTTTTTTCCCACAGTAAAGAACCTGTTATGGAAAGGTTCCATGGACATTTTAGAGGTTTTTTTATGTAACCACAGACACCAATAAAGAATCTGTATTTTTAAGAGTGCACAAGCCTACACAAATCAACTGCAAGGGAAAGAGACAAACTACTAAGCAGAAATACTTTATTACTTGATAAAATTTTACGCTTCTTTTTTCATTAAATATAACAATATTTATGTTTTGAAAGCTGAAATGAAGTCTTATGTGAGAGCAGTAATGTAAACAGCAGAATTTAAAAGATATGGGGGTACTTTTTTGGAACAATAAAAAATACTCTAGTGCTGAAATATTCTAGCTCTTTGACTTTACAAGTCAAATACAAATTTTACTTTTACTTCAGTATACTTCAGGCTCCCGACGCGATGTCATTCATTATCTGCACAAATTAACAGTCTGGGCACGTCGGTGGCGCTCGCGCTCTTTTAAACTCACAACCGGCAAATGATCCATCCAGAAATGACGGCGATCGACAGAACATGTTTATTTTTAGAATACATCACAATCAATCCAAACGAGATGATGACAACTCGCACACCTAACGTTACTTTACGAACTGCACTTGTATGTGCATAAAGAAGCCAAGAGAAGATAGAAGAATCTCCAAAAGTCATCAAATTACAGATTAGACATTCTTATATGTTAAAAAAAAAGTTAGATTTTATTTCCATCATTTATACTTTCAAAATAACAGAAAACAAGAAAATGGTGTCTGCAAAAGTTTGGGCACCCTGCAGAGTTTATAGCATGCACACCTTTGGAAAGCTGAGACCTGACAGTGTCATGGATTGTTCTCAATCATCGTCTGGAAAGACCAGGTGATGTCAATCTCAAAGGTTTTAAATGCCCAGACTCATCTGACCTTGCCCCAAACAATCAGCACCATGGGCTCTTCTAAGCAGTTGTCTAGAAAACTGAAACTGAAAATAGTTGACGCTCACAAAGCAGGAGAAGGCTGTAAGAAGATAGCTAAGCGTTTTCAGATGCCAATATCCTCAGTTCGGAATGTAATTAAGAAATAGCAGTCATCAGGAACAGTGGAAGTTAAAGCAAGATCTGGAAGACCAAGAAAAATATCCGACAGAACAGCTCGCAAGTCAAAAGCAAGTCAAAAACCACGTTTGACTGCACAATCCCTCCAGAAAGATCTGGCAGACACTGGAGTTGTGGTGCACTATTCCACTGTAAAGAGTTACTTGTACAAATATGGTCTTCATGGAAGAGTCATCAGAAGAAAACCTCTTCTGTGCTCTCACCACAAAAATCAGCGTTTGAAGTTTGCAAATGAACATACAGACAAGCCTGATGCATTTTGAAAACAAGTTCTGTGGACCGATGAGGTTAAAATAGAACTTTTTGGCCTGAATGAGCAAAGGTACGTTTGGAGAAGAAAGGGCTCCGATTATAATGAAAAGAACCTCTGTCCAGCTGTTAAGCATGGGGGTGGATCAATTATGCTTTGGGGATGTATTGCAGCCAGTGGGACTGGGAACATTTCACAAGTAGAAGGAAAAGTGGATTCAATAAAATTTCAGCAAAGTTTGGACGCTAACTTGATGCCATCTGTGAAAAACTGAAGTTAAAGAGAGGATGGCTTCTACAAATGGACAGTGATCCTAAACGCACCTCAAAATCCACAGTGGATTACATCAAGAGGCGTGAACTGAAGGTTTTGCCATGGCCTTCAAAATCTCCTTACCTCAACATAATTGAAAATCTATGGATAGACCTTGAAAGCCCAGAAATCTCAAGGAACTGGAAGACTTTTGTGAGGAAGAATGGGCGAAGATACCTCAAACAAGAATTGAAAGACTCTTGGCTGGCTACAAAAAGCGTTTACAAGCTGTGATACTTGCCAAAGGGGGGCAGTGCAAGGTGTTAACTTTACAGGGTCCCCAAACTTTTGCAGACGCCATTTTTCTGTTATTTTTACCTAAAGTGTAAATGATGGAAATCTTTTTTTGACATATTATAAGAACGTCTAATCTGTAATTTGATGACTTTTGCAGATTTTTCCATCTTTTCTTGGCTTCTTTTTGCACATTAATACAAATTTGACCTGGGGTGCCCAAACCTTCGATTCTCTCTCTCGCTCTCTCGCTCTATCTCTCTCTCTCTCGCTCTATCTCTCTCGCTCTATCTCTCTCTCGCCCTCTCTCTCATTCTCTCGCTCTCTCTCGCTCTCGGTCTCTCGTTCTATCTCTCTCTCTTGCTCTCTCTCTTGCTCTCTCTCTCGTTCTCTCTCTCTCTCTCTCTCTCTCTATATATATATGTGTGTGTATGCACAGTGGTGTGAAAGTGTTTGCCCCCTTCCTGAATTATCACACTTAAATGTTCTTATTATATATTTAAATCAATTTAAATATTAGTCAAAGTAAACACAAAATGCAGTTTTTAAATGAAGGTTGATACTATTAAGGGAAAATAAACCAGACATTCTCCTTCAGGATTTTTTGTGTAGACAGCAGAGTTCATGGTTCCATTTAACACGGCAAGTCTTCCGGGTTCTGAAGCAGAGAAACAGACCCAGACCATGACACTACCACCATATTTTACTGTTGTTCTTTTTCTGAAATGCGGTGTTACTTTTACACCAGATGTAATGGGACACACACCTTCCAAGAAGTTCAACTTTTTTCTCGCCAGTCCACAGAGGTATATTCCCAAAACTCTTGGGCATCATCAAGATGTTTTCTGCCCAGTCTCTTTCTTATGGTGGGGTCATGAACACTGACCTTACCTGAGGCAAGTGAGTCCTGCAGTTCTTTGGATGTTGTTGTGGGGTCTTTTGTGACCTCTTGGATGAGTCGTCGCTGTGCTCTTGGAGTAATTTTGGTCAGCCGGCCACTCCTGGGAAGGTTCACCACTGTTCCATGTTTTCGCTAATTGTGGATAATGGCTCTCACTGTGGTTCACAGCTTTAGAAATGGCTTTATAACCTTTTCCAGACTGATAAATCTCAGTTACTTTTTTCATTTGTTCCTGAATTTCTTTGGATCTCGGCATGATGTCTAGCTTTTGAAGGTCTTTTGGTCTACTTCACTTTGTCAGGCAGGTTTTAAGTGATTTCTTGATTGAGAACAGGTGTGGCTAGAGAAATTGAACTCCGATGTGATAAACCACAGTTATGTTTTAACAGGTGGGGCAAACACTTTTTCATATATATATATATATGGAACCTCATGTGTCTTGCGGAAGAACATTGTAGCCGGAACTACACTGTGATACTCCGCAGCGGAGCCGAGCCCGGTCTGAAATAGTCCGAATATAAACACTTATAATAGGCGCGCCGTAGTGATTCAGGATAAGACAAAAACACGGTTTGGAAAATGGATTCATGATGTACTCGTTCATTGTATAAATTTTGTTCATTTTGAAAACAAAACAGTTCCGCACGGCAGCAGCTGCTGATACCTCGTTCTGTTACACACGTGCGAATAACATAATCATGCACTCGCACAAATGCGACCACATAAAATTTGAACTCGCACATCGTCAAAAAAAGGTCAGAACCCTGTGTATGTATGTATGAAATTCAGCTTTGTCATCACAGGAATCAATTACTTTGTAAAATATATTCAAATAGTTCAAATAGAAAACGGTTATTTTTAATTGTAAAAATAAGTGTTTTACTGTAAACGCAGCCTTGGTGAGCAGACAAAACTTTTAATGTTTTCTTTTAAAAACATAAAAAATATTACCGATCCCAAACGGTGTTTTGTGTGTGTGTGTGTGTGTGTGTGTATGTATCTGAGATCATGTACCGTGCCGTGACAATAAGTGTTTATTTTTAGCTTGCTAATGTGGTCTTTAATAATGTATTAATGTTGAATCATGCCTTGCAGTTCTCCATTGACATTCAAACGTCGCGATGCTGATGCTGATTGGCACATAGATGTCTCGGACTCCTTGGTATGGGCACGATGTCTAATTGTCTCTTTATTAGACATCGTGCCATTCTGGCAGGAAGAAAAAAGGCTAGACAATGTTCCTTTCGTAATAGCTTACACAAGTTCTCGTGTTGAGGTTTAGTTTCTGCGCAGAATCCATGAATGTGGGCATGGACTTCCAGAAAGACAGACGTTGTCTACATCGGTTTTGAAAAAGAGGTTGACAGTCGAAACGTAGTAAAGGTATTTGCTCTGCAGAGTTCAATTAGTTGGATGATTGATGATGAAGCAGCGCGAGCGTAATTGCGCTTGTCGCTCTCTGTAAACTCGTGTGATCTGATGCAGCGCGCTCTCACTGAGCCTTCGGGTTTATTTGGAGACGTGTGCGCATCGTTCTCTCACTCACTCTCAATCTCACTCTCTTCCTCTCTCTCTCTCTCGAACTTCATCGACATGGCCAACATGGAGAGCAAATACAAACACGTGGATCGCTCTTATCCTATTTTTCTCTCTCTCCTTGAGGAGTAGCGGTGAGCTCCGCATTTATGAACGGATTCAGCGTGATTCTCGTTAAAGAAGAGTTGAAATATGAGATGCTGAGAGGCGCGAGGTCTCTGTCCGATAGTAGAGAATGGACTGCATTTGTATTGTTACTACCAAGGTAAGCGCACAGATTAACAGTGACTTACTGCGACCTGAGTGATCTGAGCAGTATGGCAGTATTATCATCTTGTCCTTTTTGAGCAGTTCTTTAAATTTGAGACATTCCTTACCAGCTTTTTGTACTGAACGTGAATGTTTTTGCTCTTGTTTGAAATAAGTTTAGAAGAATTGGCCAATGGAATTTTATTGTTGCTAAACTACTTCTGGGATGTAAATTTAAGCACTTTAATAATAATAATGATAATATTATTAACATATTATTGTTATTATAGTTTTGTTATTTTCTACTTAGAACTCATAACAATACGATTTATTTTTTGTTTCTTTGGACAACATATTTGTTTAAACAACAATTAAACCAAATATTTAAGATTGATTGACCATTATTAAGTGTCCCTTTCGTTTCCTTTTGTTTTACTGATTCTCGGCATCACCTGTTTCGTTATCTGGCTTTACTAAGCATCTTGAATTTCATGGTTATAGGGAATCTAGTCAAGTTTAAGACGATGTGTATTCCTCAGTGTCCTCCTTTCCTCGTGTCCACATGTACCAACAGATAAAAGCTTAAGGGACATTCTGTTCAAATTGTTGATTATGTTACCACTGTTGAGATGTCATGACACTTCTGCTTCTACTGCACTTTCTTCATACCAATGTTGTTTTATCACTGGGCTGTAGTTTCGTTCCTTCACTACAGTACTTTAATCCATTATAACTGTTCTTAGATGACTGAACACGCAATGCTGAGTGGCTCTTTTTTTTTGCTGATTTGTTTGAATAAAGAAAGACGGCAGCAGGAAGTCTGGACAATATCTGACATTTTGTATTCAAGTCTTCTCATCCTGCTTTACTGCTGTTTATCTCATGGGCCTTACTGTCATTTATTTTGACCTTCAGGAGCCTGATGTCCTGTCTTTGATCCCTAGTATTTTCTCTCATAACTGTGGGCTGATTATATTGAAAAGTGCTGTTAGGCTGCATTCTGCGTATTGCATGTCACTAGCCACATTTCCATCACCCTTTAAATTGCAAATTGAAAATGCGCTCACTAGAAAAACTCCCACATATCGCAGAAAGGATTTTATGCTCGCATTCTGTGGTTTTTCGGGCAATTTGAAAAAGGAATATTTCGTAAAATTGCAAAGGAAACAGCATTTACAGGTCACCTGCCATATGTAAAAGTCGGTCATTCTTCAAGAGGATGCAGTATGTTTGGACAGAAGACGAGAGTTCTTCATTAAACTCATAAAAGACAAGTATTACAGGACTACTGGATTCTAAACAAAGAAATTCCACAATCTCAGTTTACCACGGCCTTGAAGCAGATAGGAGGGAGAAACACCAAGAAGCACCTCGTACGTGGCTGCTCCAAAGTTTAAGGGTGCGTTCACACTTGTAGTTCGGTTGGTTTGGTTCGTTTGGTCCGGACCAAAAAACAAAACATAGTCCTGGTCCACTTAGCGTTCACACTGGCATTTTTAACAGCGAACCTTAAGTTACCGAACCAAAGGCACAGGGATACGGTCATGACCTGATTGGTCGCTTTTATGACGTATATTTCGCAACGGAGCTTGATTCACAAACATTCAAAACAATGCTGTGTTCTGGATTAAACGTGACCATTTTATGCGTTTACAAATGCTTTATTTTTACCAGCTAAAAACTCATGAAGAGCTCATAAAATGTTCAAAACGGCACCAGGATTTCCTCCGTTGTATGCAGAAACAAACATTGATGAGGCACTTTACCTCCTCGTTGCTCCACGTTCGCCCGTGACTCATTTTTGATACACCGATCTTTCCGCGTCGTCAAATCAGCTGACTTGTAGCGTCGCATCTTGTGACATCACGTCCTGTTTTTGGTTCGTTTACGTGTCTTTGGTCCGTGTTGCGTTCATATATCAATCGAACCGCACCAGAGTTCGTTTGGAAACGGACCGAGACCCATCTTTTTAGCGGTCTCGGTCCACACCAAGGTTCGGATGGCAGCGCTCACATATGTTCAAACGAACCGCACTAACTGAGCAATCGCACCAGGGTTCGTTTTAATCAAACCAAACATGACAAGTGTGAACGCACCCTAAGTTGCTTTCTTGCCATAAATCCTTGGATAACATGTGTACGTCTCCTTTGATTAAAGGTAATGGCCAGTGCAGTGGCTGGACCAACATCTGTTGCAAAATTGTTAGCAGTGTAGCGACATATGAAGCACAGCTGTCTTGACTGTGAGCTTGACCTTTGATGACTTATATAAATCAAGTTAGATTTAGATTGCAGTGCAAGTGACTTTTGGCTCAGCCTGGAGTCATTTTTTGCACTGGACTGTACGCACAAATCGCTGAAAGATTACTTCATTTCTGAACTGATTACTGCGAATTTTTTTAGCTACAGCATAATACACTCACATTTATGATCCCTAAATATAGACTACACAAATGACATTTCGGAGTAAACCAATGAATAACCTATGAGCTTCTGTTGTCAGAAATGTTGCAGATGAGGCTATTTCTGCTCAAGAGAGCAGCATTTGTGTCCCTGTGTGGGAATTCTCAAGGAGTTCTCACATTCTGTTTCTTCCATAACCCCCCGTTCAGAGTGCCTGGTTGTTAGGCTTCACAGAGGATGGGCTCCGGTTGTGTGGAGTGACTGCATGTTTTTTGCATGCATGACTGCTAATGCTCATGTCTCCTCTGGTTGGTGCCAGCCTCAGGGCATATCAGACTTGCGGTTAAAAGCACATAGATTTCCATGTGGGCTTTGCATTGACTTCACCCAGTACCAGGAGGCAAAGTCAGGAAAAAAAAAAAACTCTTTTGGTATACATCCTCTGCTTTCTCACTGTCCTCACAACATCCTTTTATTTACATATTTATTTATCCCATTATCTACATATTACCACAATTTATGTGATTCCGAGATTTTTACATTTTCCGCCTGCCGATGAAGATTCGGACACCCTACCGTCCACATGATATTTGCTTGTCAACATTATACACTCTGAAACGTTTTAGTCAGGGTCAGAGATTACAGTGCAGGTTTTATTAAGTTTACAGGTCTGTTAAATTGTGCAGTGGCAAAGAGCTCTGTAATAAAAAAATAGCCATAGACTGGCCTGAAGAACTTGCAGACACAAGTAACTCAGCTCATTTGGACTTTGGTGTGTGTGTGTGCGTGCATGCGCACACACGGCTCAAATCTGATTTAGTGGGGCTGTGTGGGAGTCATTGTAGCGTAGCCTGCATCAAATGTCATGCTACATATTATCTCAATTCACCCAAATGAATGACTCATTGGTTCTGATATGGACCATTCTCTTCTGGGCATTACAGTCTGCGCTAATCACTTCTTTTAAATATTCGTCATTTTTGTCTGTCTACCATAACTAGGTCTTGATGATGTCTTGAGAGCTCTCACTACATTACTAGATTCAAATAAATAAATGAAGGAAGCTCCGTTGTCATCTGAAGGGGGCCCTATTACACTTGTCATTTTTATGCATGGGGGTGAAGATGCCAAGCTTTCTCATTATCCTTGTGCTTTTATGCTGAATTATGCATTTAGTGGCTCTGCGATATCAAGCTGGAACACGGTATCTCTTTATTTAAAAGTACTCTGTTGTTTTTGGCTCCAAGAACCTACTGGTCAGCTCTGATAGAGTAATTATAAAATGATAAAGATAGTTACATTACATTACACTTTTATCCAAATAGCAGCACAGAGAAATGATCATTGGAATCACTTTCACAATGATTTCATCCAGATGATGAGTGATTAAAACAACATTGACAGCCAATCAGAATGCATTCTGCTTTAAGAGCTTGAGCATTCTGATATAGCCTTAGTGTGTACTATCGTTTATATTCCTGGTTTGAACAGACTGTAATGCTTGTAAAATGGTCAAATGTTGTTAGATTCCATTCTGGACCGATTTGAAGCCACAACATTTTCTTCGTGTCAGCTGTTAGTCCATATGGACCCTCAGTTCTCAGTGGAGATGCGGCGTGGCATGATGAGAGGTGTGGCTACTGCTGAAAGATAGAAAAGCCCTCATGTCGTTCTCTTAAGGCTGTGACAAACCAAGCTGACGTAAAAGAACTAGCGGCGACAAAAGCTGACTGTGTTGTCACCTTGCGTCAGCCAAAAAGCTGAACTGTAATGAAATAACTTTCTATATCAGCAGGTATCAGTTGTATATATTCTTCATTCAGAAAGGAAAACTTAAACTAGGACTGCAGATATGCAGACTGTAAACAAAGCAGCGCTTGTTTAGCATTTTGCATTTAGCATTTCTTCATTCCTGGTGGCACGTTGTTACGAAAATATTTGCGCATTGTAATACTTGGGTAAGAGGAAGTAAATAGAACGGTCTTTCTGTCTGTGGCATCTTGACTTCTTTGCTCACTTTCATTACTTTCACTGATCAGTGATTTGTAGCTCGCAGACTGCGCCAACTCGCGCTCTGTTTACATTCGCTTAAGACATAACCAAAATGTTTATGAGGATCCTCGCCTAATTCTTTACTATTATGTGACTGTTCGAGTGCATGGGCGTGGAAAAAGTACTTAATTTGCATGGTGTTCGAGAGTATGCTTTCTCCGCGTACACTTGGAAAACCATCTTAGACTGAAGTTTAGTACCAAATTAAGTTCTCCCTCATGTCTCTTGTGCTTGAATGTTTGAATTGACAAGACTTGTGCAAATGATAAACTTTTGTGACCCCAGGCCATTGGGCTGTTCTTATCGTTGAGCCCTTTAGGTAATACCTCTCATTGTTTTTTTTTTAGACGTTGATCACTATCCATTGCAGTGTTGCCAAATACTTTCAGTTGAAAGTCGCTACAACTGGTTGCTAATTGTCGCCAGATGATGTCATACATCCATTAGTATAAATATAAATCAGTGGGCGAGTCACAGAATCTAGATAAGGTTTGTCCAACAAGTTACTAGATTTGTTGCTGCTTTTGAAAAAAAAAGTCTCAAAACGTCTCCCAAGATCTCTTTTTACTTTTAATATTTTCCACTTTTTGTTTTAGAAGGTTTTCCACCAAGGTTTTATGTGCAATGACCCCATGAAATCAAATTTGAACTTATTTGACTTTTAGACCATGTCTGCTATCTTTGAGAACATTTATATGAGTCAAAGTTGACAACCTTTTTTTTGCAGACTGTATTATTATACAAAATCTTTGGATCATTAACAACACTTTGAACAAGCCATTTAGTAATGATAGTGCTCATGTTTTATGAACCTCAAGTGCAAATTATTTGCTTAATTTCGAAATTGCCATGACTGAAATTAATATACTTTTTTTAAAGTACATGCAAATAATCATATCTGCCCTTTGTATGTTTCTTCCAGATCAAGGGGCTGATGTATAAACATTGCGCACACAAAAAAAAAGGCATTTTCCTTGCACCTATTGGGATTTATAAAAATAATAAACAGGGCAAAAAAGTGTCTGTGGCATGAGCACATGGAACTTGATCATGGATCAGCCCTGAATGATGAACATGAGCTTAGAGCTATTTAACTAGCTCAGTGCAATTCATCGGTCAAATTATGCTTGGCTCGGTATTGAGCTACATAAAAATGAATCAGAGTTCAGAGCGCTGCTTTGTTTACAGCGGTAACCTGGTAAAGCAATATATTAATGCTGTTCCATAAGCACCATCTACTGTCAGAGATTGAAATTGCAATTGTATTCAGCATGTCTGCCATCTTCAGTCCAATGTGAAGATCGACCCATATTTAATTTTTTTACACAGCTTGCCTTGTAACACATGCAGTGTTTTAAATTTTAAGAAGCTGACGTGCTTTCAAAAAATATAGAATAAGGTGTGAAGAATATTATAGATATTGTTTATAATGTTGACTAATCCCTTTTCTTAAACTGTTTAAAGGCTGAAAGTGAGATTTTTTTTTTTTTTAAATAAATACTTTTATTTATAAAATAGCAGTGTTTATAAATATAAAATGGCTATTAAAATTTATAAAATAGTTGTTTTTTTAAATATGGTGGAATAAGTCCCGCCTTCTAAGTAAAAGAGACCAATTGCTGATTGGTAAATGCATTGGGTCACTGTAGCAGCTGTTAGAAGTTAAGGTTCCTATAGAAACCCAAGACTCATGCTTATGCTTCACTTACGCATGAGATAGTCTGAAAAATAAGCTTTTTTTAATGCTGTTTGGGCATAAGAAAGAGAATTCAAACCTGGAGTGAAACTTGGTTTTCTACCAGTACCCCAACATGCATGATTGATATTCCTGGTTATAGTTGGTGCAGAAAGGATAGACCATCACGAAGAGGAGGGGGAGTCATGATTTATATTAAGGATACTTTTAAATGTGCTGAAGTGAATCTAAATATCGCTGGATTAGAATGTTTGGCGTTACATGTTATAATGTCCCCAAAAATGAATTTTGATATTGTGATTCTGTATAATCCACTCTGACATGATTCTTCTTTTTATTATAATTTAGAGGAATTGTTGAAGTGTTTAAATTGTTCTACCGAAACTATTTTATTTGGAGATCTTCACATAAATTGGGCAGACAAACCGTAAGCGAAACCTGAAATCAATTACAGTCAAATATAAATTCAACCAGTTAATAAAAAGTCCAACAAGGATAACAAAAACAAGTAAAACTCGTATTGATCCGACATTTACAAATAAACCAGAAAGGGTAATAAAAATATCTAATCTTTTGACAGGTTTGTCAGATCATAACATGATCCATGAAACTGACAAAGAAACGTTTGCAGAGTAATTTTCGTCAAACTTTTAAACCCGGAGTAGAAGGCATTCCTAAGAGTAAAATGACTAAATTAGAAAATGATATCAAAAATATCAATTGGGATGATGCATTACAAATTGGTGACCTGGATAAAAACTGTGAAATTGTAATGAGAAGCATTGAAAAAATTATTCAAAAGTACACGCAACCCTTGAAATGTAGACAAAATAGTGCATCCCTACTATGGCTAAATTCAGTTATCCATCAACTAATGAAAAAGAAAGATCTTGCTTTGAAAAAGTCTTTGCTTACAAAAACACAAACAGAGATCCTAAGTTTTAAATCGTTAAGAAATAAAGTAGTTAGTGAAATGAGAAAAGCGAAAACTGCATATTTCGAGCAGTTTGATTGCAGAATGAGGAGGAAATCGCTCATCTGGAAGTGTATTTATAAACTTTCTAAACGAGAAGGCCCACAAAGAAAACCGTTGTTGGCTCTGCACATAAACGGAAGACTTAGTACTGATAGCTCTGCAATTGCTAATGAATTTAATAGATATTTTATCCAGTCTGTGGAAGAACTTGCTATACGTTTTGAACCTGTAAAATGATCTCGATATACAATAAAAGATACACCCTCATCCTTTTATATCTCTGAGGTTGATGAAGATAAGATACTTCAAATTATTAATCAATTGAATAATTTGAGGGCTAAGGATATATTTGGAATGGATTCTGCATTCGTAAAAAATATAGTGCTTGTCTGCTAAAGCCCTTGGTAAATTTGAGAAATGTCTCTGTTAGAGAAAGTAAATTCCCCTCAAATTGGAAAACTGCTATTATAACCCCAATTTTTAAGGCAGGATCCGTTGATGAGGTTCATAATTACAGACCAATTTCTATACTATACTTCTATAATCTAGAAAAACATGATTTACTTCACTCTAAACAGTTTGGTTTTAGGCCTAAGCATTCAACAGAATTGGCGAACTGCTTTCTCACAGAATTTATTCGGATAATGGAAATGTAGTAGACGCAGTGTTTTTAGATCTCAAAAAGGCATTTGACACTGTGAATCATGACATTCTCCTGCAGAAATTAAATTTGTTTAGTTTCTCTCAGCAGGCAATAAATTGGTTTAGATCATATTTGGAGTCCCGAGATCAGTGTGTTAAAATAAACAACTCAAGATCGTCTTTACGAAACAATGAGATGGGTCTCCCTCAAGGGTCAATTTTGGGTCCACTGTTGTTTTCCTTGTATGTCAATGATTTACCAAATTGTTGTAAGGAAACTAAATGTCAGTTAGATGCAGATGACACAGTCGTATATGTATCAGCACGGACTCCCCTCTTAGCTGCAAATATATTATCAAATGAAATGACTGCAGTGTCACAGTGACTACAAAACAATTTTTTGCGCTTGAATTGTTCAGAAACCGTCTCAATGTGCTTTTCAATTAGAAAGAAGGAAATGAGTGGTTTTGTAATTAAGATAAAACAAAGGGCAGTAGAGACAGTTAAAAGTTTTAAATATTTAGGTGTTATTTTAGATTCTCATCTGAAATTTGATGGACATGCAAAGAGGCTGTGTAGAACAATCAGAACAAACTTGAACTGTTTTTATATGATTAGACCGTACGTATCTCTAAAAGCTGCTAAGTTATACATGCGTGCAATGGTCTTCTCGCATTTATCTTATTGTGTGATTGTCTGGGGTCAGGTTTCTCAACCGACTATTAAACCGGTCAGATCTTTATATAAACAAACATTAAAAACCTTGCACAAGAAACCAAATAATATTTTACAAAAATACAGTCTGCTTAGTTTTGAAAATTTTATAAATCTGTCTCTTATAAAAATGGTTTTTAAATGTGTAAATAATTTGGCTCCAGAAATTATATGCCAATTAATATCAAAACGGAGTAGTAAGGGGATCACTACAAGAGGTGCTAATAATCTGAATTGCAGAGTACCAAAGAGAAAAACTAAATTTGCACAATTAACATTTTCAGTTCAAGGTACACTGCTTTGGAACTGCTTTTCAGTACCAGCTGAACTGAAAATGAGAGTTGGGTTAGTTTTTCAACGAAATTTAAAAAAGCAGATTTGTGATCACTGATGGTCGTACACAGTCTCAACTCCTTTTATTATTGTTACTTTCTCTTTTTTTTTTTTTTGGCTTTTTACTTAATTTTTTGTGCGATTTATTGTTGTTAAAAAAAAAGCCTAACTAGCCTTTGGCTGGAAGCTTGTATGTGGAGCATCGGCTGCTTGAAATTGTAGCAATGTTATACTACATTGTCCCTGTCAAATAAACTAATAAATAAATAAATACATTTATAATCATTATGGATGCCCAATACAGCCGCCTGGAGGTGTTGTAAATATGGCTGGCGAATGAACAGACTTTCCTTGAAAGAGAGTTGAAAGTGAGCATTTATTTAAACAATAACGACAAAGACGACTCGAAATATTTCAATTTATATATTTTTTTTATTTAATTATATTTTAATAAATTTGAAAAGAATTCATTCCACTGAAGCATTGAATTTTCCACAGCATTACTCCAGTCTTCAGTGTCACTTGATGCTTCAGAAATCATTCTAATATGGTGATTTGCTACTCAAAAAACATTTATTGTGTTATTTATTATTATTATACATATTGAGGTAAGATTAAAAATAGAGAAATTAATACTTTTATTCATCATGGATGCATTAAATCAATTTACAGTGAGCACAATTATTTAAGTTCCAAAGATTTCTGTGTAATAAATGCTTTAAATTTAAGTTCATTGAATTCCTTCTATTCATTTATACACTCTTTCCACAAATATACTAAGTCAATATTACTGTTTTTACCGTGTTTTGATTAAATAATTGCAGCCTCGGTGAGCATAAAAGACTTCTTTCAAAAACATATAAAAAAATAATGTTTCCAAACTTTGGAAAAGTTTTTTGGTCAAAACTTGCATGATTTAGACTGTAATGTTGTTTAAAAAAAAAAAAAGAAGTTTTTACAGTCATGCAGGGGTTGGCAACCAAAGTGCCATTTTTTAATTTATTTTTTGCTGTTTTGACTGATCGGAAAGCTATGTGCTTTGTTGAAACTGTTCCATTTATACCAATAAATACAGCAATGTTTGATTCTGTGAGCACTTTAGTTAGGATACTGCAGTTAGAAACAAAAGAGCACCTCTTCATCTTTAAACGTTGGGTAGAATAATCGCACTTCTCTGTGCAAGAACGCTGTCTCGACAAATCCTTGATTCCTGCTCTAGCTGCATTATAACATTCATATACTGTTTGCATGTGTCTCGACTCAGTTAGTCTATTAGACAGCACTGGGAGGTACAGAGAGATCGCACTTGAATTAGTACGAATGTAGTACATAATTTAACAGAGGGAATGACTGCTACATTAGTGTAGTGTATGCGTGTCTCGACAGTAGGTTCTAAAGCCACAATATGATCATGAAGCGAACTTGTCAGTCATTTTAATGGTTGACGCAGAGCCAACTCTGTCCAATAAGGGGACAGATGTACACGCATTTGACTTGCATAAACACATTTTGGTACGCTTTGAAGTATTGCCTTGAGAGAGCAAACCGAACCAAGAAGAAATACAACATTGTAACAAATTAAGTCCCTGTTTTGGAACGATGCAGTCAATCTACAGGTGTGAAAACGATAGCAAATACAGACATTGACTGTTATATAAATATTTACATGATTTCCAATTCATAATAGAATACAAGAGGGATTGTAAATCTACTCTTTTCAGGAATAGTGCACAGGTCCCGGCATATGAATGGTTTTATAAAACTGAAAACTTTTGTGCGTACTTTTAGGATGAAATCTACATGAGGCCCCAGACCATTTCTCCTGTATGTCATGATGTCATTTGTGGTGCATTCATATCATGTCTCAGCAATTCAAAATACAATATTAGTTTGATGGGACTGGAGATAAGGAAGCTTTCCTTTGGTTTGTTTGCTGGAGGACTGTTGTTGTGTGCCAGGACTCCTCTCATGTGACCTGTTCAGTGCAGATGCTGGCACCTCCACAGAGACTCCATCAATGACTTTATTGCTCTCAGATCTGCTCAAAAACAGATTCATAGTGAGAACAGTCATGGGATCTGTTGCTCCCTATCAGACATGCCCCACAGACAGTAGCAATAGGGATCATGGGGTTATTTCTCATTGGTTTTTGTGTATGTTCGTTTCTTTCTGAAACAAAATCAGGATTAGAATGTGCGTTACCTTGTCGACACACGAGCCGGCGAGTTGCACTATGGAGGATGATCTTGTCACCCGGGCTGGGACCGGCTTTCTGGTTTTCATGGACAAAACTTCAGAGATTGTAGTACAAAGTGTTATCAGTGAATGGTTGACTTGATTTCTAAACTTTTGTCACTGGACACTGTAGGTAGGGCTATTCATTTTGCTTCCCTCTCCTGGTTTTATATGGCGTTTCGTACCGAAAAGCCCAAATCAGTGTATAAAATTAATCGATGTTAAAGGTGAAGAAAGGCATGTCCTGCATCTCGTGAAGGTGCGTTTGTGTGATTGTACGCAATGCACATGCATGTTTCTTACAGCAATCAAAGGAGAGCAGACCAACTACTTTTTCTTCTTAGCTAGAATATCTTTTATCATCTGATGAAACATGCTCACCTCTGTGAAACGGAGATAATAGTGAAGCATATGCAAACCCAAACCCACAGCATTAGATTCATGAGCTATAGATTTAGTCCACAGGGTGGAGCTGTGTGCATTTATTTCAGGCTTCCCGAAGACAACATTGCAACAGTTTCAAGTGGAGGTTTGCAATTATGACAAATCCTTGATTAGGTTGGTGATATGTCGTACTCGCCTCTTTTTTTTTAAAAGAAAAAGAAAAAGAAAAAAACCTGATTAAAAATAAATTGCTTTGAATAAAATTCATTATTAAGAGTGTTGTCACATTGTTGGGCTAGTGGGGAGAAAATGATTTAGTGTAATTGTTTGTAATGAATCAGAACAGTCGGCACAATCTTGACCACAGCCCAAATGTTCTTTTAAGAAAAATTTCTGTACGCGCCATAATACCCAGCTTTACTTTGATTCATAGTAAAAATTATGAGAAGCTTGTTAGTCAGCACAGTTACCCAAATAAAATTATAATATCAATTCTTATAGTCAGTTTAAAATACAGCTGGTGCTTTTTCTATCACTATAGTTAGAAATCGATAAACCGAAAAGTGCCACAGATGAGAACATAACATCTGGTAATGTTCCCTCTGTGCTGTCAGAAACTTCTGACCACACAGATCCAGATCCACCCTTCAAAAATGCTCTGATTCATATAAATCAACTAAATCGGCTCTCGAAGTCAGAGACTGAGATCTTCCAGAGCAGCCAGTTCTAAATTAAGGTGAAATTTGGAAAATGTCATTAATAATGGGCGGAAAACAACACAACTCCTCAATCCTCCCTTTCCCCCCCACTGCCCAGCACCTTCAGTAATGAAAATAACCCAGAAATTCTGTATGTTGCCACAGAAATAGCATTCTAAAATAAGTGATTAATAATAAGTCTTATTATATTCACGTTTTCGTGTTCTCGTCATAAGTGTCTCCATGACGCAGCATACAAGCATTCCGGTGAGTTTGCCAGCATTAGTTGTGTTGCACGCTGTGTGACGCATACATATAAAGAAACGGAAGGATCTGAGTCACACTTGGACAGTGAGGCACACCGACAGCCGAAGTAACGTATCATGGGAGAAATTGACGCTAGTGGAACTATTGGCTCGGAGCCCTTTGACATTTGCACAAAATATAAATACACATTAGAGAAGAAAGTCGATAACTTGCGGAAACCAACAAAATGTGCTGTTGTTTATTACAATATTACTTTGCTTTGAATTTATTCTTGGATTTCTGCGCTGACAGATCATGGCACATGTTTGCACACGTTTTGCGTACGAACATGATCTCATTAGCTGTAAGGATTAGATTAGTGTGTATGGCAGTATTTTGCTACAACACTCTTGGCTTGACTGCTGATTTAAAAATTTCCTGAAGCAAAGTCAAAGCCTGATCTTTGTCATTGCAGACCCTCCCCCACATTACTGCCCCTTTTTGGCCAATGACCCGAGGGGTTTGTCCTGTGTGACCGTTCCACGGACATCATAATCAAACCTTATACAATGGAAACATAGACTAGTTAAAGCTTAAGAAGTTCTCTGCATGACCCTGTCATGGACCACTTTCTCCATCGCATGGATTCCTTCAAGAAATGGCACCATTCTCCGAAGGTCACAGCCAGACCGTCCAGTCAGCTGGCAATGACATTCTGTCGTCTTATTGGCCAGTCTCCGAGCTCCCCCTCCCCTGCCCCTTTCCTCTCCTCCGTGTAAACGTGCAGGACGCCACTCCATTAATGCTCCTCCTCCATGCGAGGCTGTGCTCCCTGAGGATGTTGGTTTGCTGTTCCTCTGTCTCACTGATGACTGCTTTAGCTTTTTTTCCCTTCCCCTCAATGTATCGGGTGACGTAGAGCACCCACGCTGAGCATGAAACAGAGAGAGACTCAACCCAACTCCTGTCTGACGGAGCCCATGTGACAAACCCCACGCTCTGCAACAGCTTTACCGTTCCCTCCCTCCCTCCCCTCACATCTCTCCTCCTCTTTCCTCATTCCCTTCACAACTCACTGCGTTGTGTTCACTGTGGCGTTCTTCACCTCTTTTGGGAAGGAGGTGGTGGTTGTCTGGTATCTTGTGTGATGGAGAAGATTTAACCGGAAGAGCCGAAAGCTGTGCCTCACGCTTGAACACACTGTCTTGCACACGGCATGGCACCAGCGAGGCCTCCGTGTAAACATCTACTCTGTGACTGACAGCCGTGAGGTCTCTGGTCAAAAGGAAGGAAGGAAGGACCGTGGAAGACCAGTAGGAAGGTGGAGAGACGGATTCTTCATTACGAGCAAGTGAAGCAGAAGAAGGAAGCACTAAGAGAATAGCGGAAGACAGGAGCAGTGGTGACGGAGAGGGGGGCGTGTGGAAAACTCGCTGGATGAAGGAAGCAGACTGGCTGTCCCTTCCCTGGCGTGATGGAGTGAGACGAGGAATGAGGGTGGATGGTGAGAGCGGGCAGCAGCAGCAGCAGTGGAGGGGCAGGAGGAGGAGGAGGTGCAGGGGGAGGTGGTGGAGCAGGAGGTGGCCGGAGAGGCAGGAGCAAGTATCGCTCGCGGAGGCGACTTTCTGGCTCCTCGCTGGCCGAGCGGCTCAGCTGCCATAGCAGCGAGAAAATGTCACCCAGCATCAAGAAGTTGGACTGTTTCTCGCCCATGCTGTGCCACTGCAAAGTGGCCTGTACGAATAGCACCATATCGCTCATGTTTGGATGCAAGGTGGGTGGCGGAGCTCTCTGCTCTGTTTCTCAGGTTTGCTTTATGTCAGAGATAGAGGACAGACTGTGAGAATCTGTCCAGCATGTGCATCCAGGTGTAGCCAAGTGTCGCTGCCAAAATGTTCTTCTGTACAGCTGCCAGAAAGATCAAAGGAGAGAAAGTCTGAACTCTAAGGCACACGCAATCATCTTGGTGAGATAAGAGTTGTCTTAAAGATCCAGCGTACGCCAAAGTAGAGATATTCCCACGGAGAGCTGACAAAAAACATGTCCAAATGTCCAATGTACAAACATTTAGGTTCTCTCTTTTAGATTTGATTTTTGTTGTTATTATTATTATTTATTTATGTCCTATAAATATATTATCTATAGAATAGTTAGTTTAGGAGAAGTGGGATCAGGCATGTCCGAAGTCGGACCTGGGTCCGTGTGAGCCAGCATGCATGTAGAACTTTTTGTCCTCACAAGTTTACATTAACATGAGCTTATAAAACCTTTATGCATAAGAAATAAATAAAACTGATCAGATTTAGTTTCAAATCATTTTAGATGGACCATGTCACACCACACGACTTTTGGGAGCGTATTTTATGTTAACTACCAGCATGTTTAGAAGTGCTTGACTACTGGTATGGAGACTGTCATTTCCCGGTTTCAAAGCTTTTCTCTTTTAATCAGTCATTGGCTTATCTCTGCTTTGACTGTAGTTAACACTCTGCTCTTCAGTAATCACTCTCTCTTTACACCGATGGAGATTGCACACATTTTGTTGTATTAGCTCAGGGTAAAGCCTGCTTGTGCTTAATGAGAGTGTCACAGTAATGCGTTAGCTCTGGCATTACCACAGCACAAGAACTTCCTCATCTAACACTTACAGAATTTCATGCATGAAAGATTTTGATTTTTATGCTGAGTTATTCAGTACAGCATGATCGAGAAATTGTTGGTAACTACACTGCCCGGCCAAAAAAAAAAAAAAAAAAGTTTGGATTTAGATTTACAAATAATTAAGGGTATGTGACCTGATCATTATTGTTGTGATTATTATGTTTCTAGCATGCCATTTGTTTGGGAACAGTTCTTTCAACCCTAATTGATGGAATGTGTAGCTTTTCTTTTCTTAAACAACCATGTAGGAAGGCGTATCATGACCATATTCCAGGATGGAAATGTCAGGATTCAACAGGCTCAAATTGTGAAATGGGAGGGAGTGGATGGGAGGGAGCATGAAGAATCATTTTCACATAAGAATTCTTTCCTTGACTCTTGCATTGTCAATACAAGATCTTGATCATAAATTGATGCACCTCTTGATGGAAGTAAATGATCTTATCAGTTACAGGTGCATCAATTTTTGGTTAAGAAATTTATTTCAAATGCACTTTTCATTCAACGAACTGTTAGAAGTCATTGGCAAAGCAGTGTTTAACTAGGACCCTTTGGCTTCTGGCATGACAGCTGCCTGCATGGTGCCGTATGGTGTCTCATGCCACCACGAACCATGGCATTAACTTCTCAAATCCTTGATGCACAGCCCATAAGATTACATTCCATCTGCTCTGCTCGTGATTGACGTTCCGTTGGAATTCCTTTGTCAATGGTTAAAAAAATGGTGAATTCTTGAGGTGCAATCCTCAACACACCACAAGATCAATCTAAAATTTTATTACAAGAACTCACCTTAATTAAACTGAGCATGCCAAAGTTGTTTCAATCTCAGCCTGAAAATTCCTGAAATTTCTAAGTGTAATAAAAAAATAAAATTTAGAAAGCATACATATGATGTAAATGTAACATGTCAGCCAATATGATTAGCTCTTTCTACAGACAATCAGTAATTCTTACACTTTTTGGAAAATGTTATATTCCCATTTGGAGAATTTAATGTTTTTTGGTCATCCGTAAGCAATGACTGTTTAAAATGACTTGGAGCATTTGTCTGATTAAACTAGAGGGGAAAACGGCACTGTGACAGTGATGTATGAGGAAGCCTAAGCTGGCTGTTGGACTGCTGCTTGTGTAAATACTAATTTCTTAGTCAATCGTCCTTTGTTCCAGAACAAGCTGGCTGAATATACAGCTTCTATTTTTAGTTTCTTAACAAACATGGGAGGTTATGATGGCTTTGGTAGGCTTCCTTTCTCCATCGCTGTCTGTTTCTGCACAATCCATTGATTTACTAATAACAAGTCGGATTACATATTCCGATTTGCCAGCAGCTCGACACCTCACCATGTTAACACAGTTACCCATGAGGTACACTTTTCACCATCCAGTTTCTTTGCTCTACTGCTCACAAAATTCTCCTTGTAATCTTTGCCTTGAAAAAGCTTTGTTTGATACAGGCTGGCACATTCAGCACATCTCAGATTGAATTAGAATGATCCAAACTAGCCATTTCTCTGCACTTAAATGTCATTTCCTTGAAGACAGCAAGGGCACCACATGAAAGAGTAGTGGCTTTGTGGAGGAGCTCGTACTGCTCACTGGATTGCCAGATTGACAGCACGGTTTTAGCATCTGACCACACAGATGAGATAATTGCCCAAATGCCATGTCATGTCACCCCAGATTTTGTTGTTAGAACCGTTTCTGATGGCTTGTGTGCGGATTTAGTTACAGGCAATGTAAAGCATTGCTTTAAATCATTACCATTCGGTCACCCTGTAGTAACAGTAGGAGAGCACTTATCTTGCTGGTTTATGCGTTTAGACAGATGTAGAGCTGAGGCTCATTATGCAATTGTCACAAGAAATTATACATTCAAACAAGTATATTTAATGTATAATGTATAGCCAGCTCCTGGTTATAGTGGTATTTATTCACTTTATTGGTACTGGGTGCTTCCCTGTATTAAGGAGAAAATAAAAGTCTGTTCTCTAGATTTCTTTTAATCTTAAGGATAAACCTATATTCTAGAGAGTGGGATGTTGATAATATAATTTTGACAAGAACTCTGAGGCACATGTGAACTAGTTCTTACACTAACTGCTAACTTCACTTTCATCAGAGATTGCAAACTTCTAAATGATGCAAGGAAAAAGATCTGTAAGTTCTAAGATCTATTATTCTATATAAATTCTATATAAAGTCATTTATTGTACACAGTTTGCGTTGCTTGTTGCTTTCTGGAAAAAAACCCCCGCACATGTTTTAATAAGAATACTGAAATGTGAACCATTAAAAAAAAAAAAAAAAAATATATATATATATATATATATATATATATATATATATATACGGACAATTTATACATAATAAATATACAATATATTATGACCCTGCGAGTAGTCCATTAACAAACGTTTTGTTTTGATTTATTGATTTATGTATTATTTAAACCTCAGATGGGATAGCGAAAATACGCTTGAGAAACTCAAATTTACCAAACCTCTTCTTATCCAAATAGACTATTTCCTGTTTTCTTTTAGTTTTAAACCTCTTTTCCTGCTAGAATTTTTATTTTTTTAATTTTTTTTTTTTAATAATTTTTTTTTTAATTTTTTTTTTTTTTTTTTTTTTTTTACTAGAACTGAATAATATGACTGGTCTTTAATTCAGTTGTAATTATTTTAGTCGTTTTTAGTAGTATTTGCTATGGCTAGCATCAGTACTTTTGCTTAAGGTTATTGATTGCACAACCCACTGGTATTAAACAGAGGCACAAAACTTGTATTGGTGTTAGTGCCATGTCAATAAATGATAATTCAAAAGTTGTTTTTTATGTTTCTTTATATCAAATTTAAACTTGTGCAGAAAACATTTCTTCTTATTGACAAATTGCAATATAAAGCAGGTTATTGCAGTGTGTTTTCTCATTTGAAGCTGTGATTGTTGGCGCAGTGTGCAGAGGTGGAAACTCGAGTCAGTTTGGATTCCAGTCTGCTGTGGTGAAGGATCAGGTGTATCCCAGGAAAGCTCCAGATTGAATAGTGAGCTGCCTACCTCAGTCACAGCGGACCATGACTCAATAATGAGTGGTCGTGGTTGCCAGGATATCCTCCTCCTCATGTGCTCGTCAGGGAAGACTGTGAGCGCTCCTCTTCTATAATATGCTCTACACACCAAACACCTATAAATCAATCTTAATGATAGCAATTCTTTGTTCCAGTCTCGTTGATATTTCCATTTATGGTTGTTTAGAGAGAATTGCATAACTTGGCTGTATTGGGAAAGATGAAAACCTCCCAGACTGTGGTCAGATGCACGTCTTTGGACACCTTTTTGACTTTTTATTGTTGACGAGGCTTAGTCTGAGTGCATTGTGTAATTAGATCGGTCTCTGTCAGTTCAACAAAATGCAGCAGTTATATAGGTAATTTAGTAGTGTTTAGAGGGACTGTATCCATCCAAAACAACTCAGTATGTTGCTGCCAATTTATAGTTATATTGGTAATTCAGTTAAACTCAATTTTATTAAAATGTTACCTTTTTGGATTTTATGCTCATACTACTGTAATCTTAAAAGAACTGTTTACAGAACAAGCACAATAAAGTCCTTTCTAACTTTGATGCTAAAGATCCCCTTTCTAAAATATAAAGAAAAAGTGTGAAAACAGAGATGTGAAATAATGTTAAAATTAAATGGTTGACTTTTTATCGTTACAATGTACTGAAGCCAAAACAAATTATTGAAATGCTTTAATAAGTATATAAAGATAAAGACAGTTCAAAATTATTTTTAACTCTTAAACGTTAGAGCTATAGGTAGTATAATATTAATTTCAATAAATTAACATTTTTTTGCTACAGCATCGATTAATCAATGCATGCTTGATGAATAGTCCTCTTAGTCTTAAATATATTAAATCACAGTGGCTGATGGCCGATATAAATCTGATATATCTATAATTTATATTAGAAATATGAAAAGTATGAAAAGGAAATTAATTAATATATAAACCCTTAATAATTTTATGTAAAACCTATATATATATACATCTCGATCGCGTTTCCAGTGAAGCAGAACTGAAGTCTGAATTCACTTCACACGGATCGACTGTCACGCACAGAATACATGCGTTCACGCGGGTTACAAACACTTCAGAATTATTTGAATAAATCTGCAAGGTCTGTGAAATTGTTAATTATATATTCAGAGATTTGTTTTAATGATATAGATGTGTATTTGCTGAATGCTGAAGGTAAATGAGAAAATATTAGCCTTTAGTTTTCCTTTCTGTAACTAATAATATAAAGGCAAACACTATACTTTCTCCCATACAGTTTGCTTTCTTTCTTTGTTGTGGTTGGTCAGACAAAATAAACCAAACATTTTCAGTCCATTCACATTTGAGTCTATTTTCCCTAGTCAGTTTTTGAGTCGCTGACAGACTAACTGTGCGGGACCACTGGAGCAGAGCGCGAGCATTTTCAACGCACCAGCAGTTACGCAACGCAAGCAACGATGCTGCGTTTGAATTTTCGCGACAGAGACGTGCTTGTATACATTACCTTGACAACACTATTTGACGTTAGCGCAGGCCAAACATTCTCTCGCGGCCTATTGAGGAACTCTGGTCTGAGCCATTGCTGTTGAAGTAACTCAGTGCCTTTCTACCTGTGCCTTTTCTACCCCTGTATGCTGGCTCGTCCTTTCCACCAGCGTCCTTGAACTCCAAACTTTGTTTTAAAGTATTCAGCTATTGACCTTCTCATTTTTATAAGGCTTAATTCCTAAATTTCCTGAATTCCTAATTGCCGTGTTTCATCCTCATTGTGCAATGCAATCGCTCTCTTGCGGTTAATAAATAGAACGGCATGTGTCTTGCGGAAGAAAATTGTAGCCGGAGCTTCTTCTCTGATGTACTCGTTCATTATATAAACTTTGTTCATTTTGAAAACAAAACAGTTACGGACGGCAGCAGCTGCTGATGATACCTCGTTCTGTATACACGCCAATAACATGATCATGCACTCGCACAAATGCGACCACATACAATTTTAACTCGCACATCCTCAAAAAATGGTCTCAGTCTGGAACCCTGTCAATAAATGTGTTGCAGTATTTACATATAGTGTATTTCATTAAAAATGTAATATCTTAAGTTAACATTGAAGTTTGTCAGTTCTAAAAATGCATTTCAAACTCAATTTAAGTACAGTTTTTATTGATGGTTTGACTGGCGGGCCACCGTTGTTAAAAATTATGTATAATAAATGCCCCCTTTAGATTTATTGTAAAACTGTTACTTTAGGGGGAAAAAATGTTGTTTGATAAGCTTGTAAATGTAATTTGTGTTGGTGCATGGCACTGATGTTATCTCTTCTACTTGTCAGCATTGTATCTGTAATTCAAATGGGTTGGATACGTTTGTAGTTTTTGCCAACTCGTGCATATGATCCAATCTCTGCTATCCTGTCTCTTGACCGAAGCACATCAAGCTGTGGAGGTTAGTGTGACGCTGATGCAAAACCAGACTTCATTCACCCTGCAAAATTACACAATCTGAGTCGTTCACTATCCACCATATAGACAAGAATAAATGTGTAAAACGTGACCAATTTTAGATGCAGCTTTTGCACTTTTCAGTGTTCACTTTTTCAGACTTCAGATTTTGATTGGACAGAAATTCTAATTAGAAGCAGAAGTGCTGAATGATGTCATCAAACGTGTGATCTGTATTGGTGGTAGAGAGAAACTGCACGTTTTTTTTTTTCTTTTCTTTTTTTCCTCCCCCATTGTTTTAAAACATACTAGCTTGACTCTAAATTTACTCTGGTCTAAATTTATACTAAAAGCTACAGGCTCCAATTTTGATTTCATGGAGACTGTAAAATATCTTTCTACTAAACCCTTAAAGCCCTCTTGTGGCCCCATGGGGGTCATTGAACAAATACAGTTTAAATAACTGTATCATTCTAGACATGTATATTTTTGTATACTCTCTCAGGTCTATGTCGAATATCTAACTGTATCTTAGTTAAATATAAGTGATAGCAGAATATACTGTTTCAATGATTATGATGACTGATAACTGTCTGATGGACAGATGATTTTTAATAGCCAAATGCAATGATTAAGATATAGAATGACATGTAAGATGGTTATCTAGTTTGACCTCAATGTCCATCATTAAATATATTTTCTGAAACATTGTGGATGATGTACATCATTTCTCTTCACTTGCTCAAGGGGAAGTAAACCAAAACACTTTCCTGTAATCTAGCTACTGATTATACACCATGCAGAATCTAAGTGGTTGAACCAGTCCAATGATGCTTACGTCGGCTTCAAATAAAGGCTGCTTGAATTAGAGGCTTACCCATAGTGAGAAGTAGTCAGTATCTGATAAATCTGTTGCCATAGAAACTATGTCCATCCTCCGCCTGTGTGGAAACAGCTCATCGGTTACTTTTCTGTGAAAGCATGTTCCACTGTATGTATTTTAGAGGGAGGGGAACCCATTCATCATGATGTGATAGCACTACTGTAGTGCAAGGGAATGGGTTGATGACAAAGTCCCTCTCAAGAAAAAAAAAAGTATATTGTGTTACAAAAAATGAGGGAATGTAAGTCATTTACTTAATCATTTTACATTAAAGCTGTAAGATTTTGTTTTTCCACCAAATGCTTCTAGTCATATGCGATGATGCTTCACAATATCTAGTGGCATCTTTTGGAACACCTTTTTAAAACACAAAAGGAGAAATTGTTGAAGAATTCTGAGGGAATTCTCAAAGTCTAAAAAGGACAAAATGCACTGAAAAAAAATGTATACAAACTCTTACTCTATATTAGGGCCTATATTGGGTTTAAGTCATGTTATGTATGAGCTGAGCCGGACAATTACGTCACTGTTTTCTCCAGTGCTGATGTACATAAATTAACTAGACAAATAACTATTGATCTTTGCAACAGAATGCATCAATACAAATACATAGAATAAGCTGGACAATGACACCATTTTCTATGAGAGCTGCTGTGCAGCCAAAAATTATTGGCCAATTATTACTGTAAAGCTGCTTTGACACAATTTGCATTGTAAAAAGCACTATACAAGTAAAAAAAGACACAGACAAAATGTATCTTTAGTCTTCTGAATCCAAACAAAGATTTAAAATTTCACTGCTGCTCTCTAATCCTATGTGTTTTTAGTATATTCCCTTACAGTTAATAACCAGGTTTACAGATATGGTCATGAGTATTTCTTTTGGTTATAGTGAAATAAGAGTGTAGCATGAGCTTTTGGCTGTTGCTCTACAGTCCTGTCATCATGACACTTCACTGCATCTCTACTTTCTGTCAAAGATTTCCATAAATTCTTTATTTCCTGCTTTTTGCATCAACTACATGGTTTCTAAAATCTACTAAAACATAAACCCATAGTCTTTTTTATTTTTATTTTATTTGATCATCCTAATTTCACTTGTATGATTGTCTGGATATACAGTGGGTACGGAAAGTATTCAGACCCCCTTACATTTTTCACTCTTTGTTATATTGCAGCCATGTGCTAACATCATTTAAGTTCATTTTTTTCCTCATATATTTACACACAACACCCCATATTGACAGAAAAACACAGATTTTTTGACATTTTTGCAAATTTATTAAAAAAGAAAAACTGAAATATCACATGGCCCTAAGTATTCAGACCCTTTTCTCAGTATTTAATAGAAGCACACTTTTGATCTAATACAGCCATGAGTCTTTTTGGGAAAGATGCAACCAGTTTTTCTCACCTGGATTTGGGGATCCTCTGCCATTCCTCCTTTCAGATCCTCTCCAGTTCTGTCAGGTTGGATGGTAAACGTTGGTGGACAGTCATTTTTAGGTCTCTCCAGAGATGCTCAATTGGGTTTAAGTCAGGGCTCTGGGCCATTCAAGAGCAGTCAGTTGTTGTGAAGCCACTCCTGCGTTATTTTAGCTGTGTGCTTAGGGTCCTTGTCTTGTTGGAAGGTAAATCTTTGGCCCAGTCTGAGGTCCTGAGCACTCTGGAGAAGGTTTTCATCCAGGATATCCCTGTACTTGGCTGCATTCATCTTTCCCTCGATTGCAATCAGTCGTCCTGCCCCTGCAGCTGAAAAACACCCCCACAGCATGATGCTGCCATCACCATGCTTCACTGTTGGGACTGTATTGGACAGATGATGAGCAGAGCCTGGATTTCCCCACACATACTGCTTATAATTAAGGGCAAAAAGTTCTATCTTGGTCTCATCAGACCAGAGAATCTTATTTCTCACCATCTTGGAGTCCTTCAGGTGTTCTTGTCTTCCCAAACGTCTTCCATTTAAGGATTATGGAGGCCACTGTGCTCTTAGGAACCTTAAGTGCAGCAGAAATTTTTTTGTAACCTCGGCCAGATCTGTGCCTCACCACAATTCTGTCTCTGAGCTCTTCAGGCAGTTCCTTTGACCTCATGATTCTCATTTGCTCTGGCATGTACTGTGAGCTGTAAGGTCTTATGTAGACCGGTTTCCTGTCAAGCTTTCCTAATCAAGTCCAATCAGTATAATCAAACACAGCTGGACTCAAACGAAGGTGTAGAACCATCTCAAGGATGATCAGAAGAAATGGACAGCACCTGAGTTCAATATATGAGTGTCACCGCAAAGTGTCTGAATACTTAGGGTCATGTGATATTTCATTTTTTCTTTTTTAATAAATGCAAAAATGTCAAGAATTCTGTGTTTTTCTGTCAATATGGGGTGCTGTGTGTACATTAATGAGGAAAAAAAAAAAGAACTTTAAATGATTTTAACAAATGGTTGCAATATAAAAAGAGTGAAAATTTAAGGGGGTCTGAATACTTTCCGTACCCACTGTATCTCAGAGAGCTTACCTTTGTTACAAATCCTAGACAGATGTCTTGCTGTCTATTGTGTACATAGACAGCTGTGTTGTAAGGCAACATCCTAACAATCATAGAACTTCATAACTAACTTATTTGGAATGTCTTATATTAGCAGGTTCATTCCATGTCAAATTAACCAAATTTCGATAACTTCCCTGGCTCAAATTTTTGATTCTGTTAATGTTTTTTCTGTACAAAGACAAACATAAATGGTGATGAAAGCCAAAATATTGAATGCCACAGATGTATATGTACTTAGTAATCCACTATTTTGTTGAGGAGGGTCGAAATGACAATTTTCACCTGAGATTTGGAGCCAATTTTTAGGGTTGTAAAAAAAGACTTTAGAAAGATGGCAGCATCATTATTTTTTTTTACATAGAGATTGGTAGGTCTATTAGTAAAGTCCGTTGACTTCAGCAACATTATATATATAGTTGAATATCTGAAGAGCAAATAAAGTTGCAACTACAAATGTATCTCGTGTTTTAGAATAAACGTGAATATCACTTTACCAAAGTTTACATGCCTGTAACTCTAAAAGTATTCAAGATATCTTAATATCTTTGTACATTCTCATTCTTAATAAACTCTCCTTTTGAAATCTTAATTTTGAAGGCCTTATATAGTTCAGTCCCATAGGTATGAGGATCTCAAAGCAGCTCCATGTTCAAATTATTAAATTTTACCTATTGAGTTACACGGAATGACCCTACAGAAACTTCACACACAAATCTCCTCAAAGGAGACTTGACTGTATTTCTTTCAATACACTTTGCCATTAGCATGTTGCTAAGCTAACATAATACTTAATACTTAAAGCATAAAATTATATAGATTACACATAGACATTGGATAAAATAATCAAAATTAAAGGCAACTGTTTTTTTAATATATATATATATATATTACATCTCAGTATTGAAATAAATAAGCTTCTTGTCTGGTATTTTAGAATTATTTTTGGCCATAATACATTTTTGGGATTGCCTTCTCTGGGAAGGCCTAAGTGGTCTTCAGAGGCAGCATAATTAAAGGGTTAGTTCACCCCAAAATGAAAATTGTCATTAATTACTAAACCCTCATGTCGTTCCAAACTCGTAAGACTTTCGTTCATCTTCGGAAACAGAAATGCACATCTGTTTGATGAATTCTGAGAGATCTGTCTCTCCATTGACTGCCTTTGCAACGACCATGAAAAGATTCATTTTAGACTTTTACTCGCATGTAAACATTGATCAGCGGACATAAGCAGAAGCTCAACCGAGCATGAATAACGCACAAGAACTCTTCCAGAAGCTCAAATGTGTTGCTTAATCAATTAGGTTCATTCTCATGTGTTGCGCAGCTCATTTTAGCTTCTGGAAGAGGTTTGTTCTTGTGTGTTATTCGTGTTCGGTTGACCTTCTGCTTATGTTCGCTGATCAATGTTTATATGCAAGTAAAAGCCTAAAGAAAATCTTTTCGTCATAAAAAGCTCTTTGGAAAATTTGGACTAAACCGCACAATTCATATGGATTAGTTTAACGATCTCTTTTTGATCTTTTGAAGGATCAAAGTGATCGTTTCAAATGCAGTCAATGGAGAGACAGACATCTCACAGATTTCATCAAAAAGAACTTCATTTGTTTTCTGAAGATGAACGAGTCTTACAAGTTTTGAATGACATAAGGGTGAGTAAATAATGACAGATTTTTCATTTTGGGGTGAACTAACCCTTTAAGTTACCTACCTTTTTAAAACAACCTTCGTATCAGAAGCGTGCTTACGATGGCTTCAAATTCTGCATTTGTAGGAAGCTCACTGGGTTTTAAAATTGTATTTTTGTGACTACATTATCGATGCAAACCAAGCAGATTTCAAAGGGAAAAATATAATGTCAGAGGTTCTCAAATCTGTTCTCAAGCATTCATCTTTTCTAAACTGGTCGCTGTTGTTCTTTGCAGAAGTACAGACAACATGACGAAGACACAGGATCTCCACAGGAGCAAAGCTCGCCCCAGTTCACAGATGAGGCTCCTGGGCCAGAGCTGGTCCAAGTGGCAGAGAAGAACCTTTCTCAGATTGAGAATGTCCATGGCTATGTGGCACATGCACATATCTCCCCGATGAAGGTAGGCTTCGGTCTTGATCGGTTCACCTGTTTTAAAATGTGCCATGTTGTTGATCACCTTAATTCTGCCATGCAGTTTGTTATAGTATAACTGTGTGTGCCTCACTCTTTACGTACACAAGACACAAACGCACGTTTTAGGTTTTAGAATGGCTTCCTCTTCTTGCGTCATCACAAGAAAAAAGCTTGACAACCATAGTACTGCTACTGGTTTTGTTTTTTGTTTTTTTTCACAAGTAATCAAAATGAATAAATCTGACTAAAGTATACAATGAGGTCAGAATTAAGAAATGTTAGATTGGCTCTTAATCCACCTATGCACTTGGTTCAATGGGATTCTCATTGTTACGATGCAAAGTGCTTTATAACACAGAGGAGTTTGCAGAGCTAAAGCACATATGAACACATCTTTTTTGGTAGCTAACATTTAGGTGCAATTCTAAAATAAATCTGTATAAGCTTAGTATGTGCAATGTACTATTAAAAGGAGCATATAAATAATAATCATTAAATAGTAGATTAAACGAATTCATCATTTACACACCATAATGTGGTTCCAAAGCTGTGTAAATTACTCAACACTTCTCATTTGTTTAGAAAATTGAACAATATAAGGTTATGTAAATGTTAATTTAATCATGTAGAATAGAATTCATATAATGTGTGAAAAATAAATACTTACTGTTAGTTTTGGAAATAATGGCTAATAATGATGGCTCCTCTTTTCAGAGAAAATTCATACAGAATATAATCGTAGGTTTTTTCATAGTTTTTTTTCTTCTTGGTCAGCCTTTCTTGCCTGGTATTTTGCTGTGTTCGGATGAATGCATTTTTTTTATTAAGTCAAGTATTTGTATACCGCTTTACACAATACAGTTTCTATGCAGCTTGGCAGTGATAAAGGGGAAAATAATGATTAATGATGCAGATATAAACATTTAAATAGTGGCTGTCATAAAAACCATTTATTTATTCAAATATACATTAAATATTGAATAAGAGATTAAGTAAAAATACAATCAGCATGCAATATATTGCATATATTTGGCAAACTGCTGCTCTATAGAGTTTATGGACATTTACATGGCTTTTCTGAGGTAAGTGTAACACGTGACATTGTTCATAAGCTGTCAGCGGTTGAAACACTGATTGAATGATTACATAAAACATGAAATGGACTTTGGTTATTTGTTCTGTATCTCCTGATGTTCGTTCACGTTTATTTTTTGCCGTAACTAGTAGTAAAGCTTAAGAGATGCTCATTTCACAATCGCTCTGCACTGCCACTTTGCTTGAATCTGCCAACCCGCTTTAAAGAGTGCCAAAATGGTATTTATTGTTTCGTAATAAAGTTGACAGAATTTAAAAGCTCAAAAATAAAGCACAAAGCTTATTGCGATTTATAGGATGGGAGGTGCAACAACGCATTGTTCATTCAACAACTGAAAATGGCATAGACCAAATGATGGAGTCTTGGGATTTAAGAATTGGTTCATCAAAATGAGAATCAAATAAAATCGAGAAATCAATATTTTTAATTTTAAACTGTCTCGTTTTCACTTAAATGTCATTTAAATGACACATTTTCAGTGCAGTCAAATCCATTATACAACTGAATATTAAGTGTTCCCTACTAAGCAATGGCATTGGCAAGGAACCCAAACTCCATTAGGTGACGGAAATGGAGACGAAAACCTTGGGAAAAATCAGGTTCAGTCAGGGAACCAGTTCCCCTCTGGCCAAATGAGCAAACATGAGCCGCTTTTCCTCTGTCAGGCCGAACGTGACCATTCCGTTCCGTGCTGATTTGGGCCCACTGGTACGGTCACAGTCGTGCTGTGCCGTACCAGGCCCAAGTGGAAACGCAACTGGAACTGTTCCTTATGATTCTAAGAACCGTTTGGCCCGATGTTGGAAAAGCTGCTATGATGGGGGTTCGTTCCAGGCAGCATCACAAGTCAGATCTATGTTTCATCTAACTCTTTCTGCTGGAAAACAGGCATACATCATGCCAGCATTTGTTTTTATATTTGATTTTATATTTTATACTTGATTTAGAGCCACAGTGCATTGCCTGTTGGCTTCTTTGAAGATGTATGTGAAATTTTATTTTCTCAAGGTGAAGCACAATGCATCTGTGTGCTAAGTGGATGGCAGTAGAGTGACTGTCCGGAGAAGGTGAAAATACTGAGAAGCAGGAAGTGATATGTATGTGTGAACATTTATGAGGACTCATCCTGCTCCAGTGCTCCTTTCTGCTTTTAGATTTATGACCCCTGATCAGAGCCTAAGCCAGAAGCATGCACACAACAAAGCACACATGAGAAATAACACCTGCCACTTCTCATAACCTTCACAGCTCATACTTAAACCGGCACCTTTTCATTCTCGCAGCCCTCCACACAACGTGCCATCCATCTCAGACACACCCTCACAATACAGTTATTGCCCAGGCTGATCTGAGTGTTACATCGGCATTTCCTCAGACACTCTCTAAACGGTGTTTTTGACTTTTTTTAAAAACTTTTTTAAGGCCTCCCATTGTCCAAGACAATATTTGAAGGCCTCTCCATATACACGAAGCTATTTCCTGTATTTCTGGTGTAATTGACAAACTTTTTAAAACTTTTTTATTGATATATCGAATTAAAGTGGTTAATTGATTTAATATATTAAATTGACCACGACTCATTTTGTAATTCAAAATAAAAACAATATTTATTGTGGCAAAATCCAGAGATGCTGGAGCATAGTTGAGTGACACCCTGGATAGATGACCTGTCCGTCACAGGTCATTTGCTCACCAAGCCACCATGCTACCCTGCTACCCTTGAGAGAAAACAAAGAAATGTTATATATTATAGAATTATATATTTTAGAAATATCATATTAGAATGTTGCTTATTTAGATTTTTAATATATTAATAATAAAAATTGTCATACTTAAGTCATCTTCTGGACCCCTTAGAAGTATGCTAAAGCCCAAAGTATACTTAGGCCATCCGTGTTCCACTTTAGTCCTAACAATGCCCCGTGTGATCAATTTTTCATCATTGGGAGGCTCCACATGTAGCCCAGTTAACAAAGCAGCATATCTTTCTCCATCGTTTTTGCTCTAAATTTTTCATGCAGTGGAGGATCCGCTACTTTTCTTCTTCTATCTTTCCGAGCGAATGTCCTGTAAATGACGCGACTCGGTGCTGCCCTCTGATTTCTGGTAACACAACTGTGTACGAGCAGAATGCTGAAATTATACCTGGGCCTTTAGTCTCCCTAGCTGGCCCTGCTCGGTGGTTGAGAACCTCTATTTTTAACGGCACTCCTACGTCCTACCCTGATGCTTGTTGTACTGTCAGTTATGGTTATAACCACTAGACATTGAGGTGGATGCGTTTCCTTAATATTCAGATCGACTAAGAGGTTTCAGTTACCAATTCATAATCATTTATTTTTGTAACCCTTTCTGTCAATCACAGTATTTTCTGTTTTGATGACTACATATTCCATCCCTGTTGCTGAGTTTTGTTTTCTACATTGATTAAATGTTTGGGGTACAATTGTGTCTCTGAAGAGGATGTTCATGAAGCTGAGCTATAGACTAGCTGTTGACATTTGATCTTCTCAATCAATCACCATCTGTTGTAGGGTCCATGACACAATGCTCTTTTCTGATTCTATTTTTTGTGATATTTATTTGAAAATACATGATAAAAATCCATTTTCCAGGATTATTTTCCATAATATGACTCGTATGATATTTTTTAATTTCTATATTAAGATTCATTTTGATTTCTTTTTTTTATGCTGGGGGGGGGGGGGGGTGTTTAAAGTCATGTCATGCGATATAATAATTAAGAAAAAATAAATTGTTATATAGTTTGATATAATCTTATCAACTTATTTTCTGTTTATTAATATATAAACTTTTATCCACAAAATAAAAAGTAATGGGGTGCAACAATTTGGAGGAATATGCAGAATACTTAAACATATTTTTTTTACTACTTCACTAATGTACACCAACATATTCTTAATGGTTACACCACACAACATTTTAGAAGTCATTAAATGTAAACCTTTCTTAAAACTTGTATAAACCAAATTAAACCAAAAGAGTACGTTTAATGTGTTGTTAATTGTTTCTCTATTGTCGACCTGTTAATATAATATTGACACAGTAATTTGTCATATAACAATTTGACCGGGATACTTTTGGGAGATTAGTTCATCTGCTGATACTTTTCAATCCACCGCAGTGGTGGGTTTTATTGCCACCTTGTGTTACATAGAAGTCATTGCAAGCTGAACATGTCTCAAACTGCTGAGAATGGTAATGATGTATTAAATGATTGATATATACATTTTTGCCTGGTATATTTTGGTTAGACGCTGACATTCTATCCCAGGAATGTTTTCATGTATTAAGTTGTTTCGCATTGAATTTTATAGTATACACTTGTGTCTTTGTGTATTAAAACAGTCTGCACGATCCTCATAGTTGCCATCCTGGTATAGAGTCTGTGGTCCATCAACATAACTGTCCTTATGATACCACTCCGTTTGCTGACTCTTAGGCTTTGTCTCAACGCCCAAATCTGATGGCTGTATGAGCCTGTCCTATTGTCTGTCATCTATTTATCCTCTTCTCATACTGATGCAATTTTAAATTTGAAAGTCAAAGGCAATTTGTAGCCAAACTTGTATTGTAACACAATGAGTTCAATGCCCCTCTGTAGGTTGAGTCGCTGGAATGCATCTTTGACGGGCCATCCACTGTAGTGAATGAGGAGAGTCCTCCGCCTCCTACTACTCCCCTCTCCAACCCGTACCCTCAAAGTCCTGTGACCGTCCAGGTAACAGTCACCCTCTGATTTGGCAAGCATCTTTATGTGCTTCTGATGTAGTATCTGTGGCTTGCCGATTCTGTGTTTGTCAAATGGCTGTCAGTCATGTGTGGTCTGGTGTCGGTCATCCCCATGTGATGAGCGCGGCTGGTCGATGCAGCTTTTCATCATTTCATGATGAGTCGCATACATTTTATCGGGCAGGCTTGATGGGCAGGCCTCTCGTTTGTCCTTGCCGTTTGTGTTTTTTCTTTTGGTGCATGAGCCTGTAATCTACAAATGTGGGTTCTAGTGAAATGATCAACCTGTGTTTTCAAATGCAACAGTTGTTTGGCTACGTATGTGGAAGCGATGGCTTTGCTGTTGCATTCGTTATCTGTCGGTGCATGCTGTCATGCATGGAAGCACCTTTGCTTCCACAGCGCATGGCCAGTGTTCTTTATTTATGCTCTAGATTCCGATTAAGTCCTTATTACTGCATGGAATGGTAATTTTATATGATGATGGCAAATTACTTTTATTTTCCTTTTCTGACTGCACATAAACTAGGTCTTGGGATATATGAGGTGCAAGTGTATGTTCAGGTCTGTAATGTCTTTGCCACATGCTTCTGAGAATGAGGCAGTGTTGGTAGGGGTTTGAAGTGAGCCTATGTCCTTCAGTCACTTTTCTCATACAAATCATGAGCCTTGAGCTGCCTCCCATTTTTCGTCAGTGACGTCAGTCCCGATAAATCTCCCCATGAGGCAAAGTTGAATGGCACGTTAGGAGAGCACGAGAAATGTGAAGAGGTCAAGGTGCCAAAGTCCCGTTCCCTACAACACAGGAACAGCAAAGGATATTAGCCTGCCTCATCTCCGAGGCAATGTGAGGAAGAAGGGGAAAGCATCGTCCTCTCTTTCATTACAACGTAGCATAGAGACACTGCAGCCGTTTATCGGAGAGGCACAGCTTTGGAGTACTGTCTGCATCGCAAACCTCTGGACTAATTTCTTTCAGGCAGTCAGAGAGGAGCGCAGTCAGTGCTAGCCAAGTCAAGCACCCAGTCTCACTCTCTCAGCTTCCTGCTGACTCATTTTGAGCTGGAAGAGACAAACGCAGGCACCTGCATCCGTCTGCATCCCTCCACTGCACAGCCGCGATCGCATCAGTGTGCCAGGAACTGCATCAGCCACAGCAGTGAGAGAGGGAGAAGGTGAAACGAGTAGCGTTACTGGGGGCTGCACAGATTGTAAAGTGCTTTATTTCTGCTGCAGTTTACGTGCGTCAGGCAGCCTGTGTTTTTCTCTTTCCCTGCATGCAGCTCTTTTTAGGTACCTGCACCGTATGTTTTTTGTCGCCGGAACTCACTATGTGCAGAAACCGGCTTTGAGATGCCTGCGTAAGAAGAGGTGGAGGGGGGCAGGTCAGAATCGGGAAACGAGTTCTATTTTACTGGAGCCGGAACCCCCCACACACACACACACACACACACACTCACACACTCCAGCCTCAGCCCACAATGCTCAACTCGGTGTGGTATGCAAAAAAGATGGGACGTCGGATCATGGGTACCCTCAGGAGAACCAAGAGGCGGCGTCTGCACTTGTTGGTAGGTCTGGAAATCTGCAACGAGAAAATGCTGCGTGTCAGTCATGACAGTGAATACTTTTGGTAAAGCAGATGATAAATGCTTAAACTTAGTTTTGGATGTTGACAGAAGTTACTTTTTTTGCCTTGTATACAACAATTTATTTTACGTCATTTGCAACTGTATTAATCTGATTCGTGGGAAGTAATATGTGTTTTCGCTCAAAAAGAACGAATCGACAATATAATCACGCCTTAGGTTGTGAGCTAGGTGTATTTACAAAGCAGAGTAGCGTCATTTTTTGGCAGTACGTCATCAAGCCTGAAAGGCACTGATTGACAGACTGTCTCGTAAAAGGCCACAGTCGATTCCTTTGTTTTGTTGTATGAAATATGAGCATTGATATGCATTTCCATTGTGGCAGTCACCTGCGTGAATGTGTGATGTCCGGCACGTCAGTGTGTTTCGATGAGAAAATGTGAAGGCACATATCTCTTCCCTCTGCTGCCTGGCAACCTGCGTGCCTCTGTCATGCAGCAGTGCTCGCTGTGTCTTACACACACACACACACGGTGTGCACTGCATGTTACAGATGTGAAAGGCAGCGGTGCTTTGCCACTGATCCAATCATGGTTGTCGAACGTGCTGGACATTTAACTTGTCAGATTTACTGTTATGGTCCCTAGTTGGTAAATGATGCATTTAATTTGTAATCAAATGTATGTTACATGTTTAAATACCCATGGAAGCTTTGGTTATACTTATATCTGGGTTAGCTTGTTTGTGTGTATATACTTTCAGTCCCTGTCAAAACACAATTGCTTTGCTATTGGCTTCTACATTTTAATCATTTAAATAATGTATACTGCACATTGAAACCCAATAGATTACCAGTTCCAAATATGGTAGATATTAAATATTTATTTTGAAAAGAAAAAGAAAAAAAAGGTACAAAACAATCGAAGTGTTTGGATATCCACGGATGTTCCAGCGGTAGGCCTATGTGGAATCTGAACTCCTCTAAAAACTCAACAGATATCCAAAGAATTGGGTTGGGATGTGTTCAGGGCTAGTCATCAATACAGATTTCCAGATTCGATTCTGTAGCAGACTGTTTCCAGTAACTGGTAACTTTTATAAACATTTATAAATAATCATTCAAGAGGGTTTTTTTTTTTTTTTTTTAGGCATTGCCTTGTTGGCAGTGCTCCGACATATCCTATATACCTAATATTCAGACATAACTTGTCATAACTTGAGTCTTGTCAGAGTCATATCCAATATCGCATTTCGGGCGAGTTCAGTTATCTTAACACTGTTTGACACTTTAAAACCAGATGAAACATCAGTGACATTCTCAAAAACACCGATGCTGAAAATGGGAGAAACATTGCCATGGATTGATTGTACAACACTAACTGTAACCATGGTATTGTGGCAGAAATGTGTGATGTTAAATTTGATAATATTAAGGTTAATTAAAGGAATAATGGAATATAATTAGAGTATTTTTTTGTTTTTGTGCATTTGTATTTATACTAAATGTCTTAAGGCTATGATTGTTCATAACAAATACCACAGAAATAGTTTCTTTTTACCTTGGTAATGAGTTGCACCTGTGGATATTTTGATCATCAAATGTATGATACTATGGAAAATCAATAGTTCATTTTACTATGAGTAGTATCCTAGCAGTTATAGTCAGAAAATGTACATTTTAAAAATGGTTCATTTAGTTATTTTATTTTTAAAATTAGGCTGTTTGTTACCATTTTTAAAGGTGTTACTGTTTTGGTTATTGAAAATAAATTTATATCCACATCCCACCTCAAGCTCAAACTACTGTTAAATGTGCATTTGAGACAAAACGTGTACAGTAATAATATTATTACATGTTAGGTGTTACCAAAGCAGGAGCCTGTGCCACCATCTGTCGAACTCTCAAATGTTAGTCTATGGCCCTGTAAAAAGTTTTTATTTTTGTCATTCAAATTAATTAGAAACTTGGCAAATAAAATTATATTATTACGGCATCATGATTTATTTCCGTATTCCATTATTTCAGCTCATTAGTACCTACATTAGACCAAACTCTGACACAAATTTGAGATGGGAACCTGTAAATAATGTTTGTGCTTTAATAGTTAATCTGGTGCATCTCAGTGCATTAATGCATCGAGTATCACACTTAATAAAATTAAATTCATGCGTTATATTTTGGGTCAAGATCGTCATCAGCAGCAGTTCTTTCATGTTCCCTGAACAGATCAGGCTTTCATCAGAGATTGAATACAGAGAAAAGGTGGTGACAGGAATAGCCAAGACATCATTTGTGGATTCTGACTCCGCTATCAACATCTATTTAGAAGCTGACCAGTAGTCTGACCCTGTCAATAGCTGGCTTAATTTGTCTGCCATTGTGTGGCCTATGGAAGATTTGAAAACGGATATCCAGCGTTAGGTGCCCATTCTAGCTGTAGAAAGAGTCAAATGCTACCTCCATGCAGTAGCGGTTTCAGTTGCACTAACACATGCTTTTTGTTACCTCATTCATTCTTTTACTCTTAACATGTTAAGATGGTCAGCTCTATCAGTTACTATTATTGGTGTGTGGATTTCCCGTGCTGCTCAGTGCTGCGGGGTGGTGCTTTAATTGTCAATTAGCAAGGTGACAGGATGGCTCGGTTCTTAGAGGCGACTCTAAATGGGTTTCGCTGGCATCTCATTTTCCATGCACAGAGTGTATTCAGGGATAATTTGGAATGTATTATTGATGTCCTGCCATATCTATTGGCAATCTTTTTAGAGGGAGGTGGCGCTTTAGCATTGTTGTTTGGAATGCCATCTTACCCTCCGAATCAATAGTTAAAGCTAAATCCAGGCAAGCCAATTCTTCAGTATAATTCAATGGTGTTTATGTGCAAAAGCCTTTATCTGATTACATGAGGGGATGTAACACTATCACAGCGCTTGAACCAGCATGGTGTTGACACGTGAATGATAATGTTTTCGTACCATCCAGTTCCTGCTGTAGGCTCTAGTGCACTAATGAATATGTCAACAGATGAAGCCGAAGAGCATGTTTACTGTGGCTTCTGGTGCGAGACAGGGGACCGGAGCCTGCTCGGGAAATCCTGCTGGCTCTCTTAGATGTGCGAGCAGTTGCCATGGCTTTAAGCTCCCAAGAGATTGGAGGCAGAGCCTGGTGACAAAATCAGCCAACTCATCCGGCACCTGTGGCACATCTACAGAACTGTTGAATGGAAGAGGTTCCTTCTGAGTGCCGCTGTTAAAGATTGGGCACTACATCCACAGCAAATGGTAATCCAGCTGATCCAGACCTGGAGAATTCTTCATTACCTTTCTGTGCTTTTTCAAAAAAAAAAAAAAAAAAAATCACAACTGCTACACTTTTGATGGTATGGGAAAGCCTTCTCGGAGGAATGGAGGTTGAACTTTCTTTTGGAATTCATACCCTCAGTTTCTAACACTCGGAAACATTGTTGGTTGGTTGGGCTGAGTGACGTTCCCGATTGGACTTGGACAAGCAGGTGTTAATCATTCGGTGGGCTTTAAATTTGGTATCTTGGAAGCACATCGAATTGCACTGCCAACTTGTAACAGTCCCACTACTGATCAGCGTCTTTGAGTTTGCTTCCCCAACTTCTGTGGCTGATAAAAGGGCAGATAGCTTTGCGTAGAACACTTTCTGCTTGTCTTTCTTTTCCTAATTTGTTTTCTGTGGTGCACGTGAAGCGAAGCAGTGTTGGATGGTTGTTGCCGTTTCACTGGGCAAGTCTTGAACGAAATGGAATATCTAGGGTCACGAGTACAGAGTGCACTTGAGGCTTTGTCCCGATGACAACTCTTGATATGGCCAGCACAGGAAGCCACACTCATAATTAAGGAAGTCGTTTGGAAAAGCTCTTAGACTTTGGCTAGATTTGTTTTCCTGTCTTTGTCATCGACACACTCCTGAGAAGTGACTGGCTTGCATCCATAGTACATTTGCAGTGATGAACTACATTTTCGGTGGAAATACCCTGTACTCCAGGGGAAGTCGAGGCAGCAGCACCAGTTCGGCCCATGGTGGCTCATCTGGACCCAAGCTCAGACAGTGGTCAATACGTAGTTCCTCTGAGGAGACTGCAAAACAGACCCCGTCCCGCTGGCGCAGAGTTCTCGCTACCCTCACCCACCTCAATACCTTCACTGACTGCATCATATCAAGGACAAGTCAGGTAAGTTCTGCAAGCTCATGCAGAAGTGCCATGTGACACAGACATGAAGAAATAATGTAGGCTTTCAACTCTTATTTGGCAATTACAAGTTCTCTCTATCAAATAAACGCGCCACGCATGCGTTTAAGTGTTTACTTCCACTCTGAGGTGTCAAGTTTTTATTTTTAATAATTTTGATCTAACGGTGTTGTGTTTTGTATACGTTTTGTCAAGTTATAAAATATTTCATGTTTACCCAGATCTTTGATATTGTTTTGGCTGTTTGTCTCGAGACCTATGTTTATTATGAAAGATTATGAAATTTTGAGGTAAGAAATTAATTTTAGAGCACACCAAACTCAAATATATACGCTGTACATAAAATAATATACTTATATTATATTATATTAAACACAACCAAATGCTCTAAAATACTTTTAAATATCAGTTACTATGAACACTGCTTAGTTTCATTGCATGTTTTCATGCTCTGCAATATAACACAGGCTGTGAATTGAGGCTCCACTTTGCAGCACTGATGGTTGCAATACTGTTGGCTGGAGATTGTTATTTGTCAGTTGACAGGCCATGTGATTATTTATCCTATGAGCTTTACACCTTACACTGTATGATCAGCACACATACTAATAATGCACAGATAATGCCACTCCAGTACATGTGGTAGAACAATTTCTTGCCCAATCTCTTGTTTCTTTGTAATCGTAGTCCGCTGAAAATGATTTGACAAATAACAGCAGTTTAGCAAGAGGTCAGAGAGATAATTGAACAGTTGAATCCCCCTCATACAGTGTAAAAGAAAAACGGATAGGTCTCTGAACATGCATGAATATGTAAGTATTATGGCATGACTTTCAATGAACTTTTCATTGAAACTGCTATGGGGGTGGGTGAAATGATCCCAGTCTTAAACACCATTTATAATATTAACTATGGCAGTGATACACATCACCAAGTAATAATTCAGATTGTCAGTACACCAAATTTCTATAAATTGAACAAAACCTCAGATGTGATTTTTCAAGTATATGAAGTATATTATCTGCTTGCATACTTTACACACGTAAAATTAAAAATTCTTTTTAAAATATAGTTTGATTTATCTTGAAGCAAAATTTCTGAAATATGACTCAGGCATATCTTGGTGATGTTCTTCCTCGTGCTACACCCAATAGTCATGATACTTGTGTGTGGAAAAACACTGTATGCATTGTTTTAAACTGAATTTCAAAATAATTATATCATACTAAATTGTATTTTCCATTTAAAATTTACAGTTGTTGCAATTATGTGTTAGTAGAGAACATAAAGCAAATTTGGTTGGTTGTGTGGCCAGTAGGTGGCACTGGAATTGCATTGTTTCCTTAGGTGAAGTGGCTTGCTGTAAACTTGATATGAATCCTGACCTCATCCTTGAAATTTTGGATTTAAATCTCTTGCACCTAAAATGAGCAAAGTTTAAGAATCTTAAACCGTCATTCATATGAGCCTCAGTAATATTATTAATAATACCATTATACTGTTGTTGTTATTATTATTCTATTTTTGAAGCATTCAAAGGGTTAAAAGCAGCACTTTTCAAATTACAAATAGACTGATTCTCACTCCCTCATTTGTAAAGCTAACGCTGCGTGCTTGGCACTGTAACATTACATCATTAAACTGTACTTTAAACTGCTCTTTGTTCATCCTAGCTGACATACATACTATTCTAAATGCGGAAGCCGTGGTTGTTAACAGCTTGGCACACTCAGACTCATCAATTCAAATCCACTTATAAAATCAGCCTCCAATCCAATCGCCCAAGTTGTCATGTCAACCCAGCTATTTCAGGCACATTTATCTATTCATAATATCCCCAAAGGATATATCCTTTGCATCTTCACACTTATGGTGAGCCATCTGTCACAAAGTGGTCATATGTAATATGCATTATTTTGTGTGTCCTTTTGTATGTATTGTTTTGTTATTAAGAGACTGACTGAATGAAAATTCAATTCAGACCACAAACGAAAATGTGCGCATTTCAGGCATCAAAATCGGATGTGCAGTCGACTTTCTATAGATAATGTCTTATTCATCCTGACTATGATCACACAGAAAAGCTCCCCACAAATGGCATGCTGACTCAACGAACGCAAGGAGGTCAGATATTCTTAATTATGCAGGTCAGGAGCTGTATGGATCCCCCCTCATGCCAGGTTACAGTCACTCTGTGTGTGTTGGCGCTGTTTCAGCAGGCTGGCTTTGTATGTGAATCGGAGCTCAGCATTGATTATTCATGCCAGGAAAAAGCCCCTCCACGCCTGATGCCTTTGCCCATTGGAGCTCTCTAATTGGCATGAGAATGCAAAGAGATGAGAGGAAGGGTGAATGAGAGAGATACAGAGAGCACAAGAGGATCGTCTCGCACACCGACGCGTGAGAGACTGGGCTGAATTTCCCTCCAATCGTTTCTCGCCAAGGTACTGCACCAAAACACGTCGACCTTGTTCTCCTAAAATTTGACGCGGTCTCCTAACGTTTTGTCCACGTGCCGACAATGACGACCTTCTACTCCGGCCATGAGTACGGCTGCCGGAGAGCAGACAGCTGCGAGAAAAGGAGCGACTCCCAAGCACGAGTCAACCTCAGGCAAAATCCACCATCCACCTCCATCCTCAAGCAACCGCAACTGCTGCAGATGGTGAGCCAGGAGGGCTCGGTCCACCCCGTCTGCTACAACTCTTGCACTCTGCCCTTAAACATCGGAAAGACCAGGACCAAGTTCCTCAATCTGCGTGACAGTGTGAAGAAAAGCCCCACCAAGAGCACAGCCAAAGTGAGTGGGCCGGGGGAGAGGTTTTCCTTTTGGGCCTCTGTGTCATTCGATAAGGTACGTTAGAGCGGAGGGATGAGCAGCTTCGTGCTTGGACCATCTTTGATAATTGACTCAGGATGCTTTTCTGCTTCCTGGTGTCATTAAATTTGGTTCTTCCTTTACACTTGTGGCTGGTGTGCTCACATTTTTGTTGATCTTGATGATTTGCATGTATCTTATTAACACTATTATAGTGTTTCTCTTTAATCTACAACAAACTTTCTTTATTTTCTCTCAGTACCTCTGTTTTGTTGCTTTGTAGACTTCTGCTCTGCATTTGCTTTACTCTCTTAGAAAATTTGTGGGTTGTTGCATATTGTACATGCATCTTTTTTCCCTTTCAAATGTCATATATCATCGGGTTGATGCCAAGCTTCTTGTATGCTAATGTATTGTTTTTCCATGTAAAATTCATTTAGAGCAATTAATCCCACAATTAAAGGTCTATAGTGGGACACTAAAGTGGAACTCCAGTCGATGCTATTGACAAGCTTTTAGTTTCTGTGCAGACCGCTTGTTTGGGGTTTAGACAGCGCAACAATTAAATGCCATCACTATTGTTTAAAATCATGGAAACCCTAAATATAACTATATATATATATATATATATATATATATATATATATATATATATATAATATGTGTGATTGTGTAATATAATTTATACACTTAAATTCAAGTTTCGATTGTTATTAATTAATTTATTTTTTGAAAGAAGTATCTTATGTTCACAAAGGCTGTGTTTATTTGATCGAAAATACAATAAAAACATAAACAGGAAGGTAAAAACATTTTTGTTGGCAAAGCTTTCGGAATCATTACTCCAGGCTCAAGTGTCACATGATCCTTCAGGGATCATTATAATATCCTGATTTGGTGCTGTAGTAACATTTATTATTTAACCAGCTGTGATTATTATTATTATTATTATTTTTGTAGGATTCCTTGATGAATAGAAAGTTTAAAAGAAAATTATTTATTTGAAATAGTCTAGATTCTGTTTTTAAGTGTTAACAGTCCTTTTTGATAATGCTGATTTTAATAAAACTATTAATTTCTTAGACAAAAGACCCCAAACTTTTGAACGATAGTGTGTGCAAAAAGAGTTTTTTCTTTTTACGTTTAAATAAGTCTTTTTTTTATTACTTGCATTTGTGACTGTGAAACTATTAACTTTATTATGTTTTTAAAATGTTATGTCTTTATTAACATTTTTACTTCAGTTAACCAGTAGAGTGAAACTGCAAGCTTGTGTTTAAACAGTTGAATATGAGCCACATTCATCGTGATCGTACTATAGAGCCCTTCTGCCATCCTTATCGCAACAGACATAAAGCAAAACCTTTTGTACAATTGGTAATGCTTAACTTATTTTAACAAACTAAAACCTTATTGTAAACTGCATTAGTTAGCCTGAACTAACAATGAACAGTACTTCTAGAGCCAGGGTCTTCAACCGGGTGTCCGCAACTGTACTGCAGGACCACAAATAATTTTTTGCCAAACTAAAACATATCGGTTAGAACCCTGATAAAGGATTTGGCAAATGCTCCAGAATCCTCCAAATCCTCTCATTAACTAACAATACCGCTATGTAAGAGATTTTATTATGCAGTGTAAACTATGGTTATAACTTTTATTTTTCAAATATTTTTCCTCTATCATAAATCAATGAACTTAAAAAAAAAAAAAAAGTCACCCCAAAAATGGAACAACCATATAACAAACTTTACTGCTTATAAGTAGCGCTTTGTAAAACTTTCTAAAACTGTTTAGAACGTTTTAGAATTTTCTAAAACTGTCTTTCTAGAACAATTTCTTGCTACCAGGTTCTTGGATCAAAAGGAAAAAAGTAATGAATAGTGGAAACTTCCAAATAAGTTATTTTCTTCCTTTGATTTCTTCTCCAAGAAACTGGTACCTCAACCGCCCAATAATTGGCATATGGAGTGGCATTCTGCACTTTTCTTTTAGTTTCTTTTATTTTGGCCCATTCTTCTTTACAACGTTGCTGTAGGTTTATTTGTCCATGCACAGCTCTCGCCACAGATTTTCGGTTGGGATGAGGTCTGGACTTGACTGTGTCATGGTAACACCTTCATTCTTTTCTTTTTCAGCCATTGTGCTGTAGTTTTGCTGGTACTCTTCATATCATTGTCCAGTTGCATGACCCAATTTTGGCCAGGCTTTAGCTGTTGGACAGATGTGGTCACATTTGACTGTAGAAGACTTTGGTATATAGAGGAGTTCATGGTCGACTCAATGACTGTGAGGTGCCCAGGGCCTGTGGCTACAAAAGAAGCCCAAAATCATCACCCCTCCACCAGCATGCTTGACTTTTGGCATGAGGTGTTTGTTCTGAAATGATGTTTAATTTTCCCCAAACTTGACGCTGTGCATTGTGGCCAAACCTCTCCTATATGGTCTTGTCTGTCCAAATGACTTTTTTTCCAGAAGTCTTGTGGTTTGTTCAGATACAACTTTGCAAAGCTGTAAGTTGTAATCTAAGCAGCCATTTTCTTTTTAGAGAGAAGAGGCTTTTTCTTGGAAACCCTTCCAAACATGCCATACTTGTCCCATCTTTTTTTAATTGTACTGTCATGAACTTAATCATTTATCATATTAACGGATACCTGTAGAGTCTGAGGTGTAGTTCTTGAGTTGTCTGCAATTTCTCTGGGCATTACACGGTCTTATATTGGGGTGAATTTGCTGGGACAGCCACTCCTCGTAAAAATCGGCAACTGAATTGAATTTGAGCTTGAATGTCTTCCACTTATGAATAATCTTCCTCGCTGTAGAAGGAAGGATGTCAAATTGTTTGGAAATTCCGTATAACCCTTCTCAGATTGATGGCAGCGACATTTGCTTCTCTAAGATTATTGCTGATGTCTTTCCTCCTTGGCATTGTGTTAACACACACCCGAAGGCTCCAGACCAACAAACTGCCAAAACTTCTTGCTCGCACTTGCTGATGATCAGTTAATCAAAGGTATTTTATTAGCTGCGCCTGAGTGCTACTTACCGTCTAAATTCCTATGTTAACTATAAGGGTGTCCTTAATTTGTCCATGGCTTTTTCATTTTGGCTTTGTTTTTGTTAAATAAATAATGACACAGTGTAATATGTCATGTGTTGTTGTTCATTTAAGATTTTATTTTCCAAATTTTAAGACCTGCCAAGGACCAGATGATTTATTATTATGTCCTTATACAGAAAACAATGGAACTCAATTGGGTGTCTTTTTTACATGACTGTATATGTGTATATACACAGGTGCTGGTCACATAATTAGAATATCATCAAAAAGTTGATGTATTTCACTAATTCCATTCAAAAAGTGAAACTTTTATATTATATTCATTCATTACACACAGACTGATATATTTCAAAAGTTTATTTCTTTTAATTTTGATGATTATAACTGACAACTAAGGAAAATCTCAAATTCAGTGTCTCAGAAAATTAGAATATTACGTAAGACTGATACAAAGAAAGGATTTTTAGAAATCTTGGACGACTGAAAAGTATGAACATGAAAAGTATTAGCATGTACAGCACTCAATACTTAGTTGGGGCTCGTTTTGTCTGAATTACGGCAGCAATGCGGCGTGGCATGGAGTCGATCAGTCTGTGCCACTGCTCAGATGTTATGAGAGCCCAGGTTGCTCTGATAGTGGCCTTCAGCTCTTCTGCATTGTTGGGTTTGACATATCGCATCTTCCTCTTCACAATACCCCATAGATTTTCTATGGGGTAAGGTCAGGCGAATTAAGAACAGGGATACCATGGTCCTTAAACCAGGTACTGGTTGCTTTGGCACTGTGTGCAGGTGCCAAGTCCTGTTGGAAAATGAAATCTGCATCTCCATAAAGTTGGTCAGCAGCAGGAAGCATGAAGTGCTCTAAAACTTCCTGGTATACGGCTGCGTTGACCTTGGACCTCAGAAAACACAGTGGACCAACACCAGCAGACGACATGGCACCCCAAACCATCACTGACTGTGGAAACTTTACACTGGACCTCAAGCAACGTGGATTGTGTGCCTCTCCTCTCTTCCTCCAGACTCTGGGACCCTGATTTCCAAAGGAAATGCAAAATTTACTTTCATCAGAGAACATAACTTTGGACCAGTCAGCAGCAGTCCAGTCCTTTTTGTCTGTAAGTCCTTTTAGCCCAGGCGAGACGCTTCTGACGCTGTCTGTTGTTCAAGAGTGGCTTGACACAAGGAATGCGACAGCTGAAACCCATGTCTTGCATGTGTTTGTGCGTAGTGGTTCTTGAAGCACTGACTCTAGCTGCAGTCCACTCTTTATGAATCTCCCACACATTTTTGAATGGGTTTTGTCAGTTATAATCATCAAAATTAAAGTTTAGCATAGATATATTTTCACTCGCTGAACACTCTGAGCGCTTGAGTTTCGCTCTCCGTCAAGCGATCTGTATCATTTGAAATAAGCTCAATGTATGGGCATCGTACCTGTATTTGACATACCGCAAACTATAGTGTGAAGCTGCACGACTTTCAGTTGCTTTACTGAGAGCCCTGTGTTTTTCACACACATACTGAGAGAGAGACTGTTACATACCACATAGAATCGATTCACTACATAAATATAGTAGTGTAATACATATTGTAAATATATATTATAGGTAAATATATTCTTTGTTGTATTTTGCTTCCCAAATAATGGAGTTCATTTGGAATTATTCAGCTTTTAAGAAAAAGCAGAAGAGATGCGAGTTTTTCCACTAGTGGAACTGGCAAACTAATACACAAACTGTAATCTCATTGCCTGTTTTGATATCAGCAAATCAGTTCGAGCGAACACTGATGACGTGATTAATATTCATGAACCCAGCAGCTTCTCAATCCTTTGTGCATTGTATATCATTATTATTATTAGTAGTAGTTAATTAATAACTCTTATTGTCTTTTAATAATAATTGAAAGTGAGCTTCTCCTTTATTGTTAATGCCTCAGTGTATTGGAATCGCAAGCTTGGGGTGGGGTGCATGAGCTCATTTGCATTTAAAGGTACATTCTCCCATCCAAAAATAGGCTGTTAAAACATGGCATAGTAAAAAAATCCATTTGGTATTGAGCTGAAACATCACAAACGCATTCCGGGGACACCTGACACTTATATTACATCTTGTAAAAAGGGCCATGATAGGTCACTTTTAAGCTGAATCAGAGTGTGATTTGCTTTCTATCAATGGGATGGAGAGCTTTTTGAAAAGAACTAGAAATGTTTATGAAAGAGAGGAGAAATCTGGAAAACTACTGACTAATTAGCTACGAGGGATACAAGCAAAACAAATGATCAGTGTCTCTTGTTTGGTCACAACTGAACAAAGCATGATTAATGATAAGTTTAGAGACTTTTATACTATGTTGTAAGCCTGACTAGGGTGCTCCACTTGTTCCCTTTTTTGTGTGTGGTGTAAATATAATCTGTTCTGAAGCAATGTTTTCATCAGTGTTCAATCGGCTTTAACATTAAAATGTGAATAGTTGTGATGTTTAGGCCGATTTTTCTACTTGACTCAATTAAAGTTTTAACAGAAGTTTTTCACTCTAGGCTTGAGGATGTCCTTCCTTTTATTGTTTTTCCTGATCAAACAAGGGTTTATAAAGAATTGCCAATCAATTTTCAATATCAGCTGTTTACTTAATGTTCGATATTTTCAGCGACAGACCATCCCAGAGTTTGCATTTAATACTTGCTAAGGCACGCCTTGTGACAACTCTGAGAATGCATTGCATGTTTGCATTGAAGTTATGACTTGGGTTCTACTTATGAAGCTTGAAGTGTCTATGGTTGCATAGAGTAGGTTACCAGGACTTCATCTGCATCCAAGTAGGACTAGAAGTCCCCATAACAAAGTACCCCTGGGACTCAAGATTAAAGGGTTAATTCACCCAAAAATTGCCATTAAATACTCACCCCCATGTTGTCCCAAACCCGTAAGACTTTCGTTCATCTTTAAAATTGAGGTATTTTTAATGGAATCTGAGGGATTCCTGCACCTCCACTGAAAGTCCATTCCACCATAACTTTGATATTTCAAAAATTGCATAAAGACTTTAAAAGTAACCCTTTTGAATCGAGCGGTTTGATCCAAGTCTTCTGAAGAGATGATCGCTTTATATGAGAAGATCAAATTTTTGTTTTTATTCACATTGATTCAACACACATCAAATATGGTCAACGAAAGCTCAACTGAAGCTCTAACGTACCTGCATGACGGACGAGAACAACCCTTGTGGTTTTTGTGTGTCAAGCAAGCAAGTTTTCTCTTACTTGGTGTGCTCTGTGTACAGTATGTATGGGCATATTTTGTTCTATGTTTATATGACTATATGAGAATAGAAGCCCAAATTAAATCTGATTATCATATAAAGCGATCATGTCTTATCAGTAGACTATTATTAAACCTCTCAATCCATATGGATTACTTTTGCTATGTCTATATGAACTTTTTGAAGCGTGAAAGCTTTGGTGGAATGTATAGATATTTGGGTGAACTATCACTGTGAAATTGTCTACATTTTTTTTTCTTTTAACAAGCTGAATATTATAACAACGAAATAGAACTGTAGAGTGCAGTGGCTTTGTTGATTAGGTCAGGAGTAATTGCACCATGTGCAACTGTGTGGATTATGGCCGTTTTCTCATTCACATGCTCATTTCTGTTCTCCCCTCATCTGAATTCTTCATTAATCACAAACTGAACATCTCGCACACATGCTCACACCTACTTGCACCCATCCCCCATGGTTGGTTCCTGTGCAATGCTGTGCAGTGTTGTGTTCTTGTGTATGTATATGTGACCTGACCTCTCCCCTTCCATGCTATTGTTCAGCAGACAGATGCTGTCCCACCCTCCACTCTCATAATCCCTGTGATCCCAATCTCCACTGTCCCTGCGGAGCCCGCTGTCATCTCTCCATCGACGTCACAGGTCTTTTTTTCTTTCTTTCTCTATTCCCCCCATCCTCTTTTTTTTTTTTTTTTTTGCTCTCTCCCTGTTGGTCATTTTTTCTTGATCCCTGCCGCCATTCCACTGCTCGTTGATGGGGCTGAAGGATTATCGGCCCTAGAGTCGGGTAAAGTACCACGGTTCCCCTTGACTAATAGCATCTGCGTGTCAACCAGCCGGAAGAAGTGGAAAGCCCCACTGAAAGACAGAGAGAGAGTTTGAGCGAGCGAGAGAGAGAGAGAGTGGATTTAATTTTAGGCTACTTTTGGCTCGTAATAGCATTCATGCTTCAGCATTGCATGTTCTGCAGTATAAAATGCCATGTACGTACGTATGCTGGCAGCGCTGTGTTAATAGGGTGTGAATGCCAGTGATGGTATATGTAGCGTCATGTGGAGAGTAAGTGAATATACTTTTGCTGTGTAGAATGCTGCAAGCTTAACATGGCTTTTCCTAGTTTCTGCATCTACTAAATGCATCACATTCCAGGTCCAATTTGGAATGGAACAGGAAATGTGCTGGAATCGATGTCTTAACTGGATTGTTTTCTCTTGCAGGCAAATCCACCCCTGTCGTTGTAAATACAGAGAGCTTGGACTCAGCTCCATATGTAAGTGTTCTTTTCACTTATTTACACTTTTGAAATTCAGAATTCCCTCAGACCAGCATGCCACATAGTTCAATTGGTTTCCTTTATGTAATCAAGCTGTTATTGCCAAGTTACCTAAGTTACTTTTAGCAGAAAAAGGTGTAATACCTTTAAAGTCAACTAATGACAGACATTCCATTTTGCTTAAGTAATATCATGTGTTTTCAAGAGAACCTGGATATTCAACAATAAAAAATATAGGGCGGCTCTTGGCTTTACATATCTCAAACTGATTGGATTGAGTGGGCATTCTGCACCAATATTGCGATTGGATTGTGACGCCTAAATACACTCTCAAAAATTCTACCTGTAGGGGTTCAATAGCTTGTCATTGGCTCAGTACCCTTAAATGGACATATTTAGGTGTGTACCTCATTTATACCTATAATGTTCATTATTAGAATCAAAAGCAACTTTGTATTACTACTCTAGGATACTAATATACCCCTTTAGGCATAAATAAGGTACAGGTTTGCCTTTAAAGGTAGTGCCCCAGTGACCACCTGCTGTGCCTCTAAAGGTATACATTATATTATATTTTTCTCCAAAAAAAATACACTATTTCTGACAGCATAGCAATATTCCAATAGCTCATGCAGCCTAGGTGACATCAGCAGAAAGACACTTCAGAGGCGGAGCAACTTATTTTGATAAAGTTATGAAGACAATATTGTAGCAATATATCTTAGTGTGGAAATGACTGTAAATGTGCATTAATGGAGTCAATATCTTAAGCTCATGTAGACAAGATATATTATTTTGCTTCAGTCACGTTGTATTTATTTGACTATGTGCTATTACTGGTTTCTGTTTCAAGTCACTGACTTTGAGTAACAGGGTGGCTATGGACCTTCCATGTTATGTTAGCATAGAGTTTGGAATATCATGTCTGAAGCCCATTAGTCAAGTTTGGTGTTCATTCAGCACTGAAATCTCTTGGGTTTGTTTTCCGCTTCACTTCCCTTGAGTCTTCCTGTGGAGTGGTGAGGTCAGTAGTCTTCATTGTGCCACTCGGGGCCACTGTCTATTTTTTCTCATCAAGCATCACACGTTCAACCTCCACTTCAGCCTTTCTGCTGTATCAGCAGTACCGCAGGATCTGGGTAGCATACGGAACCTCGCGGGGGGACTCGCCGTTTTGTCTTATGTGATCGGGGACCATAATTGACTCCATGTGGAAATTATGTTGTGAAGGCAAGTGGGGTGAGAATGATGTTTTCAGATTGGCTTGTTTAGAGGAAACTACATTATGTGGGCGGTGGTGTTGTGGCTCAGTTGAAATGAGAATTAAATCAAACTAATGTCTAAATCATTTATTTAATTTTTTCAGATAATGAGAATCTGCACACCTAGTCATAAATTAAATGGCAAAGTCAAAGGTATGTAGACTACTCAATGTGTTTGAGGTCGGTATGATAAAAAATGCTCATTAGGCTTGCTGCGATATTCGTTGTTACCAGTGTTACATGGTGTTCAGCCACACACAGATTACATCACTTACCCACTGTGGCACCACCCCCCACCATCATTTTAGTTATAAAATCGTCAAGTTTAAGAACAGACACTTTACGATGCAAAATGGCAAAATACCCTTTGGATATTGCACACTGTCTATGACCGAACCAGACGCAGCTGGCTTCCGTGTTAATGAATACGTAGGCTCAATCCCTCTATGCATTACATAATCAAAGCTGAGTTCTTCTGGAAAATTGCTTTGACTGCAGTCGCATATTGGATAGACACTGGTTTTAAGGGTCATCTTTGTCATTTAAGTGTCAAGAGGTTTAAATATACGTCAAAAGAGAATCTTAAAGCAGAGAGCTTAGAAGATTACTTCAAATTTAGTTCTAAAAATAGCGAACATCCATTTATGAGCACTGTTCATTTATAGCTAGCATTTAAGAACTTGCAGTGTATACAACAGTCTCCAAGCTTACAGTGTTAACGATTCAGAAATCACGTAGTACTACAGCACACGTGAATGTATATTAGCACCGTTTGATGCCTTTGGGATCTGAACGAGCGTTTGGACCTGGAAGTTGCGATGTGTAACATCAGACTTAACTTCAAGGTTAATATCGTCAGCTGTTGCTGCGTTCTGATGGGACCACATGCAGACTTTGTCGTGTTTGCTTGTGCTTTTGTGTAAGGGTCTCAGCTGCTTAACATCAGCTTTTGAAGGGGCAGTGTAATGGGTTTGAAATAACGTTAATTAGTTAACTGACATGAACTCACCATGAGCAATACATTTATTACTGTATTTAGTAATCTTCATTAACGTTAGTTAATGAAAATACAGTTGTTCATTGTTTGTTCATGTTAGCTCACTGTGCATTAACTAATGTTAACAAGACTTTGTTAGTAAATGTTGAAATTAACATTAACAAAGATTAATAAATGCTGTGTAAGTGCAGTTCATTGTTAGTTCACGTTAACTAATGTTAACTAGTGAACATTATTTTTAAAGTGTTACCATTTATTCTTATGTTTCGTTGCCTGATGTTAGCTGACCATGTCACTGATGTCATTTAATGGCTCTCTGCTTCAGCGGGCTCATCGGTCACAGACACTTACAAAGAGATTTTATATATTATTTGCATTTTCAACCATAATCATAAACTCGTTCAGCCTCTGACCTTCTGACGTTAATCAATACATACCTGTTGGTCAACATTCACGCTCATGCGCATGCAGACAGGTGATTTGTATCATTACTCATGTATTCCTGCACAGAACAGGAGTAGAACATGACACAGTTTTTGTGGAACCCTTTATTCATTGGTTAAGTGAGATTTCACAGAAGTGACAAAAAAGTGTGCACCTTGCATACTACACAACCACACAGTACAATGTACACAGATAAGCCAAAACATTATGACCACCTGGCTAATATGCTGTCGGTCCTCCACGTGATCCGCCAAGGCATGAACTCCTGAAGGTGTTCTGTGGTGTTCAGAAGATCGTTCCAGCACATCCCACAGATGCTCGATTAGATTGAACTCTGGGTGATTTGGAGGCCAGGTTGACTCTCTGAACTCTTCATCATGTTCCTCAAACTATGCCTGTACACAATGTGTGCAGTGTGGCATGGCGCATTATCATACTGAAAGGCCACTTCCACCAGGGAACACCATTGGGTGTATCATAAAGGGGTGTGCCTGGTCTGCAACAATATTTTGGTAGGTGGGACGTGTCAAATATATAAGTCCACATGAATGACCGGACCCCAGGATTCCCACAGTACATTGCTCAGAGCATCACACACCTTCCACTGGCTTGTTGTCATCCCCTAAGTAAACAGTGCTCCACTTGATGTAGAAGAAAATGGGACTCATCGGACAATGCGACCTTCTACCACTGCTCCAAGGTCCTATTCCGATGCTCACGTGCCTATTGTAGGCGCTTTTAACGGTAGACAGGGGTCATCATAGGCAGCCCCAGACACAGCAGACTGCGATGCACTGTGTTGACACATTACTCCTATAAACATCATTAAAAATTTGTGTGACGATATATAAATAAATAATAATCCTGCATAGTGGGTAGTCGTGGCCTAGTGGTGAGGGAGTCGGGCTTGTAATCTGAAGGATGCCGGTTCGATTCCCACGCCGGCAGGAATTGAAAGTGGGGATTGTGAACGAACGGCACTCTCTCCACCTTCAATACCATGACTAAAGTGCCCTTGAGCAAGACACCTGACCCCTAATTGCTCGCTTTGGATAAAAGCGTCTGCTAAATGATGAAAAATGAAAAAATGAAAATATGTATTGGCAGATACTATATATATTATTGTGAATGTTCATTTCCTTTAATTTAACATTTCGATTATATCTATGCCATTCATGCTTATTTAATCTTAATTGTTTGTTGCTGTTCTGTCGAAATGTTTAAATTCATTGTATTTAAAATGTTTTTCGATTTATTTTATATTTACTTCGAAAATAGTATTTTCTGCATATCAGTTTTCGGCCCTAACAAGAAAATGTATTGTATTCCAAAAAGTATTCATCACCAGGCTGTCTCCCTAACCATAACTGATTTAAAGAAAGGACAGAAAGAGAAAGAAAGATGGGAAGGAAGAGAGAAAGTTACTTGATCTGTTTGCATGCAAGTTTTTCCTGAGTGCACTCTCATTGCTTCTCAATATACCCAACATGCAACAGTCTTCTAACCAAGCCATAATGCAGTTTTCCTGTAAAAGATAGTGAATTGTTGAGTATTGAAATATATTAAGGGTCTCTGACATTAAGACATTATCTTGTTTTGTTTGCAGGTTAATGGTACCGAGGCTGACTTTGAGTATGAGGAGATTACACTGGAAAGGGTGAGTGGACTGACTAATACTGCTTTCTTATTTTCTTACTTTTGTTCTCCGGTGTCCCCATAAAGTAGTTACTACAGGCCACTATAGAGGCTCAAAACAGAGCGCGGTTTGCATTAAATATTGGTAACGTGAAAGCTGTCGGAACCTGAGACTACCTGCAGGAGCTGGTCTGAGGTGCAACTGTGGCCCCATTCACATAATTGGGAAAGCAACTTCGACTTGGCTCCGCAGTTAGTCAGAAAGTAAAGTAAACTGCATATGTGTTTTAGCTGATGATGACTTCACTAGTTCAACCAAACAGATGTAGGGGCTGACAACGGGGATGATTTACCTTGTAAGCCTCTGTTATTTTCCCTCTAAACAGCTTGTGGAACACTGACTCAGGTTGTGTAGTTCTCCTGCAGCCATTCTTTTACAAGCGGATACACAGCCAAAGCTTTAAATACTTCTCTGCAGTGACACCATTTAACAGCTCAAAGTCCATCAATTCTAATGCAGTCAGAGCCATCAGCGCTTGAAAAAGCATAAGAAACACTCTCAACTAACCAACTCACTCTCTGCAGAGTTACCAGGGAGGAAAGAAGAACACCATCTTGCCTTCCACAGTGAAGACTTAATCCCTGACTCTGCCTAAGGCCCCCCTCCCCCCCTTCTCATGAGCATTTTTGTGACCCAATTCAGCACTGCTCTGTAGTGCACATTTATTAACTCTGCATAAATAAACAATGCTCCTCCACAAGCTGTTGTCAGCTCAACTTAAAGCCTGCTTCTTAATCGCAATAACGGAATAACTTGTCAATGCAATCCACAACTGAGCTCTGGAGGTGTTTTTTTTTTTTTTTTTTTTTTTTTAGTCTTGGCGTCATTTTTTTCATGCTCTTTGTCTTGCATGTTGACTTATAGTAGTAAAATCCACGTTATTAGAGCGTTCATATAATCATGTTTTGAGTGCCACTGTAAAAGGCAGTGAAAAAAATGCTCTTGTATTAGTAGTACTATAACAAATGCTGGGCCCCATGCATTGTTAGTAACTGTGGTAAGAGCTGTTTCTCTGTCTAGGGCTGCAACAACTAGTCAATAAAACCAATACAAATACATAGCTATTCAATGTGAAGCTATAGCCCTTTTTATTGTGGCATTTATTTTAGGACTGCTACCAATTATTTAGATTATTTCTTAGATTTATTAAAAACTTTTTCTGTATTTTTTTAAGAATGCAAATCTAGCTCACTGTTCTCCTGCAAGTAATGTGCAAATGAAAAGCCATTTAACAGTTCCAAATGTATGAATGTAGCTGTGCTGTACGTGTGGAAAATGTTTAAAATATAACATTAAATAAACTGGGACTTTCCCCACAATGTTAAAACACCATGACTAAATTAACTAAATTTTAGATGTGGGATTTAAATGAAATATTAGAAAGTTATGCACTGGTACAATCCATTGGATATGTGCTGTCAACAACAAAACGCATAGGAAAGATTTGAATGTATTAGCTGAAATGGAGGCGTATTTTTCACAACAATCTTTTATACACGTATGCGTTTACACTCACAATTAATACATTTGGAATTGCATTTTTGTTAATACCACACAAACACAATGAATGAAGCAAAATGGAACGATTTGAAAATGCATAACATGTTAATAATGTCAATCTCTTCAGTGTGCCAGCATCTTCAAGCAAATGTTTTTAGCAAACCCTGTTAATACACATTTAGTGTAGATTCAGATTATCCAAAATAATATGGTGCATTATTTTTGGTTCCTTAAATTATAGATAAATTATAGAATGAAGATAATAATAGCCTAAATAAAAAAAGACATTGTCCATTGCATGTTTGAATTTCCATTTTGGCCTAAACGTTGCACATAAAATGTCATTTCAAGTACATTTTGCATATCACATTACCAGTTGAATTTAGCCGGCATTATGTTCCCATTGATGTTTTATTTGATGAACTTTGTTTCTTTTCTTCTGCTGTTTAGGGGAATTCAGGCCTTGGCTTCAGTATCGCTGGTGGCACGGATAATCCTCACATTGGTGAAGACCCCAGCATTTTCATCACCAAAGTCATCCCAGGGGGCGCTGCTGCTCAGGACGGGAGATTACGGTAAGGCTACGGTTCTCAAAAACCCCCACTATGGTTCTGACATGTTTCCTGGTCTCTTCCTATTCCTGTTCATGCTCTAAAGAGCTACAAAACAAAACTTTGCTTTGAAAATCCCATGTGGTCAATGATGCAGCAGTTTTTTAAGCATTGTGTTACAATTTAGAATTCGTCATATTGCTCTGTGTTTTATGTAAATGGTCTCTATGACAAGCGTCTGATCAGGGACAGGTGACCACACATTCCTCATTTTTGCTTTAATCGTGGGATTATGACTTTCTTCTTCTTTCACTGGTATCTAATGCAATGACAACCAGAAATGTTCTAAATGTGACTTAAGTCTCCAAATACTTGGATGTACATAAAGACAGAAAAATCCTTTTTTTTTTTTTAAATGTCCATTAAAATCAGTTCGACATGTATTTCGATATGAGATTGGTCTGAATTGACCACTGAGCATTGTAATAGATTTGTATGGGGATGGATTTGTCCTGTTTTGGAGTGGTGTTACTAAGCGATAGAGTCCTCCAGTGTCACACTGCTGTCAGAGGCTCATTAAAGCAGCGCTACTGAGGTCCTGACAGCATCACACAGACAGCTCAGCACGCAGAGAGAGAGTTTAAAGAGCCAGCCCCGCCACCGACTGCTTGCTTGTTTTGTAAATTTAATTGCGTGAAAGAGAGAGTTAATGAATGTACTGTATGTCATAAAGGCTTTGAGATACTTAAAGTGTGTGATGTATAATTGTATAACTTTAGTTTGTTTTGATTGACTTGATGGCTGACTTTTATAGCTTGTAATTTTTCATGCCCAGTTATAGCTCTTGCTAAGGATTGAATTGTAGTGTAGGATAGCGCTCAAAGTTTCTACACTCTATTCTTGTGTTAAGATGCTGTGTTGAAGTTTTGCATTTATGCCATCAGTTCAACTTGCCGACCAGACAGCATTCGAAAGATAGAACATTGTACACCTGGAGACTTCGTATTCAAAAACACCCTCAGCAAGATGTAAGGCAGTGTCCAAAGAAATCAGTGTAAAACATAAGAGGAAGTTATTTCTGCATCACTAGCGGCACTAAACAACTTTGTTGTTTTCAAGAGATGGTCCCATCCAACCGTTGGTTGATCAGAGTTGCTGTGTCTGGCTTGTCTGGATGCTCAATAGTAGTGTTGTAGTCAAGACCACCTAAACCGACACCAAGACCAGTGTGTGTTGAGACCAAGACAAGACCCAGACACTATAGAGCTGTTACCAATCAATTGTAATCACTAACAACAAAATTCATCGTTACACTGCAGAGGTGCAAGTTGCATCTGAATTGGTAAAATTACAAATGCATAAATAATTTGTAAAAGAATAAAATCAATATCACATTTGCAATTGTGCTCATATTTGTGAAAACAGCTTTCTTGTGATATTGCTTAATTATATAATATGTTATAATATAAATGTCAAGTCAAGTCATCTTTATTTATATAGCGCTTTTTACAATGCAAATTGTGGCAAAGCAGCTTTACATTAATAAGAAAATGGTGTCATTGTGCAGCTTATTCTATATATTATTGATTCATTCCGTTGCAAATATCAATAGTTATTAGTCTAGTTCATTTATGTATATCAGCACTGCAGAAAACAGTGACGTAATCACGTATACAACGGCGCCAATGCAGGCATATCAAAAACACTGCTGAATATCAAGCAAGTGTCCCCAACTCAAGCAAGCCAAAGGAACCAAAACTCCAACAAATGGAGAAAAAAACCTCGGGAGAAACCAGGCTTAGTCGGGGGGCCAGTTCTCCTCTGGCCAACAGTGAACACTTGTCCGATACTCAGGCAGAGTTACGGTCATTAAACCGATTTGGAATCGCAACAGTCAAAATATTTAATCTAGTTCCATCTAGTTTAAGATCTTTTTGATCACGCCAGTATGGGACGGTTTGTTGGGAAATGTCAAGATCTTATACAGGTACTTTTTTTGCAATCATATCTTGAATTTTGTGGGCATTTTTGACACAATCCCTTGTTGATTTCTGACCCAGCACAACAGTAACAAAATAAATGAAATTAGAAGTAAGTTATTGATTGCGTTTGAAGCAGGAAGTTTTACATGCAATCAAATTAATGATGACAAAGAAATCAGGCAATGCAAAGGCATCCCTGCAGTTGTGGTCTTAACTGAGACCAAGACCTTCAAAAAATGGTCTTAAGACCGATCTCGAGTACTACAACACTATCAAATAGCATTCTGATAGTGGCACAAAGTGACACTGTTTATACATTTCTGGGAAATCAGTTAACTAATGTCTTTGTTTATGGTTGCCTTTTGCATATTAAAAGGATACTCGACCCAAAAAATAAAAATTCTCTCATTATTTACTCACCATCATGCCATGCTAAATGTATATGAATTTCTTTCTTTAGTGGAGTACATAGATTTAAAAAAAATGAATCGAAACCTAAAGGTTGACCCCTCAAAAACCACACAATTGAACACATATGACCTCAGTTGATGAATCAATGTATTCTGAAGCAAAACAATAGAAAGAAAGTCGTGTAGGATAAGTTACAGTTTTGCCTTTGTGTTGTCTTGGTTCTGTTCGCTGTACTTGAGAAACAACACACAAGGTAACTTTTTGTCAACAGAGTAACAAAAAGGTAACATCCTCAGCGTCAGGACGGTGTCAGTTGAATAATGCAGGCAGTTAAATAGGATGGGGATGTCCACACACCTTATTGTTACATGTGCATGTGTTTGACCTGTGCTTTATTTCAATCAGGGTGAATGATGTGATTCTGCGAGTGAACGAGGTTGATGTCAGGGACGTGACCCACAGCAAGGCTGTGGAGGCGTTGAAGGAGGCAGGGTCACTGGTCAGACTGTATGTCAGGAGGAGAAAGTCTGCATCAGAGAAAGTCATGGAGATCAAGCTCATCAAAGGACCCAAAGGTACATTAACACCAACCAACTCCTCATTAGTGCTGTTGATAGGTGCATCTTACCTTAGACTTACTTTAACAGTGTGGCATATTAAAGGTCTTACCCATTTTACATGTTAGGTCAGTTTTGAATGGAAATGTGTAATCTTAGTTTTTGGGATTCTCTATTGTACACTGTTAAAGTGTGGGTCAGTGCTTATTTGTCTATGTATGAGGTAAATAACATTGATTGGATAAGTGCATCGTGAGGAGCTTGCAACCTATTTGTGTTTGAGTCTCTTCATCCAACTAGTTAGCATGTTTTCCATCACTGTTTGATGTTTACTTTCAGCTTTTTTTTTTTTTTTTTTTGAGAAAAATCATAAACATTTCTGCAACTGAATAAATATCATGAATATTTATTATTTTTTTATTTTTTTATTTCACTCTACTATACTCAGAATATTGTGGCACCACATAGTTTCAGATGGTATAAATTTGGAAAACATTGCTTAACCCGCGGTTAGAAGCAACCTTATCCCAGGCTTAAAAACTAGGCTAATGCAGGGTTGAGATGGCACGAAAAACCTGTAATTATGCTGGTTTGACATTTACACTGCATACAATACATCTTGCTAATCAACAATGAAATTATTGTTCAGAATTAATGTGCACCATTTTGCAACTTTACTTGGCTCTGATGTTCTAAATTATGTATAAAGTTGATTGTAAGTTGATAGTTGATTGTCATGCATAATTGTAACTCTTACTCTTATAAAAAGGATACATAGCATACAACAGAACAGAGTTTTAGTTTCAGCCAACCTAATGTGGCATTTTCTTGGTGTTTATTCTTTGTTCTTCATCTAAACCTCTAATCCTTCCCTGCATTACACTGAGGAAGCAAGAGTGCTGCTAAATCATTTCTTGGGGTCAATATCCGATCAGAGTTAAGAGTGCACTATTATATTATATTATATTATATAAATATATATGTATATGTATATGTATATGGTAACACTACAATATGGTTCATTAGTTAACATTAGTTAACATGAACTAATAATGAACTGCACTTATAGAGCATTTATTAATCTTTGTTAATGTTAATTTCAACATTTACTAAACTAATACATTATATATGTATATATATTTGTGTGTGTGTGTGTGTAAATTTTTGTGTTTTCATTTTTTATGGGGACAGTCCATAGGTGTAATGGTTTTTATACTGTACAAAAAACTGTATATTCTGTCCCCCTACTCTACTCCTACCCCTAAACCTACCCATCATTGAAAATGTTCTCCTATTTTAGATTTTCAAAAAAGAAAATTCTGTATGATTTATAAGCTTGTTTCCTCATGGGGACCAAAAAAACGTCCACACAAGATCAAAATTTACTAGTATTACTATACCTGTGGGGGTATTTGGTCCCCATGACATGGGGAATACCCGCCCACACACACACACACACACACACATTCAACACGCAGTGGGGCTATTTTAAGGCCAGCCAGCGTTTCCACAACACCGCAAAGACTTTAAGCCGCTGTTGCTGTGGAAACATTCCCCTCCCATGGCTTTATAGACAGTTTGTTGTTTAATTTATGCAGAAATGTAACTCTCGTAATTTTTGTGTATTCAAATTTAAAGATTGTTTTATTATGACTGTGTTGCGTCAGTGTGTATGAATGTTCATTATGACAGATATCGTTGATGATTATTAATTTACTATTAATAGCTTTTTTCTCATGTTTTCTGGGTTAATTTAGCATATTTTGGGTATAGTGCCAGGTGTATTAGGGCTAAATATAAATGCTGCTGTCACCATCAGTTAACCTTTTGTTTTTTTGTCTGTATCTTTGTTTGTCCCAGGTCTTGGTTTCAGTATAGCAGGGGGTGTTGGGAATCAGCACATCCCAGGGGATAATAGCATCTACGTCACTAAGATTATTGAAGGTGGTGCTGCACACAAAGATGGGAGGTTGCAGATAGGAGACAAACTTCTTGCCGTAAGGAAAAAGTATAACGCCTATTGTTGACCATGCTCTTGTTTAATAGACTAAAGTTTGCGTTTGTGTGTATTTTGGTGGTCTTAGGTGAATAGCTCCTGCCTGGAGGAGGTTACCCATGAGCATGCCGTGACTGCCTTGAAAAATACCCCAGATGTGGTCTACTTGAAAGTGGCTAAACCCAATAGTGTCTTCATGAATGACAGTTTTGCTCCTCCGGACATCACCAACTGTGAGTTCCACTATAAAAGGACCTGACTAAAATTGGAAAAGTCACAGTTTATATTCTTATGGTATGAATTAGTAGTAAATACTCTGAATGAGTTGTCAGGTAGGCAAATATTTAAAGCAACATTAAAAAAGTCTACAATGTCTGCTAATAGAATGAGGTAGGTAACTTTTATGCTAAAAAGTTATGTTATTCACAATCTCCCTCAAAACATCTCTCATTCTCCACTGCATTTAAAGCCTTGACGGAAACATTTGTAAAAGCGGTGAAATGTGGTGGGATAAAGTGTCATACTTGTGTACTGACCAGACTGTAGTGGTGTGTGAGGCCCATGCCCGGCAGTGAGGGTATTGATCTGTGCTCTGTTCGTAGCTCTGCCAGCAGGAGCACTAATAGGCCACAGAGGAGAGGACTAAACTACTATCGATTGCTCTTGTCTGTACGTGCCGCCCCCGCAGCCATTAAAGCCTACGTTGTGCCTAAGTGGAGGGGAGGTGAAGGCACCACTGCACAATTCCTCTGTGTGTCTTCCTGCCCTTAAACATGAGACTGTTGACTCAGAGTACTGCTGAGGGCTGTGATCTGAAAAATATACATCTAGGGATGTGAAAAACACATTTCTGTTTAAAATAGACTAGTTGGTTTGTTGCCTGAATGACTAGTCAACCAATTGATCTTAAGGAAGCCCTAATTACGCCTGTTTCATCCCAAGTGGATGCTTTCTTTCTTTCTTTCTTAATTTTTTTTTTTCTGGGGGCTTTTACACAGGATGCATTCTTATAAACTGCTAAACCAGTGGTTCTCAACCAGAGGGCTGAGCCCCATTAGGGGGCCTCAACAAATTTCCAAGGTGCGTGCAGGGCGACTTAAAAGTATTTAGATTAACATATTTTTTTACTACATTAAAATAATCTGTAATCTCTAATAATACGATAAAAACACATAGGGCCAGATTTACAAACCCTCTTTTGGCGTTGAACTACTGTCAGGATTTACTAAAGACCTGTAGTGAAAAATTAGTGCTTACTCCTACAAATGCATATGCAAAGTTTCTCTTTCAGATGCAAAATGTATGGGAGGAGAGTATTGAAATGAATCATGCAAGGTGATTTTACTAAGGTTTGCGCACTAATTTGCGCTGTTTAATAAATCACTCCCATAGAAGGATATCAGATATGAAAATATAAAGTGAAAAAAAACATAGTTGTTTATTTTCATCAATTTATATTGTTTTTATTGAAGAACACACAGTTATGGAATACGCAACATAACTTCTGGAACCACTAAATGAATTGTGGTTAATATATTAAAGTAAACCAATTCAATAAAAACCAAGTTTGAAAACAAACGGCTTTGTCATAATTTCAGCAGAAATGCTGGGAATATCTTGGCATATATGGAGTTTTCGAATATTGTGTTGGACAATGAGTCAAAAACGCAAAGCAACCTTTTGAGACTATTTTTTACACGTCCAACACCTAGATCACAATATACAATCAACATGGTAAATAAAGTTTGTGGCCTAATGGTTAGAGGGTCGTGCTTGTAAGGGTTTCAGCAGGGGTGGGGGGAGTGAATGAACAGCACTTTCTTCCACTCTCGCTCCCCAGGCACCACAGCAAAAATGGCTGCCCACTGCTCCGGGTGTGTGTTCAATACTCACTGCTGCATGTGTGCACTTGGATGGGTGAAATGCAGAGCGCAAATTCCGAGTATGGGACACCATACACGTCACACTTATTGACTAGTGAGTTGTTGGACAACCGATGGCTGGAATACACAACACAACTTTTAAAATACACTTGCAGACTTTGTAATTGGTGACAAAGGACAAAAGTTGTTCAGATCAAAACTTGCGTGACAAATGAAGAATCATAGTCTAAAGCTGAAAAATCTGAATCTGTGCGCATCATACGCCATGCAATTTTGAACGTCAGTCCCGACTGCTAAAAAAATCATTAGCCTTTTAGTAACTAGTGTTAACGTGTTCAGACTGAAAATCTGGGCAAAATTCATATAGTGTATTCCAGGCCTAATTCGCTTGTTTGTCGTTGTGACCCTTCCCTACAGTCAACGTGATTTGTCTCTTTTGATGGGAAAGCCAGGGTGAACACATGCAAATGTCTTTAACGCCTTTAAAACGGGATTTCTGTAAATGTTCCCCGGTGTAATACGTCAAGCTGTAGTATAACCTTCGGCTCTGCATTGTGAATGGGTCAAGCATTGCAATGCAATACCCAAAGTTAAACAGTTTCAACTTTGACTCCATTTGTTGTTGACCTTTCAAAGCCCAGACGGCGATTATCTAGAAAATCGTGATGCATCAGTATGTAGCTGATGGCCGGTGACCTGATCCACTGGAGACATGAAGTTGTTGGACACATCTTTTAAAAATATAAACTCTATACTCACAATGCCTATTCTTACTCGAGATTCATCTGATTGGAAGCATATTTATCTTAATGGTTCTGACCACAGACATGAGAACTAAACAATTCCGTTGATGGAGCATGTGTGAACAACCCTCATCTGCAGTGCTGTTCATGTGGATATCAAAGCACCACAGGATGCTTGTTTTGAGAGATGCTTGCCTGATGCAAGTCATGTGAAAGGAACTTTAACTTTGTACCGTAGCTTCAAAGCACTTAGTTCGGTGGGGACAGCTTTTGACCTACAATATCTTGACATTTGAAGATGGACAGAATAATTAGTCTGTCACAGCACATTTACATAATCAACCACCCTTATTCTCCACTGCTAAGCCCTCCAACGGCTGTTGACCCCAGACACACAGTAACACTTACAGACTCAACAGCACACCACCAAATCAGACACGCCTTTACCGTAAAAAGCTCTCGATATCTCCACCTCTTCTGATGTGCCTCACACAACTCTTTAGACGCACTCGTTTTTAATCCTTAAAAAGGATGTCTGCCATGCACCCCAATATGACGAAGGATTACTCCCGTCTCAAAGTCAGAACTCTGTTTATAGCGTTGATCCCCCTTGAGTATGGGGCAATTAGACAAAACCACCCCCATATCGGTCACAATTTGTGACCTATTAGACACAGATGAAGTCTAGAAGAGAAAAGGATCACATGCAGAATACTTAACACATTCTTTATGTGTTACACAGACCTTTGTAGGCAGCGTTTGCGCACGAAGGTACCTCACAAAACTTCTGAGGCAGCTTTATTTTGCTGTAGATCATTCCTTAAACCGTAGAGTAAGCTTTGGTGACGACTAAGCAAATATTTCATTACTTCAATAGTAATTTCTCAATAGAAATTGATCAGATGAAGGTATCTTGAGACAGGAAGTGAAGCTAACATTGGAATCGGACCATATATGTGATATAGTGAGAATATGGAGGAAAAACGCCTCAATTTTATTCAGAGGCCCAAACGGAGTAAAAATATCAATTTGCTGCCATTGCTATTTAAATGGCCCAAAAAATGTAAATCAATGAGATTTTTACAGATTTTAACAGTCACTATAACTATACTATACTATTTATATGCATAAAATGCATATACATATAATCTCCCAATAATATGTCTTTGTAAGGTATATGATAAGGAAAGTTCTGTCATTTTTATTGTGTGGGACAAAACATGATGCAGTCCTCAAAAGCCTTTTGTATTGTAATTTTTGATTACATAAAATATACAAAGCTGATTGATACCTTTAAAGGAGCATGCCCTCAACCATGCATGTGTTTCTTTTAACTTTCTTGAATTTAATTTTTTCATCTTTTTAAATCAGAATTTCATAGCTCAATCTACCAGTCAAACTACAGACTTTTCTCTGATGTGTACTGGATATCTCTGATCATTTCATCCGCTTAAACCCTGTCCATTTCTTGCAAAAGGCTCCAAGCTTGCATTCAGATTTGCCTCCATCCAAACAACAACCATTGATTAGAATCACATCCCTACTCTCACTTGTTGTCTATTTATTCTACTTCCATTGCATCACAACAATATTGCACGTATCCTTTGGAGCGACAATCATTCCGTGCCGAAAAGTGTTGTGTTGAAAAGAGTTGTAGAACATTCCAAATGAGTCACCTATGAGGTTTCTTACCAGTTAGCCATTAGGTTGTCGAAGATAGCTAGGGTTGATATAGCTACAGAAATACTCACGTCCCTGAGACCCATCCATACATTATAGTGGAGCCAGCAGACAAAGATGCTTTGCTCTGCTTGACTTGAAAGACAAATAGCAAATTCAATCATGGCTGGGATCACATGGTCAAGTCTGTATTGCTAATCCAAGCAGCAATATCCTAATGCAGAGAGAGCAGCATGTGGAACGACGGTACATCAGCCTGAGAGAGCCAATCTGAGTCTGAGTTAATGAATGAAAAATAATTCTGTTAAGTGTGCACAATCATTCAGCAGCCTCACACAGAATGGAAATAACACTGTTTATAGCTTGTAGATGATGTGTAAGTGCGTTGCTTTTTTAAAGTGTGCTTTTTGGGCACACTGATCTGCTTTTTTTGGTTAGTTTGTTGCAGAGGGGGGAGCCTTCGTGTTAGTAGATTACATTTTGTGTTTTGCCCATGAAGAGCCGTAAAGCATGCATTTTACCATCTGTTGTGCTTTTTTTTTTTTTTTATTTTTTTTTATATCGTGCCACTCTGTTCCGCCCTGCTTCGCCTGAGGGTAAAGCGAGGTTTCTGCAGCTAAGCCTCTCGTTCTATTAGATGCCATAGTGCAGTACTGTAGGAGAAAAAGCTACTGCCCCTGCTGCTCCCAGCCAACTGGGCCCAAATATACATCTCACAACCATCAGACAAACAATACAATAAGATCCGCGATAGACACATAGATGAATAAAATGCCTTAACATGGGTTTGGAAAAACAAATCAGAATTACATTTCATTTTTAAGACTAGCTAATTATATCAATTCACATTTTTTATTTATATTAGATGATACACATTTCAAAGCAACTTCACAATAATGTAATAAACAGGAAAATAACAGTGTTATTGTGAAACACATCAATTATTGCAATCAATTCAATTTCAGCCTTAAAGCAGAACCAGAAGACAATTGTCATTATTCAGCTCAATTTAGTTCATTATCGCTCAACAAATATGACACATCAATATCACGCACCATGGCATATCACGCATGGGAAATTACCTACATCTCTGCCAGTGGAAAACCGGATAGATCAGGGAATTTTTTATGTAAATCGGTGCTCATTTTATTTCAGCAATTGTATATTTATAATATAATATAATAATATAATTTAGGGCTGTCAAGTGATTAATTATTTAAATCTAATCAAATTTGGCTGAAAACTTGCGCTTTAATGGTAATTTCAAGTCATTGTTGTGTTAAATTAGAACAGTATCAAATAGATGTTACAAAAGGTATCTTTTGATTCAACAAAGAATTTATTACATGCAAACGTTTAGGCTACAATGACCATGAGGCCATGAGGCTAATTAAATGATGAAATTTTTTGGGGGGGGGGATTGATCTAATGTTGCTGGGGTTTTTTATTTATTAATATGGATTATTATTTTTTTATGTAATAATACTCTAAATAGGAAACTAAAGCTGCCAGTAGGTGGCAGTAAATGTCTAAATGAGTAAGTCGTGAAGTCATTTCTAAATTCGATTCGTTCAAATGAATTAAGTAAATGACTCTCTTTATGAATGGGCCATTGAATCATTGGTTCCCCCCATTTGTGAATTCATTCCGAAACACTGCTGTGTTGCGGATGGAAATAGTTGTGCTGATTTATGGAATTTTTGGGGCCTATAACTGCATTCTATTGGCTCCATCACGCTGTGATGTTGTTGCTGTATCATGTTCATCACCATCACCGTACGAAATGTCAGATGACCTACGTGGGGGGGCAGATGCGTTAAATGCGTTAATAATTGTAACACTTTATTTTCTCCATAACTAACAAAATGAACGTGTTAAATTGACAGCCCTAAAGTATATAAAAAATGTCCATTTGTTTCTAAGTACATTATGGACTCTGAGAGCACATATCTGGTCTCATCCCACTAAAGTTGTGTCACATTTCTTCACGGGAGAGAGCAACACTATAGGGCAGATGGCAGCTTTGTTAGCCTGCCTCTCGCCATTGCAACGCTTGTCACGTTTAAGCATGCATTACGACATGCACAACTATTGATGTCAAATATTGACAAACAGACATTAAAAGCTGTTTGATATGTGTTACTTGTACTTGTCTTAGCCAATGTAATATCTATTATATATCCATCTCCTTCCCTCATCCCATTTACCATCATTCTGTCATTATGCATGTATGGGTCACATTTATTTCCAATCAGCAGAAGATTGAAGATTCACAGATACCTAGGCAGCATTTTATCATGAGCTAGCTAGGCTAGCTATCTGCTTCAGATGAGACATTAACTGTGAGACAAAGACAGGTAAGATAAGGATAGTATAGGCTCAGTTTCACCCTGACCTCCAGGTCTTTTTCACCCACATGGATAGCTATGTAAGAGGAGCTGCAGTGGAGGCCCAGGTGGTAAAAGCTCAGCCCAAGGTATCATTTACTGTCAATGCATGTCTGTTTCTCTCAGGGTAGCAAACTGCTAAATAGCATACATTTGTGCAATTTTGGAGGAATAGGAAAACTTCTTTGAGATCCTGGAACTATTTGTTACAAGCTTCTAGGATGATGCAGATCAAGATTATAGACTTGTTTCAGTGACATGTATTAATAATTGAACCCGTTTTCCTCTTTCCCAGCCTATTCCCAACACATTGAAAACCATATCAGCCCTCCAAGCTATCTGAGCCAGCCGCTGCCCCCGGTGCATTCTGGACGCTACTCCCCGACCCCAAAGACCACAGTGGGGGAAGAAGATGTTACTAGGTATTGTCTCAAAATATTTTGCAACCACCATGCGACTATGAGAACCGATGCATGTGTCTCATTGTTCGTATGCATCAATGTTTTACACATTAAAGTTTAAATAAACTCTTTATGACACAAAACGAATCATATACTAACCAGGGCTGGGTATCAATACAGATTTCCTCATTCAGTTCCAATTCTGCATTTTGCTTACAATTTAAAAGAAATTCTTTGTCAGATAATGATAAATGGTTTTAAAGGAGTCTTGGTGAAACAATGACTATTTGGCACAACCAAAAATATAACAATGTGTAGTTATTTTAAAATGATGTCCTCATGAATGCTTCATGAAAGAGTGCTATGTGAGTCTTTTTCATTAAATAGGCCAGTGCATCATTTTAATTGATCAGACTACACCAATGGGGAGGTATGTATTTTTATAGAACTCGATAAAAAGTAGTGTTTTCTGGTTATGATATTGAGGTGCACTGAGTTCAACAAAGGGGAAGCTTCGAGCTGTTCACGATCATTTTTAAAATGTGTTACCGGAGCAGGTCAGTGCTCTGATGCTCAGCTGTGATGTTCAGGAGGGTGTCATAAATAGATGAAAGAGTTCACTGGAATATCGAATTGCAATTTACTTTTGCTCAGGTGACAAACATACAGGGTTAAATCCATCTTAGTATTAAAAAGGCGTAATCAAAAATTAGATGCAAAAGAAGTGTGCGGCTAAAAAATGTATCCAGATGCAACAGCAGACATTTAGAGGAATTCGACCTAAAATGACACGCCAATGCCGATTTAGCGATTTGATAAGCTCCAAATTTAGCCCATCCACGTCATGTGTTGGTTAATTTTCATAAAAAAAAAAAAAAAAAAAACGCAGCACATCATCAAGCCTCTTAGCCAGCTTGCCAGAAAATGAATAAACAAGATTGTTGTAATCCAACAGAACAAACGATTCTATTAATCTGACCATTTAGGTGCACAGGAGGATTTGAATTTTAGCACAACAATCAAGCATACAGTACAAAGTAGCCTGAAAGGAGCATGTGCCCCATTCTACATGTCATTGTGTTCAGTGTTGTTGTTGTTTTTAGAGTAATGTTCTATTTAATAGGCAAAAGCTGATGTGATAAAATGGCGTTTGACTTTACAGTGTCAGTATTGCAGGACAGCCACGGGGATTTTTTTTTTTATGGTGTGTGCAGTAGAGTAGAACTTGACCAGCAGTGCCTCCAAGAGGCCAGTTATATAAATTGATCATGCACGCTTAAAGAAACATTTGTTGTGGCATAATATTGATTACCACAGAAAATAATGTTCTCAGATGAGACCAGATATGTGCTCTCAGAAAATAATGCATACATTATTGACATATAGATATTCGAGGCACTTATATTCACTTAAAAGCAGAAATACATTGCTTAATATTAATATTAAACATTATATTATAGTATGTTATAGTACTAATATAGTATGTTAAAGCAAATTTATAGCACATTTATATTTTGCTCCATATAAAAAGTGATTTTTGGGTAGTTATATCACATCTTTTTCTGAAATTCTTGAACGTTTCATAGAAACACTTCAGTTTTTGATAAGATGTCCTTTTAATTGCTCATAGATGTTGCAGATTCATTGCATTTAAAGGGACTTTGAAAGTATTCATTCTGATTGTTTCAATTTCTTCTTAGTCACTGGTTGTTTTGCACCACTCGGCATCCAAAGATCATGTGAAAGACTATAGTTTATAGAAATACCATGTTCTTTGGAGAAAGAACTATTAGATATTTTAAATAAATGAATTACCCATGAAATATATATATATATAATATTCTCCTGAGCAGTCTATTTTTGTATTAACATTTCAGAATATCATTGTTAATGACACATACAATACAAAGAACACTGCACATAACTTCACTGATTTATGAAAATATAATGATTTTTGCCAGCTCTTTGTTTTAGACACAACGAATAGTTTGTGTACTAGTTAGTTAGTTATAGTTTGTTTTTTTTGTTGCTGTTGCTTGTTTTTGTTTTTTTATGGACATATGTTGTTATTTTATGCAGGGAACCCAGGAAGGTGGTGCTGCATCGAGGCTCTACAGGGCTTGGCTTTAACATAGTGGGTGGAGAGGATGGTGAGGGCATATTTATTTCCTTCATCCTGGCCGGAGGCCCTGCAGACCTGTGTGGAGAGCTGAGGAAAGGAGACCGCCTGGTGTCTGTGAGTATTAACTTCTAATCAGGAGAATTTCTAATTCTATTCACCAGACATACTGAGCTCAGTGTTGAACTGCAGACCACTATGATACGTTTGCCCTATTGATGTAAAAATGACTCCCCCTTTCTTAGGTGAATGGAATAGACCTACGCAGTGCCACTCATGAACAGGCTGCAGCTACCCTGAAGAACGCCGGACAAACGGTTACCATCGTTGCCCAGTACAGACCAGAGGGTGAGTCTTTCTCAATGCAAGACAGCGCCACGTCAATCACCCATTAAAAACAAACCAGAAATCAGTCAACGATCAGCAGGAGTCTCTTAGCTGTGTTATTGCAAGAAATAAAAAATAAAAAAACCAGTAAACTAATAATCTAGTTTTAGAGCCATCAATTGACAAATTAGGTTTGGATATTGAATTATCCAAGGTTGACTGTACAACTCGTGCTGCAGACCATTATTGTACTGTTAACAATGCCAGTAAATTTCCAATGCTCTTTCCTACATTCCCTTTGATAATCAATTTTTGAGATGTGCTTTTAACTGCAACAGACTCACGTATAGTAAATGTTCCTGTTTCGTTGCATTTAAAGGGACTCTTAAGTAGAGCTGCACGATAAATCATAAAAAGATTGCAAATCTTAAAGCTCAAAATAGAGCTTTTGAAACTAATTTGGTGCTTCAAATAACAGTTGTATCAATTACATTGTACGCCACTAGGTGGTGACAAGTGACAATCGTTCATTCCAAAGATTCGTTCTAAAAAACTGAGTAATGGATCCAGTAATGAAACAAGTATTTATTAATGTCATTGAATTCATTCAAAACCATTTTTTAAATAATGCAATCAAATCAATTAAACAGTCTTCCAGCTATTAGACTCCAGCAATTAATAAGTAGTAAATTACGTTGTTTAGTTGTGTATCCAGAATCTTGGGAGAATCTCAATCTCTATCTGAAACCAAAAATCATGATTGTTCATCATTTTATCCAGAGTTGTGCAGCTCTACTTTGAAAGCATTGATTCTGATTGCTTGAATTTCTTCTTGGAGTCAGTGGTTGTTTTTCATCACTTGCATTTATTTGCCACGTGAAGATCATGTGAACTCTTTGTAAAAGATCGACTAAAAAGAAGACTATAAGTTCAAATTTGTACACACAAATTACAAATGCACCATGCATGTTTATATCGATATAATACTGAACATGTGTTTTGTTGAAGACATTTCGTGATATATGATATGATATGTTGACGAATCTTAAATGACGGAGAAAAATAGCAAACAAATGATATAATATAATTTTATTTTACATGAAAGAGGAAAATAAAGTGTGTTGAATCCAAGCAGCTCTAAATGTTTTTAGAATAGTTATCGAATAATCTGCCTTCCTTCTGAAGGCACTCCGCCTGTGCTTCAAGTGTTGAATGCTCTGTTGATTATTTAAACATGTTGATTTCACAAATAAAATGTTTAGCGTACCTTGACAGAGCAGTGATTGATTAGCCTATATTTATTTTATTTATTGTAGACTTGATTATTAAGCGAAGTAAACATTGTGCTGAAATATCCACTGGACATGAGCGCATGATTTATCCATCGATCAGATGCATGTGAAAGGTGTGTTCGTTTCTATGGCAAGAGTAGAATCTGGGTGCATTGTGTTTCAGAATCAAACAATCATATGCTGCTTCCCAATTTGCCTACTTATGCCCTAACAGTATGTATTGTTTTTGTGGAGTATGCAAGCTTTGGGACATACTACTTCGTCATCATTGCATCTTTAACGGACGTTCTGTCGTTATAGTCGCACAACCCGTAACCATTTATACTGCCCTGTCATCTTGTCACAGTTAAAATCCTTCACATACAATTAGATTTAATTTCCTCCTACCATTTCGGAGAGAAATGTAGTCGCACGTTCTGCCAGTCATGGGTCTTTCATGTGGAGAACTCTCCTCATCTTTGCGTAATAATGCATTTAAAAGTTGATGACCAAAACGCAACTTCATAAAAGTTCACAATGCTGTTGCAGATTAAAGATAATGTGCATAACATTTAATAAATATTTTTTTTGCCAGGTTAGATACCGATTATTAATCGCTCAAACCCCTCACTAATTCTAATTTCGAATACTATTTGGGACGGATGGAATGTGAATTGGGATGCAACTATTGTACAAAAGAACTTTTGTTATGTTGAGATGACGAGAAAATTAAGTTGTGATCTCGAGAAACAACTTTTGTTTTCGACAATTGAAATGAAATGAAATCTTACAACGACTGTCTCATAAATTTTGTTTCTAAATGCTTGAATTGTGACAAAAAACTCCTCCTCCTCCTAATGGCCGCTGAAGTCACAAGATCTGACATTACCTTCCGGATCTCGTTTAGAAGGCGGAACTCATTCCGCCAAATTGCGCGTTGCACTTTCTCCCATTCCAAACAATACGAGTGATGCGTCTTGTGCTATTCTATAGTCTTTGTCATGATCGCATTCAACTGCAGCTCTGGGAGATGGGCAGCATTGACGTTTGTGGCCTTGTGTTTCAGAGTACAGCCGATTTGAAGCCAAGATCCATGACCTAAGAGAGCAGATGATGAACAGTAGCATCAGTTCAGGCTCAGGATCCTTGAGGACCAATCAGAAGAGATCCCTATACGTCAGGTACTGGACAAATATTCACCTGCAACTTAAGTCACCATAAAATCAATCTTATCTTGATCAAATCTTCTGTTCTAAAATATTGCAGCGTTTATTATAAATAAATTATTTGTGCTCATCATTTTTTTTTCTCCTAGTAATATTTATTTAAAAAACATTGTTTCTCTGATGATGACGTGAGCGCTGCACAAGGGTGGAGCAATGAAACATCTCCTCTAGCAAACTGTCACTTACAGTTAGCTAACAATAATACTAATAATTCTTTACATTTATATAGCGCTTTTCGGGGTATTTAAAGTGCTTCACATACGGAGGGGGTAATCTCGTCAACCACCAGCAACCAGCAGTCCAATCCATTCCTGATGGAAATCAACTGCTGCCCTGCATTTTTTTCTCAATCAGATATTCATCACTGTAGCTAGGGAAGAAAAGACCGCAATTTCTGTCTCATGCCAGCTTCAAAGGTCCGCGCGCACCAAGAATGATAACTATATTAGCGTTCTGTTTATTCTAAGCGCATGCTGCAGTTTTGTTGTCTGGAGCTCTTTAAACCGGGATGGATTCTTATTGGCTGTCCTTTTTTTTTTTTTTTTTCACTCATCAGCTGGACAAAATCATTCTGGAAGTGATTCCAGAGGACTCTGCTATTCTATATCATTATAGATATCATCCTTAGACCTTAAACGTAGCGTTTTAATACATTTCATAATCCACTTGAAATGAGATGAGTTTTCACATTCATTTAAATCAGGGATGTCAAACTGCAGAGTTTAGCTTCAAGCCTAATTAAATGCCCCTGATCCAGCTAATCAAGTCCATCAGGCTTATTCAGAAACTACAGGTATGTGTTTTGGAGCAGGGTTAGAAGTAAACTGACACTACTGATTTAAACGGTTTAGCAATTTTTAAAGCTGCTTGTCACACTCAGGTAATGCATCAAGTATCTAGTCCATGTTTTATTATGACTGTTTTCTGCAGGGCACTGTTTGATTATGATAAAACCAAGGATTCAGGGCTGCCTAGCCAGGGCCTGAACTTCAAATTTGGGGACATCCTGCATGTGGTGAACGCTTCAGATGATGAGTGGTGGCAGGCACGGCAGGTCACTCCTCAAGGAGAGGTGGAGGAAATGGGCGTTATCCCCAGCAAGAGAAGGTGAGAGGTTAAAACTCACCGGTGTGATAAGGTTTACTTTGTGAACTTTGTACTTGTACCAAATAATCCTCCAGCCCCATTCCTCAAGAAATCTTTAAGAATGTGTGTTCAGCTGACAACTTATCCTCTGTAGCCCAAAGTGTATGTCTTAGGCCACTGTTCCCACCTGGTACTGAGATGCGTTTTGTTCGATCAGATCACAAGTGGACTAGGGAGACACTATCTCTATTGTCCACTTTCAACCTCTTCTGTTCTGATTTCTTCGAGGGAAGGGTTTATGGGCGGGTAAATGTATGGGCTTTTTCAGATTTTTTTGATCTAACTGATGCAATATGCTTATGTAATTTGAGTGTACCCAGAGATGATGGGAAAAAATATAGAGAGCAGCTTTCGTTTCTGCTTTGACAGCCGCAAGACCACGCCGAGTGTAGTGAGTGCTTGGAATGTCTTTAACGAACAAAGTTTAAATCCTGTCTGGCTAGCTTGCTTCCCATAATGTTTACGTATTCGGCTAGTAGGTGGAGAGTAGGCAGTCCTTTGTGACTAAAGCAATCTGGTCGAATGTGTTTTTGATTACCACTGCAAGTGGTCGTAATTAGACATAATCACTCAAAACGTTTTAGACCGCATCTACACCTGCATTTAGTGTCATCCACTTGTGATCCGGTCAACCAAAATGCATCTTAATGTCAGGTATAAACTGGGCAGGAGGGATGTCCTGACGAACAAGATTGGAGTCTAACATGGATTAAAAGTTGATAACGGCTGTTGTTATATGAGAGCCTTGTGTTTTCTCTCTAGAGTGGAAAAGAAGGAGAGAGCCAGGTTAAAGACAGTTAAATTTAACTCCAAGTCCCGAGAAAAAGGGGTGAGTGAACCATTTCATATATGCATACAGTACTACTAAGATATGAACAATATTCTGTTTTAGAACCTAGTGAGTTGCTTTGACTTCTAAGACCGCATCCATACTTCATAAGTGATTGATTTGCAACACTTTTCAGTGTCACATGAATAAAGAACAACACTCAGTTTTGTTGTTTGCATCCTACCTAGTTAATTAGACAGTAATGTAATAAAGAAAATAGCTAGTACGCTTAAATATTGGCTAAGTTTGGGTCAGTGTTATTGGGGAAACATTTCTCTTGTCTGCCATCTTGAGTAAAGTTTTGAGCTCAAAGTGTGTTCTGGGATTGTATTCTCTGCCATCCGGACACTACAATTTGAAAGTTTGGGGTTTTTACCGTTTTTGACAATACAATGAAAACAGTAATAATATTAAAAATTACAATAACCGTATTGTAATGTCCTGACAAAGCCATTAAACCAGTCTTCAATGTCACATGATCCTTCAGAAATCATTCTATGCTGATTGGGAAACATTTCTCATTATCAGTGTAGAAAATAGTGCTGCTTTATGTTTTAATCAATATAACAGATGTACTGTATAATATATTATGATACTTCATTTTTTGATGAAAACAATGTCTTTTGTAACATAAACGTTGAATCCTCCCTCACTATAGAAAGTGAATTTTTATATAGAGTTTTTTTCTTTATTACTGACCCCTGATGTTGATGTAGATCTTCGAAAGCAGCATAATGTTGTTTCCTTCCTTATGGAACAACAACAGAATTTCGATGTCAAAAATCTTGTAGAAGTAGGCAACTCACTAGGGATTAGAACAAAGCCCCCCTTTTTTTGTGCTTGTATTGTGTATTTAGAATGACATTTAAGGTACTTTACAAATTAGTGTTTTGAAATGTTCCTACCTCTGTGAAAGATTGACCATTTTATATGAACTCACACTTAATAATGCTCAGTCAGTGCATTCAGTGGAATGTAATATTCTGGATGACGTTTACTAATCAGTCTGCCATATGAATGGTCCGGTCTAAATTAACAGCATGCGTAGCTGCAAGTGTTGCAGGCCCAAAAAAACGGCCATATGTTATATAACACGTATAACAACGCTGTAATACATCTATAACTCATTTATGAGGCATAGAAGTCAAAACACCAGATTATCTAACAGCCCGACAAAACATGCATGATAGGAAAACAAAGGACAAATACGCTTGCCATTGATGTCGGACTGCTCGTCCTTCTGTAATGCCACACCTCCTCCTCTCCTGCCCTTCATCCTCACACTTTCCTCCTCCTACCTACCATGTCATGCTCTCCAGTAACTCACAGTGCTGCAGTGCAAACAGCAAGGCTTATAACTGATCACTGCGTAAGAATGGAAATGCACCTACAGTCCGGTGGCTCGTCACTGCTGAAAAACAGAGCCGTGTAGTTTGCATTACTTAAATCGTTTCTCGGAGCAAAGGATCTTGTACTATATTTTGAAAAAGAAATCAGCCCGACTTGCTTTTGTGGCGTGTTGCTGCTGGCCACAACCAAAGCAGTTATAGGCCTCCCCATGCTTCTGGCACACTCACAACGCTTTCTACCCTCTGCATGCAAATCTGAATGCTCCTCGTGTACCGCTAGCTTTTTTTGAGTCTTTGACTCAAATCCATTTATTTGTCCACTTCAGATCATCATGCATTTCATGTACAGTTCTTACTTTGTGACATCCTCCATTAATTGAGTTGACGCCTATCTGTAAGAAATTGATCGTCCAGTGTAACTTAAATCTCTTAGAATGCCCGTGGCATTTGATTTAGCCTTCAAGAGCAAAACAATCATCTTTCATTTTTTCCATATGGACATTAGACAGCCATCTTCCCCTTTCCTTCTTTTCTTTTGCCCTCCCCTTCCTTCTCTTCCTCAGCAGTCCCTCAATGACAAGCGTAAAAAGAACCTCTTTTCCCGCAAGTTCTCCTTCTACAAGAACAAGGAGGCGAGTGAGCAGGAAACAAGCGATGTGGACCGTAAGTACAGTAATGTTGGGCAAGAATAGGGCAGCAGGTCATAAGGACAGAGGTGGGCGCTGCTCCACTGGACACAGCAGGCATCAGAGCCTACTTTAGACACCGCAGCACCAGTGGACAGAGAATGCTTGGTGGCTGCCGTGTCCAGTGGCTGGACCAGGCCTTAGAGTGTCTCAGTAACCCATGTACTCTTGTGGTTGTTGTCTCTCTCGTTGCTCCCTTCCTGACCGCTCCACAGGACAACCCAGATGACATGCTGTCCAAAGGCCAGAGTAAGTTCCTCATGGAGATGTCCAGTTGGTCACCTCCGGACCAGACCTCCATTCTATATCTCCTCCTCTCGCATCTCTCATTCCTCACTCTCATAATTCATGCTTATCTTTCTTCAGAGGGCACATGTAGTTTTTCCCAGAGTTCGAGAGCTTCTCCAGGCACAAAACCATTTTCTCTTTCTGTTGTTGACGGTGGAGGTGAACGGTTGTCTTCCTCTCTGTTTTCTCTGGGGTCTCCCCTCATTCAGTTTCTGCAAATTTTATTTTCTCATGATGTTCTATTGAAAAACAATTATCTATTGATCTGATATTTATTTGCCATTATACACTCTGAATAGTAAAGCTACCATCTTACAGTATCTTACTGTGTTTAATGTTAAAAGGTTAGTTTACTCAAAAATTACATTTCTGTCATTAAGGACTCGTATTGTTCCAAACCCACAAGACCTTTTTGTTCAAACTTGGAACACAAATGAAGATATTTTTGATGAAATCCAAAAGGTTTTTAATCACAAAAAGTATTCTCGTCACTCCATAACATTAAGCTTGAACCACTGTAGTCACGCTAATTATTTTAACGATGCCTTCACCACTTCTCTGGACCCGTGATCATTTTCTTGCTTTCTATGGTAGAAAAAAAACCTCTCTGATTTCATCAAAAATATCTTCATTTGTGTTCCGAAGATGAACAAATGTCTTGCGGGTTTGGAACGACATGATAGCTTAAAGACTTGACAAAATCAGTAGGAATATGCAACTTTAAGGAATAATTCATAAAAATTCAGTTCAGCCGCTTTATTCAAATTAAAAAGGAAATCTTGGCTCCTGTTTACAGCAAGGGAGAACAGTTTTTTCTTCTTCTTCTTCTTGGTCATAAATTTAAAAAAAAAGATTAAAGAAAAATTGTCTTTGATTACCTTTATAGTGTTTATTCTAAATTATTTAATTAATTAATTAATTACATTTTGAAGGAACACAACAGAATCTCTATGCTGTCTACAAAGACGCTGATTTTCATACCTGACGAGTGATAAAAATAAGATCATAAATGTCCTGAAGCAAATTCGACGAATAAAAATAGGACATTTCTGGTGGTAAATTGTCTGTGGAGTTATATAGAGTCATGTGTGGGTCCCATGAAAGACAGTAACAACACGGAAATGGAAGATTAGACTGCCATCATGATGGTTTCAACGTTTGGGGATATTTTAGAAACATCAGTAAGAATAGTTTTGTCAAAATTTTGACTAAAATATGTACAAATCTGTATGTTATTAGTGTAACACCACTATGTGTGTAACACTTACTTGTGTCACACATGAAATTGTCAGAAAATTTAGCTATGAAAATGAATATGGGAGAATCGTCTCACCACGCACCCCTCAGATCAACCACCACCTGCAATGACCTTTACACACTGGAGGATGTGTAATTAAAACTCCCCCTTTTCTTAAATGGGCTTCATCTATTACTGTAACACCACGGTTTACTTTTTAAACAATTTAATTCAATTATTCTTGTTTAATCTAAAACCCAATATAACCATTTTATTTTTTAATTTACATCACAGGATACCTTTTTGAGGTAATGCTGGAACATGCAGATTTTGTTATACATGAAATCTCAAATAAACATGCAGTAAAAAAGTGTATACTGTTTTATCCCTACAGAGAATAAAAATGCTAACATTTTATTATTTATTCTATTATTTAACCGTTGAAAATTAGGGGAACACCACTTGCCACTGCAACTGAAGAATGCCCCTGTTGACTGATTTCGAATCAGGACAGTCAAAGTATACTGGGTGTCATTCAGTAGCTTTTCATTTATGTCACAACTCAATAAAAGCACACTAATGGATGCAGACACCTTCAGAATTATTTGCACTTTCTTTGTAGCCAAATGATATTTGGGTAAAGGAAATTGATTATCAGACTAGAGAGCATTTTATTGGACAAACCTTTGAGTGTGCAAGGTGGGAGGAAACTACGTAAAATCGGTATTAGTCAGTGAAGATGGCGGTAGTGTGTGAGCGTGTGCTTAATACCCTTAATACCCCTGTTGCTAGGAAGGATTCGTTTGTTTACTTTTTTCTATTTTTATCCTAATTCATAGGTTATTTTGTGTTAACAGTCATTTTAGATTTATAAACCTGATAAGAAACATGAAACTATGGCTGGTAATTGAAAAAATAATTGAATAGAAAATCATTTCTGATCAGTGTTTACAAAACAGAATGAAACGGTAAGAATGACAAATTCTGTACTTTTAAACATTGTTTTAATTATTATTATTATTATTATTATTATTAATAAACATTTTTACACTTTTTTCCATTAACTTTCTACAAAGCACAAGCTTGCATTCCCGACCACAATGTAAAAATCGTATTAACTTTGTCAACTTTAAGAGTATAGTAGCACATGACCTCAAAACCACCATATATGTTCTAAAAGGTTGATTACATGTGGTCTTTAAATTGGAGGGGACACCGTTGCCATAAAGATTCTCAGAAGGTGTACCGTGTCCCTCAGTGGTGTGTGTCTGTACTCCTCCACATTGCTGATACTCAGAATTGCTACAACCCCAAATCCAGAAAAGTTTGGAAATTTTGTAAAATGCATAAAATTAAGAATCTGTGATTTGATGATTCTCTTTAACCTTTATTTAACTGACAAAAGGAAAAAAAAAAAAAAAAAAAAAAAAGATTTCCCATGTTTTCACTGAACAGCTTAATTGTATTTTGTAAGTATAAACTACATTTGATTTTGATGGCTGCAACACACTGTGACACATTACCTTTCCTTTTAATTACATTATTTAATCATTTGGGAATTGAGGATACCAATTCCAATTTTGCAAGATTTTTTACCCAATCTCGCCTGATACAAGACATCTGCTCAACAGTCTGTGGTGGTCATTGTCTGATTCTCCTTTTCATTCATTTTCAATAAGAGACAGACCTGGACTGCAGGCGGTCCGGCACTGTATCCACTCTATGGCGCAGTGCGTCTAGAAACTACTCTGATGAACCATGTGCAGAATGAGGCCTGGCATTGTCTTGCTTCCCAGAAAAGACAGTTTATGTCTCTGTACAATCCAAATATATGCCTCCACGTCAATGGCACCTGCACACGTATGCAAGTCACTCATGGCGTTTGCACTGATGCACCCCCGTTCCGTGACAGATCTTTGCCTTTGCACCTGTCGCTGATGAAAGTCTCGATGGTTCCTTTCGTCTTTGAGACTGAGAACTCGATGTCCGTTTTTTCCCCAAAAACAAGCTTAAACATGGATTCATCTGAGATGAGCTTGGGCCCGGAGAACTCGGCTGCATCTCTGCATTGAACAGATGGATAGCTTTCTCCTTGTGTAGCAGAGATTCGAGTTGCATTTCTTGATGCAGCGTCAGACTGTGTAAAGTGACAAAGGTTTTCCAAAGTACTTCTAAGCACATGTGGCTATATTTAACAGAAGCATGATGGTTTCTCATGCGGTGCCATCTGAGGACTCAAAGGTCATGCACATTCAACTGAGGTTTCCTGCCTTGCCCTACACAGACTGAGAGTTCTCTGGATTCCCTGAATCTTTTTACATTATTAAGCATGTTAGATGATGGAAAACATGCGTTCGTTGAGAAATGTGATTTTTGAATTGTTTGACGTTTGGCACAGATTTATGAGCCATGACCCACCTTTGCTTGCAAGGACTGAGATAGTTATTTACACCCAAATACGACACCCTCACCTATCACCAATTCATCTGCTAATTGTGGACTGTTAATTGTGGATCATCTTTTATTTAGCCTTTTTTGGAGTTCGTTGCAGCCGTCAAAATCAAAATTTGTTTATATTTACGAAATACAATTATGTTGGCCAGCGAGAAGAGAATGAACCAATCACAGATTGCGGTTTTTATTGCATTTCACAAAATGTCCCAACTTTTCTGGAGTTGGGGTTGCATACCTCTTTTATTTGAAGTCACCTCATGCATCATCATGTGCTCCTGTTCTTGGTTTTCATCATCCATTCCCCCTCCGTTGTGATTTCAGAGCATGTCACCTCTAATGCCAGCGATAGTGAGAGTAGTTACCGTAAGTTCTTCTTTCCATTGTGTCCTTCATCCGTCGGCCTCGTCTGCTTTTCTTTCACATTTAACACTGTTCTTCTCTCTCTCTCTCTCTCTCTCTCTCTCTCTCTCTGCTATGAATTAACATGTATGGGAGATCTATTTAATAATACAATATAAAAATAAATAAATGATCAAATATCCCCCCCCCTTCAACAGAGCAGCACTGCAGTGAGACAGGCTGGGTAATGTTCCAGAAGCCACACAGATACAACACCAAAATCAATCAGTGCGCTGACTCAGTCTCCATAGCAACAGTTGCACCCCCATCACTTCACAGCCCTTGCCCTCTCTCTGTCAGAGACCGTCAGAGTCACAGTGGTGCTATATCAAAGCCACTCTAAAGATTTTAGTATGCTGTCTCGTGGGGGCCAGATATTACACACCGCTGTGATCAGCACTAAACACTGCATTACCAGATACTGCATGATACGAGACACTTTGAGTCACGATTCTATACATCGCGGCATCGTAAAGGGTTCGCAAATGAGACTGCTGTGGCAAAGGCGCGAGAGATGCGGAGTCTCGTAAAAGTGGCTTTGATCACAGAATTTGCAATAAAAAATTGATACAAGCAGGGCTCAATATAAACTTTTTTCAGGGCCATTTTTCCATTGGTTCTGCTAAATCACTGTTCAAAAGCTTGGGGATTTTTTAAATGATTATTTTAAAGAAACGAATTCCTTTATTCAGCAAGGATGTTAAATTATGGAAAAGTTAATTGCATTCTAACGTGATGGCAAAGACATTTATATTGCTAAAAAAAAAAAAAAGATATGTATTTAAAATAAATGCAGTTCTTTTGATCTTTCTGTTGAGTAAAAATCAAACACTGAAAACTGGAGTAATTCAGCTTTGCCATCATAGGAATAAATTCATTTCAGTGAAATGTATTAATAAATTGTATAAATATTTCACTGTTTTCATTGTGTTTTTGATCAAATAAATGCAGCTTTTATTTCAGTGTCTATTTCAAAAAAATGGAAAAAATCTTGCCGAAGATAATAGTTACAAAAACTGTATATGCATACGTTTTGTAACTATTATCTTATACTGATATGTTTTTAGCAAATGTTCAGTTGTCGTTACTTCAGCGTTTATAGCTACAGTACAGTGAAATGTTGTTCCATGACAGCAATTCATTCATACGTCCTATGATATCATTTTCCAGCAAAAAATGTATTTATGAATATCAGTATCTGTACTGACAAGAACTGTGATAGTATAATCAATATTTGTTTCAGCACAGCCCTTCAGTACAACGGCTCGTCCTGTGAAAACTTTCATACATGTGAATAACTAACAAAAACGGCCAGTTAATTCTGCACTAACTTATTTCACATTGCTTTCTTGTGGGGAGAGAATAAGTGTATAATATTTCATATTAAGTACACGGTGCACTTTATTTTACACTGCAGTACACAGAGCAAGCATGTCACAGGCCCTTACAAATTCTGCCCTTAACTTTAAAGAACAATGTTCACTTACAGCACGTATCTACCTCTAACTCATAGTGCGCAGGCAGGCAGTCAGCCTTAGGCAATCTGGCCTGCTGAGATCCACAGAAAGAGCTCCACTTTAATCCTTATGACAGTCTCATACCAACCATGACGGAGGACTCCATTGCCTTAACACTATTCATTTGTATGGCATAGATGACCTCTAGTGGCCACAAGTGGATCTCGCAAAGTTGCATGAGCAGAAAACATTGCATTGATTTTAGTGGCCTAATATGCTTGGCTGGATTTGTTTGCCAAAATTTCATAGCATAAACCAAATGATGAATTGTACATTTTGTGTGTGTGTGTGTGTGTGTTCATATGTCAGGTGGTCAAGAGGAATATGTGCTGTCTTATGAGCCAGTCTGTCAGCAGGAAGGTAAAATACTAATGATTCTCTCTAACACATGAGATTTAACATGAACAGTTATCATTAGGTAAATGTCATTGATTTCACGAATGGTCTTTCCATAGTGAACTACTCACGACCAGTGATTATCTTGGGTCCGATGAAAGACAGAGTAAACGATGACCTGATATCGGAGTTCCCTGACAAATTCGGCTCCTGTGTTCCCCGTAAGTATCTGTACTCTGTGTGTATGATCTGAGGAGATGATACGATGAGGGACAGAGGATATTACGGTATAGTTCGCAAGCTTACCAGAATAGAAAAGCAGACAGCATTGACATGGTTAAATATCTTTTTTTAATTCTTAGAGATTTTAATAGATAAGATCTACTTGTAATTAATGTGAGGTCTGTTTAGTAGCACAATGAATCTGACCACATGGTCAAGTGGGGTTATTGAACTGTGAATGTCTGTGATTTAATTAAAGGCAGAGTTCACTTAAAAAATGAACATTTTGTTATCATTTCCTCACCCTCAAGTTGTTCCAAATCTGTATGAATCTCTTTCTTCTGTTGAACACAAAAGAAGAAATTTGAAAGAATGTCGTTATCTAGACAGTTGATTGTAGCCATTTACTGCCACAGTATTTTTTTCTACTATTCCTACCTTCCTACAGAAGAAATAAAAATAATTTTCAGGTGAACTATCCCTTTAAAAGTATTGATGAGGGCTTTCCTTCAAAATGGAGTGGTCCATTCGTTGTGCGAATACAGAAACACCCTATACTCGCCTTACATTTTCACAATTCCAAATATTTTTGTATGTTCAGACAACTTAAAATGATAGAAATATAGTTTTACAGATCCCTTTATAGAGTAAATCTTATAAAACTTTTTTTGGCCTTTTTGCTTAGCTTAAACTGGATGGCAAAGACTTGGCCTACTGAGACCCACAATAATAATAATAATAATGTAACGTGTGCTCCTCTCTGTCTCAGATACAACGAGGCCGAAACGGGATTATGAGGTGGACGGGAGAGACTACCACTTTGTTGTGTCCAGAGAGCAGATGGAGAGAGATATACAGGAGCACAAATTCATCGAGGCAGGCCAGTACAATAGCCACCTGTATGGAACCAGTGTGCAGTCCGTCAGAGAGGTGGCAGAAAAGGTGAGGTTATTACAGTTGATCACCAATACTAACTCTACATGCATAACATTTACCATGTCATTGCTCAATGTTTACAAAAGATGTTATTTAGGAATTGGAGTTTAGCATTATTACCTGCACAATTGCTGACAACACAGGAGTGTAATGCATAACATGCATTCTTATTGCTAACCAGTCTGTGATACTCTCTTCAGGGCAAGCACTGCATTCTAGATGTATCAGGCAACGCCATCAAGAGGCTGCAAGTGGCTGTGCTTTACCCCATCGCCATTTTCATCAAACCAAAATCCGTGGAGAACATCGTGTGAGTAAAAGACGAGGAATCAAAACACATTACTGTGGTGCCGACGGAATGGGTGGGATGTCTTCGACTCTAATTTCCATTGTGTCGTACAGTATGTTATAAACTGTATCCAGTCAAAGTGTTGGGTCCCAGTCAAATCTATTTATTTTTCAAACCTTTTTTAATAGAGGATCACTGATCTGTAAAGGTTTTTCTGTCCTCCGCAAGCAATGTAATACTACACAGTGCGTAATTCGACGGCAATGCTGTTCGCTCACTCCTCAGGGAGATGAATAAAAGACTGACGGAGGAACAAGGCAGGAAGACGTACGACAGAGCCATGAAGTTGGAACAGGAGTTCATGGAGCACTTCACAGGTCTGTCTGATAATGTCATTTCATCAATCTATTTAACATTTTAATTGGGCAGTCACATGACTGTCGCAATGGCATTAGCTTTTGGATCTCAGGAGTTTTTCCAAGGACATGTCACCAACCATCAAAGCATTTCATTTAAGTATGAATGATAGGTAATGTCCAGTAAGGTGTGTTTTGAAACCAGCTACAATAGTTAAAATACCAGGTTGTCAATGTCATGCCTGTTTCACACTGGATGCGCAAGCAGTGCGGAGGCAGCACAGAAGCTGTGCTTATGCAGAGCGGGAGCTGAAACGTGGCTTGTGTACTGCAAATACAGACTATGAGTATCGTCCATTTTGTCACGTCTCCAGTTGTTCTCCTCAAGCTTCTGTCCGTCACATGCGTTGGTTTATGATGGGCGGCAGACTCTGCTGCGATGCGACCGTGTTCTCCTCTGTCCCACGCAGATATGCGTATAATGTGCTGTATATAGGTGCTTTACACGATGAAGGTAATCATAAAGTTCAGATATACCTCTAGTTTTAATCATTTAAAAAAATGATGGGCAAAAACTCCCGGTGGTGATTTGTTTTCAAGTAGGACTGCAACAACTAATCGATAATGAAAATCATCGACAACGATTGTCATGATCGATTAGTCGGGTCTGCCGACCGTGAACGCAAACCTCCGCCAGTCTTGTCAAATTACAGCAATGAATAACGCATTTCTATGGACAAAATGCATTTGATAGTGGAGGAAACAGAGTGAGGTGCGTAATGCAAACTGCACAAAAAATGAGAACTCTTTATTTGAAGCTTCAAGCTAATGCATGAGCTCCGTGTTTAACATGGCTTGATCTGTCAGGCGCTCGACAGATGTGCGCGTCCTCAGCGCAAAACGTTCATTCTGCAGCTATATCCTAATCATTAAATGTTTCAAATTCAAGAGAGCATTTCCATTTTGCATAAAGGTTTGTCCTGAGAGTCTGCGTTAAACTTTACGTAACTGAATGAGCGCCGGATAAAGAAATGACTGTAAGAGTGTGTGTTCCTGCTGAACATTTCTCTTGCCTGTTGGTTAATACTGAGTTTGTATTTTTGACTCTCTTTGTCATCTTATTTTTTAATACAGATTAAAAGCGAGTAGTATTTAGTAGAGATTTAATTTATTATACCACTGCCACTTAAGGTACTTGAGGCACTAACGCTACTTTTTAATGATTACCAAAATCATTTTTGTTTCTGTAAGGGTTAATCCACCAGTTTGTGTTAGCTGTTTAGTCAGTAGTATTTCTAATGCTAAAATATAAATATTGTCATCATGAAATTTTGAAAAAAAAATTTTTTTTGAAAAGTACATATAAATCAATGCCAGCAAGAATGCAAGCCGTTATCAAAGCCAAAGGAGGCCAGACAACATATAAAGTGTTTTGGACATTATGTGTGAATAATGACTTTTTGTCAGATCCCTAAAATATTCGTGTTCTCTTTTCTGTGACGGGTGGTCTTAGAAATGAAGCACTGCATGTTTTCATAGCATTCAATTGGCACGTTTGTTTGAATGACATTGGGCAGGATGTGCAATAATGTGTTTTTTGTCAATAAATTAAAAAAAGAAAGAAAATCAATCATCGGATTTTTATCCGAATAATAGATTAATCGGCCAACTAATCGATTATTAAAATAATCGTTAGTTGCAGCCCTATTTTCAAGTAATTTATTGATTTTTTTACAGTACTGAATGTCATTAAAGAAGAAATGTCAACCTCCCTTATATTATTTTATGATAAATTGTTTTATTTTCGTGTTAACTCAGGTCTTTTTTTGAACGAGAACAATTCACTGTGGGTTTAATTCAGAGTGAATGGCGCAGCAAAAATAGACTCGCGCCGAAATGATCATGTTCTGTTCAAGCTCTTGTATGACTTGTGGGCAAAAAAATGAATAAAATAAAACAACGTTATTAACTGGTATTCTATCCAATCAAACCATTTCAGTGTTAGAGAAGGAACACATTAACAGAAACGTTAAAATACTGATTCTGCTTGGAGTGAACAGATTATTTTCATTCAACCCTGCAGGGAACATACAAACTCATCAAATGTAATTTGCTTTGGATCAATGTGCCTACGAAATGCATAAATGTAAAATAAACATGTAGCCGTCACACAAATCCAGAGACCTATGGATTACGCATAATAACAAGATCACTGCTCACAACAGGCTATGAATTTGATGAATTTTGTGCTTGTGTTTTGATGTCTGTAGCAGTGGTGCTTCAAAAGAGACAAATTTAGAAATGTAATTTACCATCAGTTACTGCTAGACAGTCAGCGTGATAAAACCTCTGACAAGTGAGTCCATTTTTTGAGAGGGCTACACCTTTCTAGCACCAGGTTAGACCCTCTTTTGTCTTCAGAACTGCCCTAATTCTATGCTGCATGCTGGCATTCTTAGCTGACATGAGTGTACCGGTGGGGTTTTCTGCTGCTTTAGTCCATCTACTTCAAGGTTGGATGTCTTGTACGTTCAGAGATGTTCTTCTGCATACCTTAGTCGTAACGAGTGGTTATTTGAACTGTTGTCGTTCTGTCATCTCCAACCAGTTTGGCCATTCTCCTCCGACCTCTGGGGTCAACAAGGCATTTACACCCACAGAACTGCAGTTCACTGGATTTTTTTTCTTTTTCGGACCATTCTCTGTGAACCCTAGAGATGGTTGTATGTGAAAATCGATATTAGGTCAGCAGTTTCTGAAATACTCAGACCAGCCCTTCCATGCCCTGTTCAAAGTCACTTAAATCAACTTTCTTCCCCATTCTGATGCTCAGTTTAAACTTCAGCCGATCATCTTGCCATGTCTACTTTCCTAAATCCATTAAGTTGCTTCCACATTCACAAGCAGTTGAATAAAGTAGCTGGTGAGTGTATGTTCTATGGGGTGAAAAGTAATCCTTCCAAATCCAACATTAAATAATAAAATATTATTACTTATTATGAATCTTTGCCTATATATAGACAGTATGTTCAATTGAAGTAACTAATTATATAAAATAAGAAGCCACACGGATTTCTGTAATTAATCGTGATTAATCGTACATTACAACTTATCATAAATATATTTTTACATTATTCCAAATTAATGTCAAAAACAACAAAGCATTTTTTTTAAACATTTGTTTAATGGCATATTTTTAAAATATTAAGTACTATGATTGAAGGCCATCTTAATGATACTAACACTGACACTAATACTTCTATTAAAATAAAAAAATAAATATATATATATATATATAACAACTGCTAGGGGTTCAGCCGTAACAGAAAGAAAGCGAGTCTCAATACCGGAGAGATTTCCAATAACAGAGCTTTATTTACAATAAAATATAATAATGATAATAATAAGAGCTTAACATCAGGGGCTGACAAGGCCAAAACAACAAACAAAACAATCTTCTTTTAGAAACTAATTTACCTCGATGTAAAATAAAGAAAATAAAAAACAACTTAACTTAACTACCTCCTTTAACCACAAACAAAGTGAAAATAAGATCAAATAAATTGCCGTCAAACCCCTGCCTCCCTTGAAGTGAAATATATTTACAAGAGTTTTTGTACAGCAATATTTACATTCAAATTCCGCATTCAAGTCGTAGTCGTATGACAGGCAAGGATCAAATAAACCAGGAAAAATCAGAAATAACAATAAACAAACACTCACAATCTCTCTAATACGACACTCTCAATCAAAGGATGACGAAACGAATATCAACAACCGAAGTTAGCGAAGAACAATGGCGTGAGCACCAAGTCAACGAGGCACATGGCCCAGAATGAGTGTTTGGGGCGGTCCTTAAATACATGTCAGGTGTTCGGCTGGACCAATCAGGACGTTCAAATGAATGGCTAATGAAGGCCACGCCCACCTGGAACACAAACACATGTACACACAGACAGAGACAGTCCCTGAGCACCTGAACATGCCATAGTCCTGCTGCTGAAGGGAGTACAGATGTGAACAGAGCAATAAACCGCAACGTCCGTAATGTAAGAGGCCTAGGACAGTGATCGTCTTTGCAGCGCCAAACCACTTCACCGTATGACCCTCCAGACTTGTTTGAGAACTTGCAAAAGCCTTGGCAGAAGAGTGAAGTAACATCTCACAACAAGCACTGGCAAATCTGCTGCAGTCCACAAGGATGACTGTAGTGTTAAAGCACCCCCTAAATTCAGGGACTCATTAGGCTAATTTTATACTGGGGGGAAAAGCAGTTTAAAGTTAGAGGTGAAAGTGAGTTTATATCTTACTCAATTCTAAAACTGTGTGGTTTAATTTTGACAAATGAATCTTCAAAAAGAAGTGGCATTTAAAATGCACTTGTTCTACTGGGCATGGGAGTTTTCTGCTCTCCGAGAAGTTAATTCTCTGAATTCGTCCCTTTTAAAGCACCACTGCTAAAATGTTAAGCTAAAAAAAAAAAAAAAAAAAAAAGATGGCAAAATCTCCCTAATTGACTAGTTTCTCATCGGATGACTATCGCAAGTGTAAGAATCCTGGCTTGTCTATATGACTGTGCGCATGAATTTATTGGCTGTTTTTCACCTCACTGTGGTCTTCTCTGCATTGCAGCCATTGTTCAGGGGGACACTTTGGAAGAGATCTACGATCAAGTCAAGCAGATCATCGAGGAACAGTCTGGGCCATACATATGGGTACAGTCCAAGGAGAAACTATGAGCGCCTTCAGGAGTTTATCGTCCCCTGATTTATTTATTGATTCTGTCATTTTTGTTTTTCTTTTTGATAATCTCAGTTGGGCTTCCCCGACCGACAGCATTAACTCAACAGATTAATTCCTTAATCCAACATACTTCGATCTCTGTTCAGTCCTACATCTTCACCTCCTGACTTTTAGCTCTTCAGTAGCTGTATGAAGAGAAGACGGTCTGTCCTCCTCAGATCTTCACTGCTTCCACGCTTACAGAAAGCAAAGCTATGCCAGACCAGCATCTGTTTACCAGGGCTTTGGAAACGGTACAGTTCCTTAATGTTTAAGGGAGGTTACGTTGTACGGACGAAGACAGCGATCTGGATTTTCCGACACAAGTCTCTTCTCGTTTGACCTGTTCTTTTTTGTGTCGTTTTCGTGCAACATCGTAACATGGGGCTAGAGTCTCAGGCGTCAGATTCATTCAAATGGTGAGACGCACTAAAAAAGAGGCAAAACTTTGCACGTGGTAGGTGTTCGTCGGCCCCTCTTTCTCGTTGTTCATTCGTTCACCGTGTTGATTTACTTCTCTTTCTCCCTTGACTGTTGTATTGGCATGCTTATTGTTCTCCTCATTCTAATCGGAGCCATCGTGTTTAGGTGCGAGACGTGTGCCGCCACCGTTAGAATGTCGGAGTCTACAATCAGTGTCTTACACAGAGTACATGTTTTCAACTCGTCGATTTACATTTAGGAAAGTCTGTCATTTGTAAGGAACTGAGGATCTTTTTAAGAGGCAATAAAATGCCACCGCATATGTGGAAGAAATTTATTGTACAATGAGATCTTAACAGATATTTAACCCTCCATAAACTGCCTATTTTGTTATAATAAAAGTCTATATTGAGCTTTACTTAAGTATAGTACTTTATGATGGGAATTATTTTCTTGACATTGTAAGATGTATATTAGAGCGAGAGATTTAACAGAAGAAATAGTATGAATATATTTTTTTCCCCTTTTCTGTTCGCTCCCTTTATTTTCCCAAACTGAAAGAAATGCAGGACAGCAGGGAGAGTGCAGAGGAAACAGAGCCAAGCTGATTAACGCTAGTTCTGTCTCTTCCTCCTCTCCGCCTACCGTTTCAACATCATCTGCTCCAAACGTGCTGCGTTGGAGAAGAACGCTCTGTCCGTCCCCCCCTCTCAGACACAAACTGTCTCAGCTTGGCGGGGCTGATGAAGCTTTGGCCGCAAGACTGACACTGGTCAGCAGGAAGCTCCACAGAGACTCCTTTTTTTCTAAACCCGTCCTGGAGAGGGGGTCCCGCCCGCTCTTCCTACGACATGATTGTTTTCTATACTAAGACTGCTTGTTCTACCACCTCAACACATTTCGGGACTGGAAAAAAGAAACATGTAAATAACCTACTGATCTGATTCATTCCATTGATCGAAACGAACAAGAGAATGGTTCATTCAAGAAAAATAAAACAAAATGTTTCTCATACAGCACAGTGCTGGTGCGAGTCTTCCTTCAGATGGAGGGCTGAAGAATTTTTAGTAGCTGTGAACGTCAATACACTTCTGAAAGTTTCTGAAAGGTACAGCCATTATTACACGAGGCCATTCGTGGCATATTAAAAAAAATGAAGTTTCTATCATGGTTTAGTCACACTCGTGTTCTTCTGTGAAACATGGATGATATTTTGAGGGGTTTTTTGTCCGGAAACTGGAGGTTGACCTGTGGTTATCAACGAGGTTACCGGCAATCTTCAAAATGTCATCTTTTGTGTTCCACGGAAGAAATGAAGTCATACAGGTTTTCAAAGGGTTAGTAAATGAACACTGGCAATTCTTAACCATTCTACATTTTGGCAAATCGGTGATTAATTCTTCTGAATTCATACATCTCATTTGTAGGTTTTCATATGATTTGCTTACTCACCACTGACGGTTAGCTTTAGGGGTGGACCGTCTCGAAATCATGTCTTGTCTTGTATTGTATTTTTTATTTATATAGCACCAATTTAATACAACGTTAGTTGTCCCAAAGGGCTTCACAAATGCCCAAAGAGAGCAAGAAATATAGATACAAACAGATCAACAATATAAAACACACACATGACACACATTTAACAACACTCACCATCATTGGGATTTACAATCAGAGATTTTATGTTTGATTTTATATGATTTTATTTTTAAGGATTTGATGGATCTGATAGTGACTGGGAGAACGTTCCACAATTTAGGATCACCTTTGTGTTTGTATTTTGTCTTATTAACTGCAAGTTGATATTTGTTTTCGGATCTCAAGGATCTGGGCGGGGTGTACACTGTCACCCTCCTGGACAGGTAACTAGGTGCCAAATTGTGAATGGCCTTAAAAACAAGTACAAGAATCTTGAAAACAATTCGATCACGCACTGGCAGCCACTTCAGTGAAATTGAAAGCGGAGTACCAGAGTCATGTCTTCATTCAAACAAATCACTACATTTTCTCATGAGATTGTGTTGGAATTATTATTTTTTTTGGGGGTGGGGGGGGTGGGGGGGGGTTATCCTTTTATGCAATGTTACATAAAGCGATATGGAACTGCTGAGATTCGGTACAACTGCGCGATTGTCCGTGTGGGGGCAACGCATTAAAAGTAACTTGAGTTACGTAAACATTACTTTTTCAAGTAACTAGTAAAGTAGCGGATTACGTTTTAAATTTACAACAAAATATCCAAGTGACTTTTTCGAATAAGTAATGCAGGTTGCTTTGTTTTCTCATGTATTGACTGACAGCAGAGTAAGTCCAGAGGTGTTGTGTGTGCGCTGTGTACACATGATTGTTGTAGTTCTAGACTAAATGTGATTTACCTGAAAGGTTTGTTAGAGCTGCGCCCTCTAGCGAATAGGCCTAAATATGAATTTCCTTCTGCCTGAGGGTTATTCATTTCACTTTTGGTGTGAAAGGGCTTTAACACTTGCTAAAAATAGAACTCTTTCTGTTATTAAAAGACAAACAAGTAAACCCAGCTGAGGTGAGGAAATGTAATGTAATGCATTACTTTTCATAAAAAGTAACACAAATGGTTACTTTTTTAGGGAGTAACGTAATATCGTAAAGCATTGCTGTTAAAAGTAACTTTCCCCAATGTTGGTGGTGGTGCATTTATTCATAGAATGGCTTTTTGTTTTGTTCCACAAACAAGAAATAATTTGGAGACAATGTTGTGAACCATGGAATTGACCATGTAGAACATTGTGAAGAGTGACACTTTCTGACAAGCGTTCTTTCAGAGATTGATGACTGCTTTATGTATTATGGAAATCCACTGCCACACTGTGAGATTTAAAATAGCAATTAGCTTATTTTACTTTAAGGCGGAAATGCACATCAACGCGTAACCTTTATGACGAATAAGCGTTAACCCTTGTGCACTGTTCAAATTCACGACCCTGTCGTTTCAGCCATGATTTTAAGTGCTTTAAAAATGTATCAGATAAATATTTTTTTCAATTTTTTTTGCTTAAATCTATTAATCAACCTCAGTCCTGATCAAAACTACTAAATTAAAAAAAAAAAAAAAATCAGGATTTTAACTCTTTAAAACGTTAAAATCTGATGCATCAAAGCCAATGTTGTTTCTAATCTTTGACACGTTTTTCCCCAAATCAGTGACATCATTTATGAATTTGGCAATTAAAGAGTTAAAATCCTGTTTTTGTTTTTTTTTAAATTTAGTAGTTTTGATCAGGACTGAGGTTGATTAATAGATTTAAGCAAAAAAAAAAAAAATGAAAAAAATATTTAACTGATACATTTTTAAAGCACTTAAAATCGTGGCTGATAACGAAAGGGTCGTGAATTTGCCCACAGAGTACTGTTGAGTTTTTCCCAAAATATGTGTCAAAATAAGATTTGTCCCCAAAAATCATTCCATTTGCTGAAACACGGAGAAAGTTATGGCCAAATTAAGACTCAAAAATCCCCCGTAGTGGATGAAAACATCCCGAACAGCACATCAGGGTTAAGAGACTAAATGAACTATATGGTCTTGATTCTACATTTTGAAATGGAGCTCGTGCTTGCTACAAGAAAAAACATTGAAGCTTTGGAAATGTCTTTATTTAATAATCTGGCAAACACATTTTTTCCCCCAATTACGTTGCATAACCAATCCCAAATCCCCATTTCCACCTTCATTATTTTCTCGAACAACATGGCACTTCCGGTCATACAAGCGATCTTAGCAGTGGTACTACTTTAAATACGTTTACGACAGGGAATAAAACTACAGTCTGACAGAACATTCAGAGTCTTTGTTCAACAGCGCCATGAACATGAGGTCTCTGTTGACTCGTTCAACGCTTCAGCTGTCATTTTCTGTCTTTTATCTGTCGGTTGGCGTCCCTCAGTCCCTCTTTCACCTCTTTCACAAACGTGTCCCGCAGTCTTGTAGCTCTCCGACCCAACTCTTCCACATCCCGCGGCATCTTCGACGTCTCCTCGCGTATCTGGCGAAAGGTGTCGGATCTGAGCAGCTTGGTCGAGGCGTCTTTCCCGGCTATCTGTGCTTTAGTGATGGCGAAGGCTGTGATTTGCGCCGCCCGTCGGATGGGTCGCGACTCCGCGAGCTTCTCCACCACTTGAGAGTTATTTATTAAGGCATAAAAGATCCGCCGCAGCACCATTTTGAACCTGTAACAAATGTCAACGTTCGACTTTAATGATCTTAACCACGTTGATATTTCGTTATGAAAACAGTACATTACCTTCAAAGGTCCCCAATCGACGACTCGGCACTGAACTGAGCGGGTCTTGTCAACGGGATGCGGTTGCAGTCAGTGTAGTGTAGGGGTTTGCCCATCACAGCGCCCTCTACAGGCGTGGGGAGTAATACATATCAAACAGACAATCGTGTCATTGGTTAAAATTCAATTGAACAGTTTCCCTGAACCTCAATATTACTTGAAAAAGCACAGTAAGAAACGACAATCTGTATAGATTATTTATTGATTTCATTTTTTATTACCAATGTAATACAATTACTGTGGACACCAAGCTATTCACTTTGCATTGGAGGAAGCTGTCTTCGTGAGGCTGGTCTGTAAAGAGCTGATAGTCTATCTCTTGGAAACATTTCTAAGCGCGACGCACACACGTCCAAGCATGCCTCACTTTCAATGGGGATTGCATCATCTGTGGGCTTGTCTTTTTTACGTTGAGGTGGGCCAAAGTCATCAACGTACTTGGTCTTCAACATGGGCGGAAGCTAAGGTTACCGTTCTTATTTTTACTTTTTCTCTCATAACGGTAACCTGTTTGTGTAAAAGTCATTCCTCTCACTGCTTCACAACGCCTTTGGCCTTTTTTCCCGCCAAATCTTACGTTTGGGCTATTACAAAAACGAAGATATTTCTTTGTCTATATAGTCAATGGGGCATATTGTTTGCACCCCATAAAAATCAATGAATAAAAAGATTTGTGTTTGGAACCCCTTGTGAAAAAGAAGTAGCTTTGTACTCTAACATTACAGAAATGATACAATTTAAGTGAATATGCTGTGTGAACTGAATGCAATGTTACTTAACTGCATGTTATTTACAAGTAAACGAAAATAAAATTATAATCCAATACGTTACATGTGCTTTAGTCTGCAGATCAAAATAAGTGTACTTTTTTTAAAGCATGACAAAAGATTATTAAAACAATTTAAAATAGTTCAAATTTAAGATTTAAAGCACACTCCGAGTGTCCATTCAGTACGATGAAGCACACTTCTTTTTCACAAGGCACATCTTAGTTTTTAGGTGAACTATCCCTTTAAGCCTGATCCCTTAGAAAAGTATTATCACACCTCTCCTCAACATGCTGTGTGGTTTGTGTACCATGCATTAAGGGTTTGTTCACATCCCTAACATTAAAGGGATAGTTCACTCAAAAGAAGATATTTTGAAGAATATGGGTAGTCGTGGCCTAGTGGTGAGGGAGTCGGGCTTGTAACTTGAAGGTTGCCGGTTCGATTCCCACGCCGGCAGGAATTGAAGGTGGGGATTGTGAACGAACAGCACTCTCTCCACCTTCGATACCATGACTAAAGTGCCCTTGAGCGAGACACCTGACCCCTAATTGCTCCCCTTGTAAGTCGCTTTGGATAAAACTAAACAGTTCATATGCCCCATTGACTTTCATAGTATTGGAAAAAGCATGGCCCATCAACTGTTTGGTTACCCACATTCTCCAAAATATCTTCTTTTGTGTTCAGCAGAAGAAAGCAATTCATACAGGTTTGGAACAACTTGAGGGTGAGGAAATGATGACAGAATTTTCATTTTTGAGTGAACCTTCCCTTTAAGTGTGAGCAACAGTAATAGTGATGCATTTGCTAACACTTATTAAGAGCACAATAATTGAATAATGAACAGATGGTGTGGCTAGATGAGGAACGAAAAAAGAAGCGTGCTAGGAAGAGAAAGACAGAGTGTGAGTGAATGCTTAAGGTGGACTTCTGCCGACTTCAGCTGCCACAGCCAAACAGGAAAACCTGAGAATAAGAACAATTTGACCACTGAATGTCTGAATTCACATGCACTTTCCATTAAACTCCATGACCTCCATGTGAAGTTTCAGCATGTCATTGTGGTCTCACATTTACTGTAACAACAACACTTTCTGCTGTGAGTAAAACACTCTCACGGAATCACCTCCGACCAAACCAAACATAAAGAAATCGAAATGTTCTTAACACAATATCTCTCTTCTCGTATAACACACTGACAGAGCAAAAGTGTTTCTTCCCTCGGTGACCTCTGTTTTCACACACTGAAATGTTTAGGTTACGATATTCTCAAAGAACAATACGCTTGAACCCGCCACACTTTGATTTGTCTCTTGTAGGTCTTAATCTGCCACACTCTCGAACATAAAGGTTCTTCACTGGCATTGTTCCACGAAGAACCTTTGCCATCCATTCGAAGGATCTTTATGGTGGAAAAAGGTTATTTAGATCGAAGAACCATTTTCTCTTCATGTGAAGAACATTTTGACAAAGTACTGTTCACTGAAAGATTCTTTGGGGAACCAAAACCCTTTTTCCATTACACTCATGCTATAGTCACACAGGTTTAGATGATATTAGGGCGTGTAAATTATGACCGATTTTCCTTTTTCATTTTTTAGCATGAGCTGTCCCTTTAAGCCATGTATGAGGATAGTCAGATGCGCATTGTTTCGAATGCTTCTGACGCCGTTTAAATAATAGATTAGATTGTAATCAGAGAAAACTGCAGTTAAGGTGGAATTGAGGGGTCAGAGAAGGGCAAACTTGCGTATCTTCCATTATTCTCCCTCTCGTTGAGTGCCAGACCTCTCCCCTGAGTGTGGGACCCTGATAACAGGACCTTCTGAGAAAGTGAGGAAGTCCTTTCAGGCCTTGGGTGTGTGTCTCACCAGAAAGAAAGATGTGCCAAAGGATTGTGTGCAGAAACTGTGTGTGCGCAGCAGCTGGAGGAACGGTTCATGCTTGAGGTGTGTGGCCATGGCGAGTATCTGAACGGCTGGTTGAAGGTCGTGGTGTTCTGCACCATGTCAGCAGTGTCTGGTGCCCATATCCAGTACACAAAGACCTTGAAAAGAGTCGGCTGCAGCTGTGAATCACATGCAGCACAGGAGACAACCGTCTGGCTGCTCTTCAACTAGTTGTACAGTAATACACAAATAGTGTTAATCATGGTTTTGCTATGAAAGACAGCAAACATGCAAAACCAAAAGATGACATTTCATAAAAAGAGTAAACCAAGTGTAGCTAACTATCACACACACACACATATATATAATATATTATGTATATACCCTTACAAAAGGTTACTGCAGTTTTTTAGAAGTAATACTACAGTTTTTGTTACATATAGAAAACTGCAGTATAACCTAAAATGTCTGTAGTTTTACTGGAGTACAACTATACTGCAATACATCTAAAGTACTAGTAAAATAAAACTGCAGTTCTACTGTTTTTACACTTCATGCAACTTTCAGTTGTACTTCATTTTACTGCAGCTGTACTGTGACTATACTTCATTATACTGCAAATTTGAATTAAACTGCAGTTAAACTACTCGGTACTGCAGTTCTTTTTTGTAAGGGTATTAAGACCTGCATCATCATTTCCCTCTAATTTGAGTTTTATCCAAAAAAGTAAAATATTCACTAATAATATAGTCAGCTACCAAAGCACACGATAATAAAGGATAGTCCACAAAAACAAAAGAAGAAGAAAGAAAATTCAATTTCTCACCCTCGTGTCGTTCCAAGTTTGCATTTTTTTTTTTTTTCTATGGAACATAAAAAGATATATTTTGTGGATATTTTAAATAATGTTTAGAGATTGTAGTTTTGGTTCCCATTGATTTTTTTGGTCCATACAATTGAAGTCAATGGAACCTGACACCGTTTGGTTATCAGCATTCTTCGAAAGATCTTCTTTCTCTCTTTCACCGAAGAAAAAAAAATCATTCCGTTTTGGAATGACATGAGGGTGAGTAAATGATTTTTGTTTTTGGGTCCCTTTAATACAGAAAAGGAGACATAAAGATTTAAAATCAAAACTAACAGTGAAAGAAAAAGAAATATTATATTATATTATATAAATTTTCCCCCTATAATCTGACAGGATATTTGTTCAGATGCTGGGTTTACATGGAAAAAAGCATTGAAAATAAATAGTTTCTCATAATTACTGTTTTTTGTCAGGCCAGAAAGAAAACCCTTTGTGTTGCTCTGCAGGTCCAGGATTTGTGGGCAGATGTTTTTATGCGATCAGTGTGTGAATGGAGCACAGGTGGATGAATTTCTCCGGCTGGTTCATCCACTGAGATCCTGCTCAGGACTATGAAGCAATATTTACTATCAAACAGAGATGGTTGCAATGGGGGTTGTATTTGTTTATAACTATTTATCAATTGATCTGCTTGTCTAACAGCAGACATAGAATTGTTCTCACTGAACCATGAGAATGTCAGAAGTACTTGTGTGGACATGAATTTTATTTCATGGGAAAAGGTAAAGTACACCCGCTCTCAGTTGAACAGCAGGGCAGTTCATGCGGTCCCAGTGATTTACTGAAACTAATTCAGGGTCTGGGCAAAAGAAAAAGAGCGTGTTAATGAAGCTTTAGTGCAGACATAAATAACATTGGAGACTTGATCTATTCACAGAACATTTGTTACTCTCTTTCTTGCTCTTTACAAAATGTATGTACAGTGATAATCATCATGAAGAAGAATCTAAAGTTATCATACCTGGGTTTTTTTATAAAGCTCGTAAGAAATGGCTCAGCCTAGCAGTAGAGGTGAAGGATTCACTCTGAACCACAGCAATAATTATAGTGGCATAAATCAGAGACCACCCATGTGTCAGAGATCGTAAAGAAACTGTTTTGGTGTCTTTCCTTAATACTAGCAACATAATAGTGCTTCTGAAACATAAGCCACACTAAACAGTAATCAAGAAATAATATAATTATTGCTACCCACACACACACACAAAGAGCCGCTGCTCCCATATTATCATTGTGCCCTTGAGCAAGACCTAAAAACATCACGGCGACTTGTGAGTTGTTTCGGCTAAAAGCGAATTGTTTTCATTAGCTGTATGATCTTGAAAAAGTGTAAGCAGTGAATATATTAATATAATCCATTTTTATCATATATTTGACTTTTCTTTTCTAAACAGACACTTAAACAGATGCTCATCTACTCTAATATTAGTCTGTCTCGTTCTTATCCCGAGGTTACTGTTGTCAGCTTCAACTGACTAACTGTAAACCTGTGCCTCAAATCTGTTTGGTTGATTGGAATTTTGATCCAGGTGTGGAACAGCTCGAGGGTGAGTGCATTTTTGGGTGAACTATCCCTTTAATATTCAGCAATATTACACATTTGACTGCACTGACACTACTGGATGAGAACTGAACTGAACTGAGCTGGACGATGATATTACTGTTACTATATTCAGCTGAATAATGACACTCTTTGCTTACAGTAGAATTGAATTGTGTTTGCATCATTGATCTGAACTTTCCTGTTTAGTCCTGTAAAGCTGCTTCGAAACAAGCTGTATAAAGCACTACATACAGTCATGGCCTTGGTAAATATGGACTGTCGAAAGATTGTTGAGCTTCACAAAATAGAAAGAGGCTGTAAGAAAACAGCTTTGGAAATCCCCATTTCCACAATCAGGGCAATAAATAAGAAGTTCCAATGAACTAAAGATGTTGCAAATCTGCCTGGAAGAGGACATATATCGTCCTAATGCACTGTGAGAAGAAGAGTTTGAGTGGCCAAAGACTCTCCAAAGATCACAGCTGGAGAATTGCAGTCAAGTCAAGTCATCTTTATTTATATAGCGCTTTTTACAATGCAAATTGTGGCAAAGCAGCTTTACATTAATAAGAAAATGGGGTCATTGTGCAGCTTATTCTATATATTATTGATTCATTCCGTTGCAAATATCAGTAGTTATTAGTCTAGTTAATTTATGTATATCAGCACTGGAGAAAACAGTGACGTAATCGTCCGGCTCAGCTCAGTTCGCATACAACGGCGCCAATGCAGGCGTATCAAAAACACTGCTGAATATCAAGCAAGTGTCCCCAACTTAAGCAAGCCAAAGGAACCAAAACTCCAACAAATGGAGAAAAAAACCTCGGGAGAAACCAGGCTTAGTCGGGGGGCCAGTTCTCCTCTGGCCAACAGTGAACACTTGTCCGATACTCAGGCAGAGTTACAGGTCTTTAAACCGATTTGGAATCGCAACAGTCAAAATATTTAATCTAGTTCCATCTAGTTTAAGATCTTTTTGATCACGCCGGTATGGGACGGTTTGTTGGGATATGTGCCACTGGCTGATGAGTCGGTAAGGTCTTAACAAAGGATGAGCTAGTTAACACAGTCTCCGCCGACACCACAGGGCCACATTGCTGCCGCACACAGGCACAGGTTCCCCGTCCGACCCGGACACGGCCCAGATCCAGCCAATCACGTTAATTGGTAAACCTCGGGATAAGCAGAGAGACAAAAAATTAGCGTAGACGCCATTCTTCTTCTGACGTACCGAGTACATCTGGTGTTATAGGAAGTGTTCCCGGTTCCGGCTGACCTGATCTGTGCAGCCTAACAATCCTTTAACGGATATGAAGACAAAAGTTTATAGTGCGTCATGTGTATGCCAGGTTAAATAGATGCGTTTTTAGTCTAGATTTAAACTGACAGAGTGTGTCTGCTTCCCGAACAATGCTAGGAAGATCGTTCCAGAGTTTAGATGCCAAATAGGAAAAGGATCTAATTAACAACTGGCCAGAATTCTGAGATCGTAATAGACGCGAAGGACTATAATGCATTGAGAGCTCACTCAGGTACTGGGGAGCTAAGCCATTTAGTGCTTTGTAAGTAATTAGCAAGATTTTAAAATCTATACGATGTTTAATAGGGAGCCAGTGCAGTTTTGACAGAACCGGGCTAATATGTTCATACTTCCTGGTTCTAGTAAGGACTCTAGCAGCTGCAGTGACTAGTTGAGTCTTGTGTCAGAAAGGCTAAAAATAAAAAAATAAAACAGCACCTACATCCCCACAAGTTGTTCGGATCTCCAGCATATTCAGAAGTCAGAGAAGACTGGAACTTCAAACGAAGTTTCTATAAAACTAAAAAAAGAGGTTTTTGGCAGCAAGCCCACCAGATGGGTTTGTTGCCCATGGTTGAATATACTGCTGGATCTTTAATGTTATGGGCTTGCTTTTCCACCGTAGGTCCTGGATATCTTGCTCGGGTACATGGTATCGTGGATTCTATCAAATACCAACAGATAAAAAATCAAAATCTGACCGCTTCTGCTAGAAATCCTATAATGGGCTGTGGTTGGATCGTCCATCAGCGCAGTGATCCAAAACAATCATCAAAACCAACACCAAAATGTGTCACTGAGCATAAAATGAAGCTTCTGCCATGGCCGTCCCAGTTCCCTGACCTGAACCCCAGAGAAAACGAGTGGAGTGAACTGAAGAGAAGAAGCACCAACATGGAGCAGGGAATCTGAAGGATCCGGAGAGATTCTGCATGGAGGAAAGGTCTCTGATCTCTCGTCAGGTGTTCTCCAAACTCATCAGGCATTACAGGTGAAGGCTCAGAGCAGACATTTTGGCAAAAGAGCTTGTAAAAAAGGTGCCAATAATTATTTTCCCAAAGCAGATTTATTTTTACAGTCTTCTTTGATCATATTTACCAAGGGTGCTAATATTTTTGGCCATGACCGTAAATAAAAGGTGAATCGGCTCATTGCTAATTGAAAAAGTTTTATTATTTCATATTTTGATAAACAGTGTATTGATGATGCCAAAAAAAATATGACAACACACTAGAAACATACAGTTGCTTAAATGTTCTTCAGACATTTGGACACAAATCTGAGTTACCATATTATTAACAGTATTTTCACAGGTGTAGCTGAATTTGGACAAAAACCCACAGTGGTTGTGTCCTTTACTTTCCTGAGCTCCTCCTGGAAAATGTCTTAGATTACTTTGGCCCAGATGTTCTTCTTCAGCCTGCTCTATGCAGATGTTGGCGTGTGAATGTGCTAAGCTGGCACTTCTTTTCATCACTCAACAGAACAGAATAAACATCCAGGACCTTCCTTATTGGGGGAGAAGATTATTATTATTATAATTATAGCAATAAAAACGCTATTGTTAACATTTGCAAGTATTGTTTATAATTATAAATGTAATAAGCGTGGCCATACAATTAATATTAATTATATGCTAATTAGTATTAATCAAGTTCCATGCATCTAATTTTTCAGTAGCACATATGACCATACATTATACCAAATACTCTCAGAATGTCGACAATTGCAGCTTAGGCTGAATTTTAAATATATTTAATAGCCTACACCATAAATCTTCGTCTTCTTTTAAACCCAGATACATACTCTAAAATTCTCTAAAATAGAAACCCGGAAGTGACACCAACAGCTCCCGCCTTCTCAGTCTGAAAGCTTCATAGTTCTGCAGGGTCGCCAAGGTTATTATGCGCTCGTGAGGTGCTCGCGGTGGTCGTGACTTCGGTGCTGCGGTCGTGACGAGAGCATTGGTAAGATTGATCACGGACATCTAATAGAAATGTGTTGCTTAACTACCTGTTATTTCCACTGTAGTATTGTAGAAATAGCGGCGCACGGCTTTTTGAACCACCGAAGTTAGGATTATTCCTCACGGTATGAATTACAAGTAAAATGACTAGAATTATAATCTAACTGTAATCGCTTTTAATTCGCGTTGCTGCCACTGTAAATTCGTGTCAAGAGCAGGTGCGGACCAAACTTTTACTTCATAGCTCGTGCATGTGCCCCGAAAACCCTGACCTTCACTCAGATTGAGTCAAACCGAAATGAGACTTGTAAAATTAATTTTGTGACTTTTTGGGGATGATTTAAATGGCCTCATAAATGTGTTTCGTTTTAATATAAATTATTTTAATATTAAATCGTTTTAGGAATGTTGTAGGACTTGCGAGATCAATTAAAAAAAATTTTTAGTAACTTAACTAAAACTATATATATATATATATATATATATATATATATATATATATATATATATATATATATATATATATAAAAAAGAGTTGATTTGGTGGCAGATGGATGTGACATTTTCTTCAGGGTCAGCTCTGTGCACGTCTTCCGTTGGGTTGTGCTTGTCACCTGTCACCATGGCCATGCACCTAAATTAACTACCAGTTCGAAAGGCTCGTTATTCACATTGCAGCAGAGTCAGGCTTGCAAGTGGGCTAGAGATTGGTAAAAAAAAACAAAAAACAAAATGCAGTTATCACGGTATGGAGCTAATTCTAGCTGCTCTGAACCTAAAAATGACTTTGAGTTGATGCACAAATATTAAATCGTATTTTTTTTTTTTTTTTTTTAATTTAAATAAAACTAGATCATTTAGATTTTACCACATGAAGCACATTCGAGTGTTTTACTCAGTGTGACCATCACATGATTTTCTACAGTGAGTTTTAATCCTCTCTGCCAGTTCTGTAAAGATTAATCAACAATGTCACATTCTTGGCAACTTCGATTGTGATCCGAAACAGTTTGATGTTAATCTGTAGAGCCAGAAAAATACAGCAAGGCATTATTAACCTATGTGTCCAGAGAGGTTATTTTAAAATGTGAGTAAATGACACAAGTTTAGACTCATTTATCCATTTACTTCTCAGAAAATATGATTCAAGTGGTGGGGTGGCACAGAGTCACATGATTAAGTAGCTTAGTGTATTGCATGAATGGATTAAACCAACAGCACACTTTACAAAATCATTGAGAGTTTTGGCCAGAGAAGTTTCTCATTGCTCTTTTTTGTGTGTGTGTGTGTGTGTGTGTGTGAGAGAGAGAGAGAATTTCACTGGCTTGTCCTTGAATATGTCTGGCAGTAACCGACGGTCTCTGAACTTTAGTTTACACTATTTCCTCTTCTAGTGCGATTTGTTATTGTTTGTTCAGTTGTTTTATCCTTGATTGATAAAAGTTTCCTTTTGGCTGGAGGTTTAATGGGCTCTGGTTATCTCGTGAATCGTATAGTAAAGCATCAGGTATGAGGATTAGTGCGCCGGTCGTGAAAGAGCTCACTTGTGTTCTGTGTCATTTCTGAGGAAAGGACAGTAAGAGGTTAAATGTCAGGCGGAACCCAACGGACGTGAGGATTGGTTTGATCTGATTGTGTGCAGAACACGTTCTTTCCTGGTAGGGTGTAGCCCGATACTTTCTCCTATCTCTAGCATGCATGTGTCCAAGTAAGCCAGTACAGTACATTTGGCGCACTACTCTTATTATTCATCTTTATTCATTTCGGAACAAATAAAAATGTCGTGTTTGTTACACTTTGTCTTCTGTTTGCTGAATGAAACCGCCTTAAGGATACAGTACATGTTTAGTAAGCCTGCAGTGTCTGTGTCTTGTGCTTTAGATTATGTCTCTTGTAACCTTCAACCTCTGAGGGGAAAAAAAACAAACAAAAAAAAAACATCCAGTGCTTAAGTTGTCTCTTATTCCAGTCCTGTTTGTTAAATGTTTATAAAAAGATTAAGCATTTCTAGCAGTTTCCTAATTCTTGTATACCATGGACTATATGGGATGGTGTAATTTAAAAAATAATTCATCACTCCACCAGACTAATTTAAAGAGATGGTTCAATCAAAAATGAAATAAAAAAGAGTTTTTAAAAGCAATAAAAAAAAAAATCCTCCCTGTAAATTGGGAGGAGCTTTATCACAATATTAACAATAATGACCATGAAAATAATTTGTAATGATTAAAATATTAATATATTACTACTGACACATTGCATTTTATTTTTAATGAAATTAATGAATCATGCTCAAGAAATAAAGACCGATAAAGCAACAGTCCCCGCCCACTTTTCCAGCGGTGCCGGTTTCGAAAGTTTTAGCATTTTCTTTTCACAGAGAACTTTTGTTCATCTTGGGAAAACAAATGAAGATATTTTTAATGAAATCGGAGCCATTTCTGTCCCTCCGTTGACGGCTACGCAACTAGCACGCTTCAGAGAGTTCGTAAAAAGATCGTAAAACTAATCCATGTCACAAATCAATCAGCTTTATATGCTGAACCGATTTAATATAGGGGGCATATTCATAAATAATACCTTCATTTGTGTTCCGAAGATGAACGAACGTCTTGTGGGTTTGGAACGGCATGAGGGTTAGTAAATTGTCAGATTTTCATTTTTGGTTACGTCATCCCTTTAAAGCATTATAAACCATGAACCAAGCCAACCAGCAATGAGGTAAATCACAACACCAAAAATATGATTTGAAAATTTGACTAAAAAGTTTACTTAACGGCCTTATTGAAGCACTGTGAATAGCATAATCAAATTAAAAAAAATATGAAAAATATAAAAATACTCCTTTACAAATGTTGTTATAAGTTGGTTTGCAATATACGCAAACATCTAAGTATTGTGAGAGCGTGGATCGATCTACTCCGTTACGTCATTCACAGTGCTTCATGGGAGTGGGCAGAGCTAAAGAGATATTTTGACACATGTTGCTTCATTCGACTCTGATTGGTGTAATTTAAAAATAAGCTGAAATAATGCGGGCTAACCGATACCATTGATTAACCTCAGAGCTCACATTAAGGTTTAGAAGTTTTCACTTCTGGAATCTGACTGTTGTACTCTACATAAATAAACTCAACTCAAATCTTGAGCTCAGACTAAAACAAACTGATGTATTCACTGATAATCTTCCCTGGTGAATAGAGTATTTCACACAGGTGGCAAGTTAAGGTCAAAGTTGAAGACCACTGTCATATCAGCCAGAGAAACATAAACAAAACATTTTATAGTGCACCTTCACCAACATTACAATATAATCTCTTTTATTGCAGATCGTTACACAGCCCTTTTTTGTTGACATGAGGAAACGATCTTTGTTTTATGATAGATTACCTACACAGCGATCGTAGATTTTCGGTGTTCCATTAAACATTACTCCTTCTTTTGCTGCAGTTTTTTGAGGACGCAATGGATCAAGCCAGGACAACAATTTCAAAAATCGTAAGACATTCTTTCCATACAAATGTATTTGCCATGGCATTAGAATTATCTGAACGAATCATTTACCATTGGAGAGATGAAGAAAAAACAGTGTCTTTATAATGAAGCATGTGGTTCCTGAGATTTAAAGGTCTCTCTTTAATCTTTAGATTTTCGGCAGTTCAACGGAAACCTCCTTAATGTTCCTGATGTTGCTTCTTTTACTGAAAATCTTCGATCTTGAAGAGAATAGCTCAAACTTAACGACTTGCCTTCTATGTTTTCAGAGCGACAAAAACCCAGGACAGTGTTTTATTTTGCTCTTTTGTAACTGTATTTTTCCAGTTCAATGGGGAGCCGCGCTCCTATACCCGCTTTAACCTGACCCAGAACATGGAGGGTGACAACAGCCATGTGGAGATGAAGCTCTCATCTGACATGGATGACGAAACGGAGGCTAACGGTGTTGGGGAAAGCATGAACCGGCATAATCGTCCCTATTACCCCAGCAAGCTGAACCAGCGTTCTCCCAAAACTGTCTGCGGATTTGTCATTGCCATTCTGTTCCTCTTCATTATTGGTAAGCCAATGTGCCAGAATATTCTCAAGCTTATTTCACGGTCCTCTGGAATACTTGGTTCTGTTTGGTCAGTTGTAGAATTCTGTGGTCGGATGTTTTCGTATAATGACCGATAATCATGTCTGAGCATAAGTTTGTTTTTGTCTTTTAGGATACCTCATTGGTTACCTGTCTAATAGAAGCACAGACAAAAATGAAATCAATTCAGATTGTCCGGTTTTTAGTGAGACTGCCCCAGTGAGAGCAGAAGCAGCTTTTTCGCTGGACTGGAGCGATCTCAGGGCATTGCTGAAAAGGAAACTGACCACTGACAACATTAACAGCAACCTCAAGTAAACGCACACAATTGCTCTTTTGCTTTTTCCATGCGATTAATTGAGCAGGTACTCAAGTTAAACATGTTTTGTTTTGTCTTTCTCCTTCTTGTAGGGAATTGTCTAGTGCCAGTCACCAGGCGGGAAGCACAGGTGATGAGGCGCTTGCTAATAAAATCATGGGGAAATTCAAAGCTTTTGGAATGACCCCCTGGACCGACGAGCACTATGTGAAAGTCCATGAACTCGTCTCAAAAAACAGAGTGCTGTTTCGCGGTAACGTTGTTGGAACAACCGAGGGATATTTGGCGTACAGTGCAGTTACTACAGCACAGGTTAGTTGTGAATAAGCATGTATGTTGACAACCAATTGAGAAAAAGAGCCCCCAAAAAGTATCATAAATGTGCAACTTGTGCAATAAGTCTTTTTGAAGCTGTGCTGGATTTCCTTTTTGCCAAAAACATTCAATATACAGGGAGTGCAGAATTATTAGGCAAGTTGTATTTTTGAGGATTAATTTTATTATTGAACAACAACCATGTTCTCAATGAACACAAAAAACTCATTAATATCAAAGCTGAATATTTTTGGAAGTTTTAGTTTTTAGTTTTAGCTATTTTAGGGGGATATCTGTGTGTGCAGGTGACTATTACTGTGCAGAATTATTAGGCACCTTAACAAAAAACAAATTTATACCCATTTCAATTATTTATTTTTACTAGTGAAACCAATATAACATCTCAACATTCACAAATATACATTTCTGACATTCAAAAACCAAACAAAAACAAATCAGTGACCAATATAGCCACCTTTCTTTGCAAGGACACTCAAAAGCCTGCCATCCATGGATTCTGTCAGTGTTTTGATCTGTTCACCATCAACCACAGCCTCCCAGACACTGTTCAGAGAGGTGTACTGTTTTCCCTCCTTGTAAATCGCACATCTGATGATGGACCACAGGTTCTCAATGGGGTTCAGATCAGGTGAACAAGGAGGCCATATCATTAGATTTTCTTCTTTTATACCCTTTCTTGCCAGCCACGCTGTGGAGTACTTGGATGCGTGTGATGGAGCATTGTCCTGCATGAAAATCATGTTTTTCTTGAAGGATGTAGACTTCTTCCTGTACCACTGCTTGAAGAAGGTGTCTTCCAGAAACTGGCAGTAGGACTGGGAGTTGAGCTTGACTCCATCCTCAACCCGAAAAGGCCCCACAAGCTCATCTTTGATGATACCAGCCCAAACCAGTACTCCACCTCCACCTTGCTGGCGTCTGAGTCGGACTGGAGCTCTCTGCCCTTTACCAATCCAGCCACGGGCCCATCCATCTGGCCCATCAAGACTCACTCTCATTTCATCAGTCCATAAAACCTTAGAAAAATCAGTCTTGAGATATTTCTTGGCCCAGTCTTGACGTTTCAGCTTGTGTGTCTTGTTCAGTGGTGGTCGACTTTCTGCCTTTCTTACCTTGGCCATGTCTCTGAGTATTGCACACCTTGTGCTTTTGGGCACTCCAGTGATGTTGCAGCTCTGAAATATGGCCAAACTGGTGGCAAGTGGCATCTTGGCAGCTGCACGCTTGACTTTTCTCAGTTCACGGGCAGTTATTTTGCGCCTTGGTTTTTCCACACGCTTCTTGCGACCCTGTTGACTATTTTGAATGAAACGCTTGATTGTTCGATGATCACGCTTCAGAAGCTTGGCTATTTTAAGACTTCTGCATCCCTCTGCAATATATCTCACTATTTTTGACTTTTCTGAGCCTGTCAAGTCCTTCTTTTGACCCATTTTGCCAAAGGAAAGGAAGTTGCCTAATAATTATGCACACCTGATATAGGGTGTTGATGTCATTAGACCACACCCCTTCTCATTACAGAGATGCACATCACCTAATATGCTTAATTGGTAGTAGGCTTTCCAGCCTATACAGCTTGGAGTAAGACAACATGCATAACGAGGATGATGTGGTCAAAATACTCATTTGCCTAATAATTCTGCACTCCCTGTATGCAAGACTTGAAACCCTTAAAAAATCAACAAAATGTTCAAGCGCGATCGAGCAACGTCAATCTCGCGCATAATCACATAGGAAAACAACAGCGCAGACGGACACAAAAACACTCGGTAGCCTTTTGTTTCAATTGTTTGTAGGTTCTGTAAATAACCACTTCATCCAGCGCTGTTTGTACTCTGTTCTTGAGTACCTCAAAAGGGCTACTGTCTGTTTTACTGACTGAGAAACTGCTTCAGATATTTCAGTTTGATTCAGTCTGTTTTGCAAACCCATTTAGCCAATTCACTGACTCAAAATAATGATTAATTCATGAATGGTTGACATCACAACAGAACTACAGAACACTCATAATAACTGGGGAAATATTCACAGGGAAAAAGTTTGCAATGCTTCTCCCATTGCGTACAGCCATGATAGCTTTTTGAACAACATTCGCCTTATTCGTAGTTCTTGTATCTCATTTGCACTTTCACATATTCAAACTGTAAATCCAATAGCGTTGAACATCAAAGCTTTTATGACGTATGTTGACACATGTTTAAAATGTAAATATAAATGAGATGTTGGGGCTCTGATGGAAGGGAACATTTGTAGTAAATAGACTATTTCTTATCCTTCCTAATTTACACTGATTCTGTTGTTCAGGGAGCAGCTCTGTATGCCCATTATGGACGAGCAGAGGACTTCAGACGCCTGCAAGAGCTGAATGTTGATGTGAATGGAAAGGTTGTCTTGGTCAGAGCTGGACTGCTAAGTTTCGCCGAAAAGGTTGGTGCTCTGACTCTGTCATATTTTAAGACTGTTAATGGGCTTGTTCACCCAGAAATGAAAATTCTGTCGTTAATTACTGACCCTCATTTTGTTCCAAACCTGTAAGACCTTAGATCATCTTCGGAGCACAAATTAAGATATTTTTGATGAAATCAGAGAGCTTTCTGATAACCCATAGACTGCAAAGCAATTACCACTTTTAAGGCCCAGAAAGGTAGTAAAGACATCATTAAAATAGTCCATGTGACTACAGTGGTTCAACCTTGATTTTTTAAAGCAATGGAAATACTTTTTGTGTGCAAATAAACCCAAACAAAATGACTTTATTCGACAATTTCTTCTCTTCTGGGTCAGTCTGTTCACATGAGCACCACATGCGGTGCTGACGAAGGAGCTGGCCAATACCGAGCCGGCATTCTGACATAGAACCCAGAAGTACTGCACTGTCTTTACAACGTGAAAAGCGTTTGAGACAGGCGTGGAAGGGAATAAATTGTTAAATATAGTTGTTGTTTTTTTTTATTTTTTTATTTTGCACACAAAAGTATTCTTGTTGCTTCATGAAATTAAGGTTGAACCACTGTAGTCATATGGACGACTTTTTACTGCCTTTCTGGGCCTTGAAAGCGGTCAATGCGTGGCTTTCTGTGGTGGATCAGATAGCTCTCTGATTTCATCAAATAATTCATATTCATAATTACTCAATTATCCTCATTTGCTTATTACAGGTTGCTAATGCTGCTAGCCTTAATGCTAGTGCTGTGCTAATTTATCCAGATCCCGTTAACTACAATATTAATGACGACACGGCTCTTTTTGGCCATGTAAGTTGTGGAACCTTTCTCTTATCAGATCATTTGTGCTTTTCAAAGTTTATGTACAGTTGATTCATGATCTTTCAAAACACTCTTTTCATAGGTCCATCTTGGCACTGGTGATCCCTACACTCCAGGATTCCCTTCCTTCAATCATACCCAGTTTCCCCCGGCTGAGTCTTCTGGCTTGCCCCGCATTCCAGCCCAAACTATCACCATAAAGCAGGCTACTGAAATCATGAGGTGCAGTTGTGATCGCAAGTGACATTTCTCTGGCTATTTACTATCACTCTTGCTGTTCCTAAAATACTCATTACTCTCACTATTAGTTTGGTGATTGAAATGAAATTGTGCGGGCGGCTTGCTTTTTGCAGGTGATAAAAATCCCATGAACTTGGAGGACCTATAATGCTTTTTTACATTTTTAACTTTCTTTAGCGTGTAATGTTGCTGTTCGTGTATGAAAAGAGTCTGCAATGTTACAAAGCACAAAGTCACTCCAAAGGGGGTTTAGAATGTGAGCAAGCACTGTTTCTATGCTCCCTGATATGCTTTGATTGTAGGCTTAGTTTTCCAAGGCATACTCAAAATAAAGAGATGAAGCCTGGTTGAATTGCATGGGTAGTGTGTTGTCACCATGTCCAAGAGATGCTGTTTTTTTTTCCACCCAGGATCTAACATGGTTATTGTAAGTGGAGTGACATTTCCGAAAAACATGCTCGAAGCAGTTGACCAATCACAACACGCTAATGCAGCTGACCACTAGAGCACATTGCACTTTTCGGAAGGAGGGGCTTCAAAGAGACCTGGGGCTTCATTTCTAACCGTTGTGTATGCGCAAAACATGTCCTGAAATAGGCGTACGCTGCTACTTACTCAAAAGATGGGATTTATAAAAACAAACTTGACGGGAAAATTTGCGCACCTTCACGCAAACTCTGACCCATGTGTACGAACACTTTTACTCGAGTGAGAAAAGTAATGAAGTAAACAGAAGTAAACTCTATTTTCATTTTGATATACAAATTTGCATTAATATTCTACTTTTATTAATGGCGATGAGCCCTAAAATTACATAAAGTCATTACGCAGAAGATAAACAAAAATGATATGGATTTATATAGTGGATGTGCTACTTTTGGTCACTTTTCCTGTGACACGCTGGTTTAATGACAGTGAGGAGTGATGGGAGCACAATAATTCCTCCTTAAACTAGCGAGAACGATGATCAGTGATGCACATTCACTGCGATATTATGAAAGACACTGCTGGATTCAGTGGTCGTTTTGAATAGGTTCAATATTAACATCTTACTGTACAACCGCAGCTGCACGGAGGCGTTGATGTCATGGCATCTTCAAACAATTATGAATAATACCACTGCATTTGAAGGATACAACTTGAAGAAAACGTTAAGATTCATACGTTTCCTTTTTAAAATACTTTGTCAGTGAAGCGCCGCGTCAGACAATTGTATTTACACTGCAATAAATAAGTAGGCCAATATCTGTAGCTACTAAAATATCTTTAGTATGTTTAGGCTATGTTCACCTTATCGGCAAAACTGCATAAATTTGAGTTCATTCGAATTGTTTAAAACAATTAAAATACCATTTGGACAGTAGAAAGTAATGAATCAAATTCTAAAAACTTTATCTGAGAAGTAAGCTATTTTATAGCTACAATTTAGTTTTTATGGATATTTTGATATATTTATTATAAAACAACAAGGATATTAGATTATTTTTAGTAATATGAATGCCATTTATAGTCCGTATGCAATATTTCCCAATGTCTTGTACTTTTGACGGTGTTAACAATGGTGTCACGTGGATGGGAATATGCATGGAAATGATATGCAGATGAGGTTATGCATAGTAAAACTAGGCGTTGTACGCTCCATATATGGTGATTTCTGGGAGGAGACAGGGTGGAGATGCACTTTCGGACAATCTTCTGCCGACTGGGATTTATAAAGGGATTTTTGCGCAGGTTCTGGTGTACGCATGGTTTTATAAATCAATTTTTTCAGATTTATGTCGTACGTTCACTTTTAGTAAGGTTTATACACAAAGTTTTATAAATGAGGCCCCAGAACTAAACAGAGGTGCGTTTCCCAAAAGGATTGTTCGCCAACTATGGTGACAAGTTCCATTGAACCCTAACCCTTGCTTTGGGAAACGTTTCTGAAAGACTGGGAAGATACCAATTTTAGTAGACTTCAAAAACGAAAGTGCAATGGAAAACTTTTACATGTTTACTATTTTTTTTTTTTTTTTTATTTTATTCTTAAGAAAATTACAGCCTTAAGGTGCTATCTAGGTCTAATTGTATGGCAGTTGCACTGATCAGGTTACTCTGATCAACTGAATTTAAAATCTCTCAAAGGCTGCCTGTATATTGCCGTAATAATCATTTCAAGCACACACCATTTTCGTTTTTATTTTTATATGACGCAGCCTGTTGCATTCGTTCACACTCTCACTAAAGGGGTGTGGGTGTGAGTGAGTGTGAGTGCGTGCGTGGGTGTGTGTGCGTGTACGGGTGCGTGCGTGTGTGTGTGTGTGTGTGTGTGTGTGTGTATGGGAACTTTCATGTCTGCTGAATGTTGCCAAAAAATAGTCAGAGTTATAAAACTAAAAACAAGGTTCATATTTGACTTGTTGTTCTTTTTTGAGTTGTTACTGAATTACAAATTCAGAAAAATATCAATCACATTTAATGACGACCGATCTTTGATTAAATGATCAGTCAGTGGCGTCACTTCAGATTATTTGTGCACGTCCGTAGTAATAATATGTATAGCTAGTATTATATTGTAATGTTTAGTGTTTTAAAGAACCCAATAAATTCATTAAACATCTTGGGATTTGAGCGGTTATCCAAACTTACAAAATATTAATGTGGTATTTATGATTTTAATAACAGGAATTCTTTTCAGGAATTTAAATTAAGTTTTGTTGTTGGAACAGTCCTTAGAAAAAAACGTTAAGAAATGCTTTTTGGAAATACGAAATATTCTTAACTTGATTCATTTTATTTAGTTTGAAAATAAGAATAAAATGGAAGTTAAGGAAAATCATTTTGAATCTGGCCCCAGAATATATTACATAGGCTTAGAGCTGGGATTCTTTTGACTTGCGCCAGCAACAACCTACTGTAGCAACAACACAGAACACCCTAGCAACCATTAATAAAGCGCATAACAATGCACCAAAAAACACTGCAGAGCAATGTCTTGGAAGCCACTTGGATCACTCTAGCATCCAGGCAGCAAGAACATAAACGGCAGAAAATGCGAAACATTTAGTTTTGTCGATGTGGTTTGTCATTATTTACGTTTTTGTCTCATTTGTTTGCCCCTGTCCTGTAACAGTAAGTTGGGAGGTCGGTCTTCACCTGATGGCTGGAGTGATGGGATGCTCCGGGATACCATGTATAGGCTCGGTGATGATGGTGACAATATCACCGTGGAAGTGAACAATGTCCTAGTTCAGAAAAAAATCCACAATGTGTTTGGAGTCATTAAAGGTTATGTGGATGCAGGTACTGTATTGTGTTAAACAGCCGTGCACATCAAACAAGTAACTGGTCCCAGTCCCTGATCACACTGTTTTTGTCTTCATCCTTCGCTTTAGATCGTTATATGGTGATCGGAGCCCAGCGAGATGCATGGGGCCCTGGGTTTGCCAGAAGCACAGTTGGCACTAGTTTACTGGTGGAGTTGGCCAGAACTATTACAGACATGATCAAGAATGGTAAATTGCATACAAGTAGTGATTTATTTATTTATTTATTTATTTTAATTTTTTCCTTCCGCAGGGACATGAATTTATTTCACACGATTATACAATGAAGTATCTGTTAATTATTAAGAATAAACTTGTTGATTTTAAGTGCAACTTTCTTTTCTTCCAAGATGGATTCAAACCAAAGAGGAGCATAGTGTTTGCTAGCTGGAGTGCTGGTGAATTTGGTAGTGTGGGAGCCACAGAGTGGTTGGAGGTATGAATGCATCTTTGATTGCCTTCTGTTCAACAATTACCTCGCTAAATATGGGAGGGAATTCTCCGTTCAAACAGGAGTTTGAAGCTCCAAACCGAAAACCTTTTGGTGCATCAGCACAAAGTTGTAGGACAAAACTGCCGCATCTAAGCGATTTGTTTAAATGGACAACAAGCGTTTCTGGTGCGCAATATTTTCTTCCAACTAGAGCAACTCTTGAAGTTGCTCAAAAGTTTCAATCCTGTTGGAAAGACACCACTTCTCATAAAGAGTCCTTTTCTCTCTAGCAAACTCCACATGCGTCTGTTTGACTGTTTTCGAATGTAAACAAAATACTTGGCAGCAAGCCTCAACTCTCATGATCTGACTCACACGCACATAAAACTGTGGACTTCTCTTCGTCGTAGTCAAGAGACGGTAAGGCAGAGCAAACCTCTTGTGGCAGTAAAAATGCACCACAACAGTGAAACGATTTTATTTCTATAAAGTTGGTATAAAAACTGCCTTATGTGCAGTTTAAATGTTTGTACAACTCCGTTATTAAATAACTTAAAGGATTAGGTCACTTCTGAATGAAAGTTTCCTGATAATTTACTTTACTCACCCCCATGTCATCCAAGATGTTCATGTCTTTCTTTCTTCAGTTGAAAAGGAATTGAGGAAAACATTTTTCTCCATATAGTGGACTTCAGTCTTATCTAGTGAAACGATCGGCAGTCTTCTAAAAAAATAAATAAAACATTTATATACTTTTTAACCACAAATGCTTATTTTGCATTGCTCCGCAATCCGCCACACATTATGTTACAAAGGTCACGAGTGGCGTAGGCGGAAGTACCGCGGTAGGGTGAAAAACTCGATGTCATTTTCTCCTCCAATTTTAAAATCGTGATATCATGGTTTTACCTTTTTTTTTTTTTTTTTTTTTCTCCTGTAAAGGCCGTTTGGCACATCTCACGCGTGACCTTTGTAACGCAATTATGTCATGTGTGGCACATTGTAGAACTTGTGCAAGATGAGCATTTGTGGTTAAAATATATATTTTTTTAAATAAAATATAAAAAAATTTTTTTTTAAGAAAATGACCAATCGTTTCACTAGATAAGAACCTCTGGGATCGTGCAGAGCGCTTTGAAGCTGCACTGAAACTGCAATTAGCACCTTCCACCAGGTGAACCCCACAGAAGTCCACTATATGGAGAAAAATCTTGGAACGTTTTACACTGCCTACTATTTTTAAAAACAGTAAATGGGCATTATGCAATTATAAACTGCTCATCATATTGCATTACAGGTTTATTATATTATATAGTTTTATATTATCTTGGAAATGTTACATTTTGAGCAAAACGTTAAACTTTTGAGTACCCAATCAAAAAGATGTAGAATGCATGCACAATTCCCATACTGTTTTATTTACTGCAGAAATGGTAATGTGCATAGCCTGTCATGACAAATGTCATAAAAATAATCATAATGCAAATGGTAAACATGATTATTTGGAGTGTCTATTACTAAGTGCAAATTTACACTCGCTCCACCCACCAATGTCACATAAGGTTAAAAAAGACATCTTAAAACCGGCCTCAGTGGTGTAGGCAGTAACTCAGAAGATGCATAGATTTAACTTGTGACATGGTTTGAATCTGACCTTTGCAGAGCGCTCTCTTTTCCCATCACATATCACATCAGAAAGGCATTTATTTTCAATAAAAATGAAGAAATTGTTCTAGAAGTTGAAGTAAAGTGTTTAATAATGATAAAAGTATTTATAATTTTAATAAATATAATCATTTACACTATTATTGCGTCGTTTTTTTTTTTTTTTTTTTGCCTGTAGTTCAATAACTTATCGTACTGCCAGTTTTTGCTTTCACTTTATTATAATAGTGATAGTAATTCAAGAATGCAGACATCTTTTTGTTGGGTGCTGTTGCCATGGTGAATCGTAATATCGGAGCTCATTTGATCAGTCGTGGTGCACAAGCTTAACTCCGAGTCCTACTTGGAGATGACTGAGCTAACTCGCTTCAGCTGTTCTAAAACCGAAATCTCAGAATTTCCTGGATCGGGATAAGTCAACTCGGAGTACAAATTTGAACTTGGTTTGTTGAACCTCCTTTCTGGAATACACCCTGTACTACTTATAATACTTACCGGACTGAAACCGGTGACAAGCAATAGCAATAGAGTGAAATAAATCACTTGGCCCACTCAGTAGAGCTGCATTCTTTGTGGTGTGGGAAGTCTTTGAAATCAGTGTTTTTTGTTTTTTGTTCCCATAGGGCTACTTGACCTCCATAAATTTGAAAGCATTTTCTTACATCAGCCTTGATGAAGTTGTTTCAGGTTTGTAAAGAGTCATTTCTTGAAGTTAAAGGCGGACTTAGTCTCGAGTTGAAGTTGATCATCTGGCATTCTCTTTAGGTTTTAACTCTTTCAAAGCAACTGCGAGTCCAATGCTGTATGGCTTGCTAGAGAGCACTATGAAACAGGTGATGCATCACAAATGCTGAGTTTTTGCCATTATTCCTGAGCTGTTTTGTCTGTCTTGTGAAGAAAAATAACGTTTTTTTGTTCTGCATACAGGTCTCATCTCCACTGGATGCAACCAAATCCTTGCATGAACAGTTTGCTGGATCCAACTGGGAGAAGTCTGTGTATGTTGGTCCCGCGACAATTTTGCTATCATTCGTATACTATTAGAGTATTTATTAATATTTGAAATGAGCTTTTATCTTTATATGTTAATTAAGTTGTAGCAATTGTTTTTATTTATTTAATTCGCTTTAATTTTATTTTAGTACTTCACCTTAAAACGCTTAGATTAAGCCAGGATTAGACTATTTATTTCAGTTTCTTTTTAATCTTATTTTATTTTACCTTTATTTTCAATGAATTAAATTGTTTGAAGTAGTTCTTCTTAACTAGGAAAATGCTGTTAAACACTTTCTAACTTTTTCTTTCCTCGCAGAATGGAGCCTATGGGTTTGTCTCACTCTGCTTATCCATTCCAGAGTTTCTCGGGCATCCCATCACTTTCCTTTCGATTCACTTCGGTTAGTATTCAGGTTTAACTGAGGTCAACTTACAGTAAAATGCATTCAGGTACAGTTTGTTTGATGATGCATGATAGGAAGTAAACATCTGCCCGATGTGTTTCAGAGTTCAAAGTCATACCCGTTTGGCACTCTCGAGGATACCGATCCGAATCTGGAACGGTACACTTCCTTCAACACTCTGAAACTGGCCAAGACAGCAGGCGAGGTGGCTGGGTTGGTGACTCTTCGGCTGGTACACGACCACTTGCTGAAACTGAACGTGGAAAAGTATACCAGTGTCATCCGCAGCTATGTGTCCCAGATCAGGTCTAAATTTGAATCACGGCAAATGGTGAGTCTACGTGTTTGCGTGTGGTTTTGTAATCACAAAAAGACTTGGGCTTGGTGTTTTGTTGAATATCTACAGTGCCCCTAAAGGGACATGGCAATGGACAATGTACATTTCAATGGTTTTGCATTTGCTCGCAGAAACTTTGCAAGCAAATGTTTTTCGGGGGGACCGCAAAAGCATTGACATGATTTTTGCTTCCATCTCATTTTTTCCCCTGCACCATGTGCTTTTAGGGGTTCTGTAAATATCTGTAAAGTGCAGGAATGAGCTTGAATTAACATTTTGCATTTTACTTGAAGTCGGGCCGCCTTCCTTCCACTGTGACGATGCAGTGGCTTCTGTCAGCTTTGGGGTCATATGATCGTGCTGCCAGTGCACTTGTTTCTGTCATCCGAAACAGTGATCTCGAAGACATGGAGCAGTGTCGCATAATCAACAATCGCATTATGAGGGTAAGTTACGTGGCTCTCATCAAGCCATTTCATTCTTTCCTTTGTTGACGTATTTCCTGTTAAAAAAGTTGGGATGGAGCGTTTCAAAAGGCTGCTGCTTTGCTGCTATTGATAGTGCTAATCGAAGGAGGGTCATTCTCACAATAATTTTATTGGACAAAGTTAAGCAGATATGATAAGTCATTAACAGTTCTGTTACGCATTCTCAGAAGATAAAGATACATTTTAAGTCATTTTGCAATTTTCTTGCAATACTGGATGCTGCAGTTTCAGGGCCACATTTATAGGACCCTAGTTTTTGTGACAGTGCCACCTAACCAATTCTTCTCCGTCAGAGGAGACCTGAATTAAATCTAAAATAAACTGCTGTGAAGACTAGACCCACAGAAATTAGTACACTTTTATTATCCTTCCACCTTATTTTTAGTGGACACCTCCTCTTAATATTTGAATGTATTTATGGTTCATTTATAAAAATAAATGTGGTTCATAGAAATGCTGAAACTGCAGCCGCCGGTATTGCAGCAATGCCCTACACTAATTTTGATACATTTTAGATCCAGTTTAAATGAGCATTCAATTTGTCTGCTTGTACACTAGCATATAGTACTTCAATTCTAATAGACATGAGCCAAAAGCAAACTACCTGCCTAAAAAGTCTTTTAAAGGTTTCTCAGCTTGCATTCTAGGGAAATACAACTTTAGAAACCGTGCAGAGCAGCAGTTGTGGCGTGGTTTTTTTTTTTTTTTTTTTTTTTAATAATATGGATGTTAACATGATGTGTCTGTTGGAAGGTGGAAGGCAGTCTCCTCTCTCCCTTCGTACCTCTACGGGAGAATCTGTTCCGGCACATTGTGCTGGGCTCCGGCTCACACACACTGGCAGCTCTGGTGGATCACCTTGAAGCTATAAAAGGAGGTCTTGAATCTGCTGACGTTGACCAATTCAAGAATCAGTTCGCTCTTGCTACCTGGACTATCCAGGGCTGTGCCAATGCATTGGCAGGGGAAGTATGGGACATGGATAATGAAATTTAGACAAGCAGATTCAGCTCACCTCTTTAACAATTTGAAAACTTTGAACCGTCATTCAAGACAAAAAAGGAAAATTAAAGTAGAAAATGTTACTGGTGCTCTATTAACGTGAATTCATGATTAGAGGTTTACCTCAATATTTAAAACAGTAGTTGACCCAAGAATAACGATGATTCATCCTTTCCTCACCCTCATGTTCGCCCAAACCTCTTCTGTGAAACACAACATAAGATATTTTGAAAAACGTACCTCTTTTCCATGAAATTACTGCCGATTTCGAACTTCAATACAGGACATGAGAGCACCATAAAATATTATAAAAGTAGCTCATATCACTCATGTCCTTTTGAATCCATCCCATATATATGTATATGTATATGTATATGTATATGTGAAGAACAGAACAAAAGGGGTTAGAATGATATCATGGTAAATAACTCAGAATTTTTATTCTTGGGTGAACTGTTCCTTTAAGATCTAGTTTAGATTACACAAATTTGGAATGTGTTATTGATTTGTTACTTTTTCATCATTTTCAGACACCTTTTAGGAACTATTTTCATAATAACCTGAACAGTCTGGATTTTGAGGTTGATGTTGTTGTTGTTGTTGTTGTTTTTTATTTTATTTTTTATTATTATATATATACACAGGCTACAGTTAGACAATCAGCCATGGTCATTTTAATGTTTGAAACCTAACTTACCTGTAGTGATGACACACCTCCTAAAGCACAGTATTTTTCCAATTTTTAGGTTGAATATGCTTTTTCAGGGGCATTTCAGATCAATTGTCAAATAGTAGAAAGAGGCTTTCCTATGTGGCTCTGAAATATCTATTTATTAGTTGTTGTTTTTTATTTATCAGTGACAGGGATCACTATAAATAGCATTTTGTAACGCCTTTTTAAACAAATGTATAATTATCGGAAGCAGTGCCTTCCATAATTATGACAGTTATACTGTCGAAATGTGAAAGCAGCATCTGCTATGGAGATAACCTTGTTTTCAAAAGCTATGACCAGAAACTACCAGAGTGCATTTCTTAAATAATATAATGATTAAACATAATAAATAGTTTTCAGAAAATTACTGTTAGTCTATTAGTCTCTGGCATCCTCCTTTTGAATCAATGTTATACCTGATCCAGAATTATCGGGAGCAGTGCCTTCCATAATGCGAAGAAGAAGATGATGGTAGTTTTTGCCTACCGATGTGTTGATATCGAGGGCAGTGCCCCTCATATTTCACTGTGGTGTGGATGTAATTATCGGGAACGCTGTTTCCCATGATGATGTACAAATCGTCTATATTCACACACTCGTACCACACTAGTTGTCTGTTGTGAGTCATGTAATCCATTGTCAGTTTTTCATGAACAATCAAGTGCTGTTACCTTCTTCTGCCTTGGATTAATCAAATGTGGAGTGGGTGAGGATCCCCGTAGAGATTGAAAACTAGAGAAACCTTCTCTGTAAGATCCTGCCATGGGCTTCTATGAGATTCTGTTCTGTTCTCTTGTTCGGTTTTCCTATTTCTTTTGTTTCAGGTGTATCAGTTACTTGTATGTACCTTGTAGATTTTTTTTTCTCTTTTCTTTTCTTTTCTTTTCTTTGTGTGGATTCAACTTCATCAAACTGATATTAAATAGAAAGCATTCAGCTAATTGGATTTATTGGTTGCCTTTTGATACCAGTATCATGTTTATCATCATATCATAATATATGGCTGTCAGAAGACATTAATAAGAGTCAAGTTGCAAGTGGAAAATAATGTTTATGCACTGATAAAGAGACACTCATGTACAACGTTGAAATATGTCCTCTCTGAACAGAACACGTATGATGTGAAAGAGATGAAAATGGAGATTAAAGATGATTCTAACAACGTCTATTAGTTATCAGGATAACACTTTAAAATAATGTTCATTAGTTAACATGAACTAACAATGAACTGCACTTACACAGCATTTATTAATCTTTGTTAATATTAATTTCAACATTTACTATACATTAATAAAACATGTTAACATTAGTTAATGCACTGTGAGCTAACATGAACAAACAACGAACGACTGTATTTTCATTAGCTAATGTTAACGAAGATTACTAAATGCAGTAACAAATGTATTGCTCATGGTGAGTTCATGTCAGTTAATACATTAACTAATGAACATTATTTTAAAGTGTTACCGTTTTCAATTTCAGTTTCAAGATTGTCTGTTTGCCCGTATCTTTTAAAAAGTGTCTTATGAATGCTATGTAATGTCAATAGTATCGCTGTGGACATAATTGGTTTATAACATTACACATGCACTGATTCTCAGTTTTATGATAAGTCTGCAAGTGATTAATAAAAAGTTTGAACAACTCATTTAAACTGTAAAGAATCTTTTGGATCCACGTGTTTAGTACAGTAGCTCTCCAAGATTTCTGACTAAATTGACACTAAAATTAAGTTTTTTCATTTTTCACATTTTAACCAAGATGCCTAGACTCAATTAGTCATTTTTCATTTAAAAAAAAAATGTTTCATATTAAAATAATAAAAGAAATAAATTCTGATAATGCAATTTCCATCAGAGAAATTGGCTAGATTTCAACTAAATTTACAAATAGTAGACAGACTATAATAGTCCGTCATTAATCGCTTGCTATGCAGGAATTAATGCTGGACAAATGAGTAGCACTAAAGTAGCTACATTAACAGTGAGCATCTACTATTATCTAATCAGTGAGAATTGTCAGATTTAGGACTGAGTTTGTTCCTTATTAGGTGGGCTAATCAATAATTACTGACACATTTTAAACCGTTATTAATTACCCTTAGATGTGAGCTTTTTTCTCTCTCTCAATGTGGTCATAAAATGCATCAATTTCTCAAGTGCACCTAATCACTCTTCAAGAGCTACTAGTGATCTGGACCATTATTTTAAAGTGAAAAACATCTTTTTCAATTTAAAATAATGGTCCAGATCTACTAAGTAACACTTAGTTATGATAAAATGCATCATAAATGTTTTGAGGGAAAAAAAAGACAGTCTTCAAGATTCACTAGTCACTAGTCAATCACTAGTAGTTCCTACAGAAGGACCAATTAACACTTGAGTAATTATGATGCATTTTATGACCATGTTCTGAGTAAAAAAGGCGGTCTTCAAGATTCACTAGTCACTAGTCAATCACTGGTAGTTCCTGCAGAGTGACTAGTTAACACTTGAATAATTAGTTATGTTTTTTCTGACTATTTTCAGAGAGAAAAAGATGATCGTCTCAGATGCACGATAATGTTGTGATTAGTCTGTTATTCTGCATGATTTGTAGCTAGTTGATAGTTATTAAGGAGGCTAATCTCATTCAGTAATGATTGATTACCTAATATCAACTTAATAATTAGTTAATCTTGTTTCCATATTAGTTAATAGTAAGAATTGTATTCCTGAAATGTGAAACTGGAATTTCAACTAGTAAGGAATGAATTCTTGATATCAACAGTTGAATTTGAATGGCAGCCTATGGCGAGATTTCACTAGTAAAAATACAATTGTTGATATCAAGAATGAACTTTGTTACTAGTGAAAATGTAATTCCTGATATCAAGAATTAACATTTTAACTTGTGAAAGTTCATATCCTGAAAATGAACAAAAGTCAAAACTGCTTGCCATACTACTCATTTATCCTGCATTACTTCCTGCATAAAAGCCCACTAATGACCTACCAATCTTCAGTGTGCTATTTGTGTGTAGCCTACTAGGGACCTGTCTGCAATTCTTCAAATGACCACATGGTTGAGCTAGAGTACTTTGAAGAATTTTCTTTGAGGCTCTTCTGACTGCTATAATTTATTAAACCGAGGTTTTGTCAATTTAATTCACATTAACAGCCGTCAGATATGTAGGCTACTGTTTCTTATTAATACAGCCTGGTGATTATGGTCTTCATAATAAAGGTTCTCTTCAAAAAGCGTTATATCTTCCCCAAACAATGTACAAATTTGCCCTATTAAATAGACTCAGAATCATACCATTTTTAGCGGTAAAACAGTGGACTACAGTTTAAATGAAGTCGTTCATTGCCTTGTGGAGTGCAGTCATAATAAAAGTGTCCTGTCCCTTTAAGAGTGGGTTGTCAATAGATGCATATGTACAGCGAGAGCGCGAGTGAGATTGAGTAATCAAGCTCGAGCGCTGCCGCAATTCAGTGACAGAAACGCGAGGCAGAAATGAGTGAGAATGCGACAGCGGTTTTAGAGCACAATATGTTACATGCTGAAATAAATGCATAAAACGTAGGAATTCCGTTGAACTTTGGGGACACACACAGGACCAACTTCGAGTGAAGTTTTGTTCAGTCACCAGACACCTGGCGTTATCGAGTGAACACCGAGTCTGACAGGTAGGACTCAAAGACAGCGTGTCTGTGACACATTATCGAAACATTTTTCCTAGCTCTTTCGTAAAAATCAGTTTCACAAGAGCTTGGGTTTTTATCAGATAAAACAAATTAAGAGGAAACCGTTTTAACTTTTCCTCATATCTCAGTCCTCGCGCCGATGTCAAGATTTCACCTGAGGAAAGTGAGTGGCGGGAGTTTGGCTCCTTCAGTTTAGGAGTATTAATGTTCGTTCACATGATTGAGATTGGGCATAAAGCGCGTCAAATGGTGGTTTAGTAAGGTGGTGGTTTTCCATAACAATGAAACTCGTGTAACTTAACAGTTCTTGTGGCGTTAAAGAAAAAATGCGCCGCATTTCTATGTGAGGAGGGCTCAAATGTGTTCGTATATAGACTAAAATCAAAATCGATTTACATGACCTGTATTACTTTTGTTGGTGTCACTTTCCTCACTTCAGCACGCAGAGCTGGATGAAACCGTCGCCACTTCATGTCAGACCTTTTTTCCACAGATAAGCGTCGTTCAGGGTGCCTCTTGATTAATTCGACATTAGAAGAAACGGCAGCAGTCTCATTACTGCATTGTTATTTGCGTTACTGACTCTTTTCTGTGAACAAAGAAAGACTTACTTTGTGATCAATTCTGAATTACAGTCATGCAGGACAAAAGGTTGATTCAGATGGAGAAATGTATGGCTGCTTTAGAGCTCAGGGTCACACATATAACTGCAGCTGTTGCTCTTAACCCACATTGTAGCAGCATGAAAGTGTGAAGACTGGCACAAAAAGTGTCATTATTTGTGTAATAGCACCACAGCGTGACTCATCCAGGCCTCAGGTTGGGGTGTGTTTCTGAGAGGAAGATGCCTGCTGCAGACCTTCAGTGGTGATGAATGGTTTGAGGCCGCCTATACAGTTTTGCAGTAGTTTGTTACTTTTGTGTTTGTAGTGTTAGGCTCTCTTATGGCAGGCCTTTCCTACTAGCACTCAATGCATAGGAGATAATCAGTGTTGTTCAATAAACGCTGCCCCTAGGCTGTGTATCTCGGTCTAGGTGTGATAAGTAACCTTACGTGTAAAGGCAGGCCAGGCTGCAGAACCTGCTGCTGGGCAGCTCTTCTTTTATGCTCGTGGAGGAAAGAGTTGACTGGAGACAGACACAGATCCTCTCGCCCCAAGGAAGACTTGTTCTGTGATGCCTGGTAGGGATGTGTAACAATATCAAAATCTCACAGTATGATAATACCAAGGTATAAATTCTACGATATGGTATTTATAAGAGGAAAAAAAAGACAAATGAAGACTTGGAAAAAAAAGTGCCATAAACATGTCACATCCTGTCCTCTTTTCAAGTGTCTTTCTCAAATGTATCGCTCATCATTAGTTCATGTTAGTTACCACAATAACTAATGTTGACAAATGAACCGTATTGTAAAGTGTTTCCACAAATTCTACTCAAATAAGATGCTTGAACACACATGTGAGATCCAGGCAGGTTAAACAGAATATGTTTGTAAGTTGAATTCATAAAGACTTCACTTGTTTCTGAAAGAAGGATAGATACATTTTTAACAGTAATTTGTTGCCACTTAGTGGCGTAACAATGCAGTCGATACAGTCGTTATTTGAAACACCCAGTTACTTTCAAAAGGTGATTTATTATATTTTGATCATTAATGTAGACATCAGCGTTTATATCTGAATAATAAACTTCTGTATACTTCTGTGATAATTTGAATATCTGTAACAGAAATAATGATGCTGTGAGTCTCTAAAAGACTTGAAGCTGTTTATATCTAAACTTGATGACTAGATCAGCTGCAGCGCGAATGCAGATTTGAATGTCGCAATTTTATTTTTGTCAAAGGTTTAATATACTCAGGCGAATTGTTGTCATTCAGGAATTAAATCATGTGGATGTTGAAATCGAGAATGCTATCTTTTAAAGATTAAAAGTCGTTCATCATTTACAGTCATGTGGCTACGATAATATTTAGACAATTTTGCTATCGCAGTACCACAAAACTCATAATATGGTTACCTCCCTAATATCTGGAATCGATGGTCTGATTTGACATCCTAAATTTCACTGTTCCTACACTGTTCCCTCAGTGTAGTTATTATTGTCTTATACTTTTGACAAAGTGTGTTGTACCCTTGACCTCACTTACTAGCACCAGATATTAAAGTATCAATCAGTTCAACTTCACACTGACTGCCTTTGAAATTCACAGAAATTAAGGAAGCAAGCTGATAACCAACACCGTGCTTGTGTAGTCAGCAGATCGCTGACTCAGGTGACGCCTTTCATATTGACGGGCTCAGTGATCCCTGGATTACCTCCACTGGCTGTGAGCCCAAAGTTAATAGCAGCATCCCTTCACCACTTAGAAATGCGGCCACATGCCAGTCTTCTCTATGGCAGGCCGAGTCCAAACTGGTAGCAGTTTCTGATGAGAGATCGCAGAATGAACAGCTTGCATGAGTTGTTGGCTTTGTTGAAAATCACATTGAGCCCTACAGCGACTTTTTGTATGCATGTGTACAGTGTGTTATTATAGTGAAGCATTTAGACCAGTCAATTTCACAGCAGTTCGTTCTCTTAACTGCTCATTGACTCGTGCACAAAGTCCAGTACAGATCAATGCCTTACTGGATTTATTAGCTCGTTCAGTGTGATGCATGCCTGTTTTTCTCCCTCTGCATCTGCGGTGGTGACTTATTCATAACCTGTTTCATATATCATGTTTAATTTGAGGCTTTGCCCATGATGTAATTGTGGTGTGTTAAAGTTTAGCAGTGCCCACTCCCAGCTCTCAGCCCCCAGTGTTTACTCATGGTGGTGCGCTTTACGTCATTCGTCTGCTTCAGCGTTAATAGAGTGCTTTCATTGATGTTGTTCTCTTGTGCAGACTAATGCCTCAGCCAAAAACATTTCAAGTCCTGTTTTACTATCATAGCTCATATGCAACCGTGGGCTCCGAACACTGCCGCTGGGCATGACAGATGCTGTGCGCTACTGGCTGTTAATAGCAGGACATGAGAGATGCCAGAGAGCTATCCAGATTTCACATCAGGACGATTTTCTCCCACATACCATTTTAATTTGAAAGGTTACTTTACAAAGATTGGTTGGTTGGGATATTCAGTTTTTGTCAGAGCTGGGGAGCACTAAGCTGTGTTTACTTGTTTTACATATTTTAGACTAATTCACATAGAGATTATTATCTTAGTATTTGCAGTGTTTGTTTGATGGCTAGAAGAACATTTGCTGACTGCATTATTAACCTCTGACAAATTGCTCGTTGTAATTTTGTCTATTAGTTTAATTTAAAACTGCATGTATTACTAATCAAAAGAATGGGGTGAGTTTAGCCTTTAGAAAATGTTTTGTGTTGACACCAAATAGAGATGAATATCCGGTTGCACTGAGGCAACATATTGATGGCTTTCATTTTACACTTGAATGGGTTGTCAGTTTAAAAAAAAAAGAAAAAGACATGACCATGGGAACACATCCGATTGTGGATGGAAGTGTTTTTTTTAATTTATTATTATTATTATTATTATTTTTTATAAATCTCCTTCAAGCATTCAGTATAATAATACCTCTTTGGATCATTGGCAGTGTAACCAGGATGATGTATAAGCTTTTTCTTTATCAAATTAGTCTCCAGTTACCATGATCAAGTGAATGGGTTCAGGAGACACATTTCCAATTTGTTGACAGGCTAGTCAACCATCACCATAACCAGGGTTCCCGCGGGTCCTTAAAAAGTTATATCAGTTGTGGTAAACGGAAGCTCAAACATGCCTGCTCGACATGTGCGAGAACCAATGAGGTACTTTCTTGTGTGCTATGCAGCACGTTTGAGCTTTTACAAGAGGTTTGTTCTCATGTGGTAAGCAGGTTCGGTTGAGCTTCTGTTTATGATCTGTTCATCATAAAGGTGCATCTCAATAATGAATCACGTCATGGAAAAGCTCACTTATTTCAGTAATTCAACTCAAATTGTGAAACTTGTGTATTAAATAAATTCTATGCACACAGACTGAAGTAGTTTAAGTCTTTGGTTCTTTTAATTGTGATTTTTGGCTCAAATTTAACAAAAACTCAATAAATTAGAAAATGGTGACATGCCAATCAGCTAATCAACTCAAACCACCTGCAAATGTTTCTTGAGCTTTCAAAATGGTCTCTCAGTTTGGTTCAGTAGGCTACACAATCATGGGGAAGACTGCTGATCTGTTGTCCAGAAGACAATCATTGACACAAGGAGGGTGAGCCACAAACATTCATTGCCAAAGAAGCTGGCTGTTCACTGAGGGCTGTTTACAGAAAGTTGAGTGAGGAAGAAAAAGATGCACAACCAACCGTGAGAACCGCAGTGAACTTCACGAGGAATGGACTGAGGCCACCTCTTGTTAAGCCACTCCTGAACCACAGACAACATCAGAAGCATCTTACCTGGGCTAAGGAGAAGAACTGGACTCTTACCCAGTGGCCCTAAGTCCTCTTTTTAGATGAGAGCAAGTTTTGTATTTCAATTAGGGCTGCACGATAACAAGAAAAATAATAATAACGATTATTTTCCACAACATTTTAGTCGCGATTACTAATCACGATTATTCCGTTGGTTAATAACTTTTATTTCACTTCAGAAATGTTATTTTTTTTTCAGTATTTTTATCACAGCCATATATATATATATATATATATATATATATATAAACATTATACATTATAAACAAAACATAACAAACAAAACATAAATTAATTAAAACAAAATACTGATCCAGATTTATTACTTATCATTAGCTTATGATACCTAATGTATTTTAATGGTTACAAACATTATTTTAATGTGACAATTTTTAAAAATGTTTACAAAGTATGTACACCTACATGAGACTATTTATCAGTAAACACTGCCTTTTTCTAAATTCTGCTGGGTGCACATATGATCACATGTAGTGTTGTATGACCAGCCAAATATCGCTCGCTCTATCGTAAACTTTTAAATCTCTGTTTGGCAGAATATTTTGAATATACTGCCGCTGTAATATCGGACAAATGACCAAGTGCATTTTTATAATGGGCGAAGTAGTTACACTATATTTGGGAAAAATGTAAAAATAACACACCATTAGCTAAATGAGGTGAATGTCCAGAGCAATGTAGTCTCGTCCAGTTATTCAGAGATGCTGGCCTGATCATATTAGCTGCATTGTCCGTTATCATGCAGACGAGTCTTTCCTCAAGCAAACCCCATACAGAAATCGCTTCTTTGAGGCGCGTTGCAATAGATTCCGCTGCATGACAATATGTAACCGCCGTACTGGACTACTGAGTATTATGAGGAAGTGGCAGTAACGTAGGAGGCTGGTATGGGTGAGTCTCCATTTATATTATAATTTTCTGCTGGCCCGGCACTTTACAACCACACAACATTGTCTCTGAAGAAAATATCAGAACATTTACGTTTAACTTGACATTTACATTTTACGTGGCGTGGGAAAGCCCCATAAACCACGGGAAATCCAATTGGCCCGGTCAGACTGAAATGGATTTCCAGAAATGCGATTTGGATAGGATTTTAAACCACATATGAACGTAGCTTGAAACTGATTTGTAAAAATCATATTTCATGTGAATTTTTTTTTTTTTTTTTTGTCATTCACACATGCTAAATCTGATTTCAATCTATATGCATTTTGACATAATTGTATGTATATTTGACCATGTAAGTGCAAAAAGCTGTGAAAGGGAACTGAATTTGGGATCGCATGCATCTGAGAGTCTGCATCTGTGCTCGCGCTTCAGCTGTGTGACTGTCAGTGTGAGGACTGTGTTGCAGGGCTCCAGACTGCGCCTAGAACGGTCACATTTGCGACCAAAAATAGTAATTTGCGAGTGATGTTTTTGCTGAGATTGCCACTGGCGACAATACAAATTCACATGTCGTGGTAGTAAAAATGGCATGTTCTGTGACCAGTAGCCTATCAAATCATTTGTTGTGTTGACATAATTAAATAAGTTAGAGCGGCAAAATAGGAATTGGTAGGTAAAAATATCACACAGCCAACTGTCACCTCGTGTGGAAAAAGCATTGTGTATGCTGCAGACACATACAACGCGGTGCGTGCTTACCGTTTCGAATAGCAATCATGGCTGATCACTTTCATTATTCCACTCCGCTCATGCACATCAGATAAATTAAGGTCATAAAGTCTTCAGTACCTTAAATGGTATAACAAGAGTATTAATGATCATTTTAAGGCATCTTATATTTTGTGGATGGAAATACAAATCATGATTTATTAACTTTAATTCCATTAAATAAATGTGAGCCCTGCATATTTTAAAGTCAAAAGATAGCGCTGTTGCGATGATTAGCGTCAGACGATTGCTTATGAGCTAATCCTGGTCAATTATGAAGTTTAATTTATATCAGTTATATTGTAATGTACATTTACATTTAGTCATTTAGCAGACGCTTTTATCCAAAGCGACTTACAAGTGAGGAAAACAAACAAGCGATTCTTCATGAATTGGCAAATAGACACAGGAAGTGCTCACAATACAAGTTTCATACATTGCTCAGTATCATAAGCTAGAGTTTTTTTTATTTATTTAATGTGTTGTAAACAGTTGTAACAATGTGACATTTTTATCTTCCTCATCCTAATCTTGAATTGGCAGCAATAGTAAAGCACAGACATTTCAAAATAACAGTCCCGCTGTGTTTCGGCCTGTTCATCCAAGTCAAGTAGTATGTATATCTTTTCCACTGTTTGTTATTTGGTTGAAGCAAATCTTATATATTTTTATATTTATTTCCTTTATGTATATAACAAAAATAAATAAAACAAAACTAAACTGACATGATTGCGAGTGAGACTCGCACCTACGCACAATGGTGCTTTTTTTTTTTTTAATCTGTTTTTGCCATGGTACCAACATTTGTACAGAGAACCATGATTTATTTACATATATTTTTTTTCAAATACCATTGGGTAATCTGGACCCAAAAGGTTGATGTTGATGCAAGTATAGATTTATTAGTCTGTTACAGTAGTTTTCCATTAGCTGACATATAAACAAGGAGCCAAGAGTGGTCCTTCTCCCTTGTAAAGATGACGTTATTCAGATCATCACAGATGTAATGAAGAAAAGAATTACTCAGCACAGCTCTCCATGATTCAGCATTCATAGGAGTGTTATGTTTGAATATCATCATCCAAAAGAAGTTGATGAATTTATTGCTGTCCCACACAGTCTCGGAGTAGTCAGACTGTTGCTTGACCCTCTATTGTTCATGATACAGTTACAGAATATTGAATTCACTCTGTTTATTTAAGAGCCTGAAGTTCATTTTTTAGATACATGAGAACCCTGTCAACCAACTCCCTGCCTGTGACTCTGTTTCGTATTTGTCTGCACTGCCTATCAAATAGTTTCAAGAACTGTGTCTAACTTATGATGAGTGAAGCTGTTGTTCACGTTGACTTCCTTATATGATTCATATGGTTCATGTTTGTCAATTGTGACATAATGGACCAAATTCAAACAACTGTGACTTGATGTATGGCATTCTGTACCAGCACAGTACACTGGTGTAATATAATTTCGGTACTGGATCTGGACGAAAATGTACAACATTTCAAAAGTAAAAACTTTTTAGTCTAGTTTAAAACTCCTCTTTAAAACCATTGCCATTGTCTTAAAAGAAATGCTGTGCATATGTGTTTTTTTCTGATAGATGAACAAATTTTGGTGCAAAAAGTGTTTCTAGATTCAAAGGGATGGCAAAAAAAATTGCATGAATACTCTGATTAATCTGTAGAAAAGGTTAGGTGATATGCCATTTACTGTTAGAGAATGCTTAACTCTCTATGGTACAGTGAATGCTGTTATTGTGGCACAGTGAATGCAGATCGTAGAGCGCCATGGCACTGTGCCCTCACCGTGGTGCCATGATGTCAGTGGCACGCAATCTCTGTGTTGTCATTTTGTCTGGAAGATGTGCTTTGTCATAAATTGGAACAAACTGTTATTGCCTACAGTGATGAGATGATTAGTGATGGTTTAGTAATGCAGTTTCCGCCCACAACGCCCCAAACACAGTCCTTTCCCTGAACTCTAATTACATAATGTTTGTCTTTCGGCTGAAAAAAATCAGTCATCTGCCGTCAGTCCCCACAACAAGTTACCCAGGACTGCTGAGGAAATGTAGCACTGTGTATGTTTGTGTGTGGACAAAAGTATTCTTTGTGTACAGGAGAGTAGAATGGGCTGGTGTGTCTGACTCTAAACTGCCTGTTCCTTGCTGTAGGTGGAGGTTTGGTGGCCATGTGAATCAGACTGATTCAGGCCATGGCGCCTGGTGGCATTCCTAAGCTTCCCACTGACTGGTGATTGGGCGCAGACTCCGCCCACCGACCACTATCCCTCCCAACCATGTCACTGCCCATCTGCTGTGTCATGTCTGACATCATCGAAACACATACACGTACAGTATGACAGCCTACACAGTGATATCTTGGAGTGCTTCCCTTTAATAGATGCGTTATGGATACCACATTCTCTTAATGTCACGGGTCGTAGATCAGGGGTGTTAGATTACTGTTACAAGAGGTTCAGTCTCCCAGCATTTTTTTATGAATTTGAGTAAACAAAAATGTTCAGTATTTCAAAAAAAGTTAAAATTTTAGCATGCAACTAGGTATAAAGAAAAGTGATCTGGAAAAAAAAAATAGGAAACCTAAAAAACGATCAAAATAAAAGATGAGACAAATAACCCCAAGTAGTACAAAAAAAATAAAATAAACAAACCCCAAATAAATAAACTACCCAGATAAAATGGCCAAGATGATTTGCACTTGTGCCAGCTAGCAAGAGTAAATTAGAATCAGACGTCTACAGAGTTTTTCCTGGGTCAAAAATGGTCTTTGGTGGTGGCTGATATGCATGGTCATCGACACAAACAGTAAAAAGTACCCTACCCACGTGATCTGCAAGCCCAATACTGACAATAAATCACCTGCCACTCTCACTGTAATCCTTTCTTTCCCACTTTGCAAAACAATTCTGATTTCAACGCTTTCTGAGAAAAGATGTTTCTTTGCTAGATCTGATAATTATTTTGCTACACATATTAATAATAATTAATAATCTATAGTTAAAATAAACTTTTTTAATGCTACTTTTTAATAAGTCTAATTTTCTACCATGTTCAATTGAATACAGCTAGCTAACAACAACTTGCTTTGTTCTCGTTTCACCTCACTCCAGACTAAAATGATTATAGGTTATTTCTTACACATTGTCATATAAATAACCTGAACTGGGTAAAAATGAATCTGTTCAAATGAGTCATTAGGTCACGAAGTGGACATTAGTGGACTTGGACATGTTTTATGCGAATCCCGGCTATTAGGACATTGCAAGATTAGTCAACACAGAAAAAGATTTGTCACTGGATAGGAATTTTTTATTTTGTTTACTGAAAGTGTGGTTTATGTCCGCTACATGCTCAGAATGCCTGTCAGAGGAGATAATTCAGGAAAATAAATTCTCAGAATGCGCCGCGTGGATTCGGTCTTCTGAACTTGTACCATCTTGCCAGTTGATTCAGATTAATATATGCGAGGGAGAGAGGGCAAAGACTCGGTTTGAAAACAGAGTGCACACACGAGGGAGGAGTTCTCTGTTCGTTTTGTTAACTTCCGCCCTATCACAAGCGCAGCAGTCATTGGATCAGAGCAGTTAAATATGTTTTTTTTATTGCCCTAATATGGATCACTCATAAATCACAATAAGGCTTTGGCAGGACAAAAATTTTTCAATGTAGGACCAGAAGTGATACAAAGGCCCCAAAATCTGCCTTGTAACCTATGTGATGAACTGGTAAGGGATGCGTACCGAAGAATGTTTTTGTCGCTACGGCTTAGATTGTGGGAGGGAAAACAAAATTTGACGCTATAGGGGACAGACATAGAAAAAGCTTGTAATACATAATGGTGCCTAAACTGTCTTCAGATTCACAGTGAAGTTTTTACAACCACATTTTTGATAAAGAGAAAATATGAAAAGTTAATAGAGGAATGTCAACAGGGCTGTTAATGTAGTGGGCAAAAAGGTAACTTTGATGGTAAGCCACATGACTGAATACTGAGGTTGGAGTTGGTTTAGCCAGTACTGAAAGACTGAAGTTTGCAGCCCAGTAGTAATACTGAAAGGTGGGCAAGGCCATACCTCCAAGAGACTTGGGACGTTATAGAAGTGCTTTACAAATTCTAGCTGTCTTCTTATTTCAAACAAACTTTAAAATTATTCCATTGAGTCCCCAAAAAAAAGGAACAAAAATGGGGGGATACATTGAAACAGTGTACAAAGTAAATATTAATGGTTACTGGTGCATGGTCTGATATTACAATAGTATTATAATCATATGATTCTGATTGAATTAGTCTGTTGTCTATTAGGAAATAGTCAATGCATTTTCTAGTCTTAAAGCATTTGTCATCGTCCCAATTGGGGGCATACATCTTTAACTAAAATATTTTGTCTTTTCTCCTTGAGACAATGACATATCTGCAATTTGGATCCGTTTTATCATCTGAGCATGGAAATTGCACAGATTTGTGTATAAGGATTCCTATTCCTCTAGCTTGACTGTGAAACATGGAATGGTAAACTTGACCAGCCCTTCTTCTTTTTAATAGCTGGTCTTTGGCTTTAAGCTCCCCTAAGATGGTGTAATACCTTGCACCATTTCACTTTACAGTTCCAACTGACAAATCTTAGGTTACTACCCCCTGGCCTTTTTACCACCTAAGGTTGCGCCATATTTACAGTGATTGTGTAAAATTGAATGTACAGAAATAATAATAATAATAGAATAAAATATGATAATAACAATGCTGGTGGAAGCATCTGACACAAAGAAACACATCTGTAGTTGGCACACCCACAGAGAAAAGGGAAGTAGAAAAGTCTTCCCAAGAGTCATGCATGCATGACCCTTCCTTAACATGAACTTTCTTACTGAACGTATTGAGGCAACGTGAGCTTTAACTCTAACTCGCTACATGTTGGCTCAGATACGGCAACAGTATTTGAAATATAACGGCCAACAGTACATTGAATGTCAAAGTGTTCTTCAACATCTCTGAATGCAGACAGTTTCTTAGCCACCATAATGTAGTGAGCAAAAATGGACAATCTCTTTCCGTTGTAATTAAGAGGAGAGCATTTCGCAACCCTTTGAAGAATCTCAGTATGAACGTGAGAGTTCGGTTTTGAAGTGTCCAGTTCCGTGTAGCGCGCAGCTTCACGTCACGTGTTAAGACAAACTGTACGAGGCACCAGTGATGGTTTTTATTTGGCCTCTAGAGGTAGCTCTCGTACCGCACTCTTCTCAGCCACTAAGTATTATTACTTTGTTACATTACACCTGTGGGTTTGGGATGGGTTCAGGTTTGTGACTAAAAAAAAACTGTATAAGCTATATAAGCGTCATGATCGTCAGTTGAAGTGCCCGCTAGAACTACAAGAGGGAACTTCACCACGGACTCCATTCACTCACTCATCCATTAAATGCAACTACATTTTCCATAAGCCCCGTACCAATCACTGATTACCGTAACCAGCTGCAGTTCGTTATCCAGTCACCGATTACCTCAACCAGCTGCAGACTATTTAAAGGACATTCAGCCTCGCAGACATTGCGAGGTCTTGCTCAACCCTGGTTATCATTTCTGTGCATTATTCCCTGTCTTGTTTACCCGTTGTCATTCTGCCTGTTCCTACAGTGTTCCGATTGTTTTGCTACCTGCCCTTGGAATATTGCTTCGTGTTACTGGACTGTTTTCCACTGGACTGTGGACTCGTGTTTTGCCGCCTGCCCCGAACTATCTGCTTGTTCAAGTTTATGTCTCTGCCTGTTCCCTGACTTACCAGTTTGCTGTTGATTACTGTCTGATGCCTGTCTGACCCTGTTTTCTACTGAATAAAGCCTGCAGTTGGATCTCATCCGTTGACTCGCTCCTTCGTTACAATAAGATTTGTGTGCCCCCTGCTGTGTTGTGACTGAAAGAGCGTGTGAGTTTGCTGTTTTGCACATGTGCTCCCATGTGTGATTTAGCTATGAGTGTGATGAGACAAAAATTTACAGAGAGAAAACTTATTACAATGCCAAATGCAGGGAAAGCTACACTACAAATTCTACCAAATAGTAAATATTTGTCAGACACACTCCTCGTTTTTTGCGGCATAACAGGTGTATAGCAGAAAATGTGACACAAACCTCTAAAATTACAACGCAATAATGCGCATGAGTGTAAACTGCACAACACAAATCAAATAGTTGCGCTACAGTCTCTCAGAAATCAGAGCTTTATCAAAAGTAGCCTACTATCAACTAAAATACTTGGATATACCTTGTATGATAACACACGAGCGTAACCTATGAATTCATCTGTTAATGTTGATTTCAACATTTGCTAATACATGCACTGTGAACTAATATGAGCAATGAACAACTGTATTTTAACATTAATGAACATTAGTAAATACAGTAACAAATGTATTGCTTATGGTTCGTTAATGTTAGTTCATACATTAACTAATGTTTAATTAATGAACCTTATTGTAAAGTGACCCCCCCCCTTTTTTTTTTCTTTCTTTTTTTTTCCCCGATCATTTGTAAGAATGAACTCGTGAAAGAAACTGCTACGGGAAATCTGACATTATTTATTAAAGATTTATTTTTGTCCTTTTATTGTAGATTCAAATCTATGTATCTATCTATCTATCTATCTATCTATCTATCTATCTATCTATATGTGTATATGTTTATATATATATATATATATATATATATATATATATATATATATATATATATATAAATTTATATATTAAAGCTTCAGCACCCAAGGCTCTATCGCTATTGCTTCAGGGTGTACGGTGTCTTTAGGTGGTTTAGGATTGTTTATGATTTGGTCTAAGTGACCTAGGAGTCCTCTTGACTACTCCTAACGTTTCACAGATTTAGGAGCTAGTTTTGGCACTAAAATGCTTTTTGAAATACTCTTAGAGCAAAAATTTAGGAGTCCCAAAAATTAAGACTGACAGACCCATTATTTCTCCTAAATCAGCAAGTTAGGAGCTACTTTCAGCCTTAAGATGTTTTGTGAATAGGGCCCCAGGACATTTGACTGCACATGGGAAGTACATTAGCCTTTAAGCATTAAGCATTTAAACAACTAAAAAAAAGTATAAAACACTTTTTTTTTCAGTACATACTTGAGATTTCCATGCTCCACTTTTAAGTTGTCTAGCCAAAACCCACAGATCCCAGCATAAACGGTGATACATTATACTATTGGTTTATTGCTGTATCAACAACATTCAGAAACATAAAAGCAAGCTGTGCTGCATGCATGATTTGGCATGGGTGGTGAAAAGCCCACATTTGGGGCTAAAGGCGTTGTAAAGAAAATGATCATAAAAAGCTGGCTGACTTTTCTATTTGTAGACATTGAGATGATAAAAATAATGTATTAAGTTGGGTGTCCACTTTAGAGCTAATCACCATATTTATAATGAAACCATCCTTTTAAAAAAACTAATATCATATAATAAAATATCATTTATTCTTACTACTGTATTCTATATGAAATTACTATTGGATCTCCTTCAATGCTTGCAGAATCTTCACTTTTTTAAAAATGATTTTGTTTCAAAATAAACAAAAAATAGTAGTGATTGTTTTGAAGTATTAACTTAGACGTTATTAAAAACATATTATTTTAACTAAAGTATTTGTATCAATACTGTGTGCCTTTTGCCCCATGCTGGTGAGCCTTCTACCACATTCTGGGGCAAAAGGCCCAGCTTGCCACCACATATATTTATAAGATTTTTAAACAAAATAAACCATTTTTGTGGTTTATTTTCACAAAACTTTTTGCTCCAATAATGTTCAGTATAAACATGTCTTTTTTTGGCAATTATACATTATGGCGTAGTGAAAAGCACAAGCACACACTTAAGGTTACAGGGCTAATGTACAGTGGGTATGGAAAGTATTCAGACCCCCTTACATTTTTCACTCTTTGTTATATTGCAGCCATTTAATTTTTATTTAAGTTCATTGTTTTCCTCATTAATGTACACACAGCACCCCATATTGACAGAAAAACAAAGAATTGTTGAAATTTTTGCAGATTTATTAAAAAAGAAAAACTGAAATATCACATGGTCCTAAGTATTCAGACCCTTTTCTCAGTATTTAGTTGAAGCACCTTTTGATCTAATACAGCCATGAGACTTTTTGGGAAAGATTCAACAAGTTTTTCACACCTGGATTTGGGCATCCTCCTTGTAGATCCTCTCCAGTTCTGTCAGGTTGGATGGTAGACGCTGGTGGACAGCCATTTTTTAGGTTTCTCCAGAGATGCTCAATTGGGTTTATGTCAGGGCTCTGGGCCATTCAAGAACAGTCAGTTGTTGTGAAGCCACTCCTTCATTATTTTAGCTGTGTGCTTAGGGTCATTGTCTTGTTGGAAGGTAAATCTTCGCCCCAGTCTGAGGTCCTGAGCACTCTGGAGAAGATTTTCGTCCAGGATATCCCTGTACTTGGCCACATTCATCTTTCCCTCGATTGCAATCAGTCGTCCTGCCCCTGCAGCTGAAAAACACCCCCACAGCATGATGCTGCCATCACCATGCTTCACTGTTGGGACTGTATTGGACAGATGATGAGCAGAGCCTGGATTTCCCCACACATACTGCCTGAAAAGACCTGAATGATTTTTTTTTCTTCTCCCCACAGGCGCTGGATAACATATTTCCAGGTTATGATAAACACAGCTGAATGGAGTCTCTGACATGGCATCTGGGATAATTACAGCACATTCAAATTAACTTTAAATGATGTGAGACATTCATGCTTTGGTCATTCCCAGCAGGCCTGAGCTGTATGTGGGTGTGTAAGTGTATTCATATAGATGTAAGTGAATTAAGCTCAAACGAAATTATTTATTTATATATAGGAAATTCTAAACGAGTCACTTATTTTATGACTAAGCAACTGAATCGTCCAGCGTTCATTTACACGGGCCGTATAGTAAGTGTATCTGTAGCGCATATGGATATCCAACTATCTTGAAAACACCTTTTAGCAAGGTAATATGGATCAGCAGTTTAAGACATTAAATTAAAAGCAGATAACATAATTAAAGTGTCATTTCACAAAACCCGGTCTGAACGAACAATCAATCCTTAATTTAGCCCTTTTTATCGCTGCTTAGTTGGTTATTAGATTTGATATAAATGCACCAGTTCAGCTATAGAATCTGGAGGTACTTGCGCTTGTCGTCTTTGTCTTTAAATGGTGATTCCTTGTCCGCGCGCTTTTACTTGGAGAAAGGGATTCCCCAGGTTCGTTGATTCATTCTTTTTGGTCCAGAATGATGTGGTAGGAAGGCCAATCATGTTCTGTTGTGCTTGCAGATGAATGGAGGTTCCCTTGTGGCTGAAGTTTGAAGTTAAGGCGGCAAAGACTGTAGAGTCTTTTCACTTTGCGACAAAACTTAACTTAGAACACGGGACTCTCAAGTAAAGAAAGAAAATTAAAGTTGGATGGCTTGAATGAAAACTGCTTGGCTGCCCTTCATCGTCTGTTTCTTGGTCTTTGTCTCGACTTAATCTAATCTATTCTGATCTTATTCTGAGCTCTTTCAACTATTATTCTAGTTCTGACAGAAAACTTAACTTAACTGAAAATTCTAGTGTACTGAGCATTTAAGCTGAGATGTTTGTCCAACCTCTTTGAGGAGTTCTGACCAATGAGATGCGGCCTTTGCTCCAGAGGTGACTTTCTCCTCCACTGGTCATATATGACCTGTTAACTGAACTTTCAGAGGGTACAGTTTGGTCTTGATTACTCTAAAAAGAATACGATACATTTTACACAGATTTCGTTCAACCCATACTTTTGAGTTATGAGTAGAGATTTAGATTCATACCAAACAATACACACTTTCAATCAACTATTCAAAGTTATAACAATTACATGAATTGTGAGTGATCTGCTCATAACCGGTCACATGTATCGTGTAGGCATGACATGGAATTATGCAGTCAAAAGATGTTCGATTACAAGTACATTTAGAATGGTTTTGGAACCATTTGATGCAGTTCATATATAAAAGAGTCTCTGTGGGGTCACTCAAGGGTCATGCAGGGTCTTAGACTGACTGGAGCCACAAATATGTTTCTCTTCCTGTGTGATGATTTGGGCTAAGATGAGTTTTGTATGGAGTTGTATGGAGAATCATTTGGAAGATTAATTTGTCTGGTTCGTCCTCCATTCCTACACAACTTGGCGTCTGAGTACAATCAGCAATCTGTTGGAGTGATACTATCAGCTCAGGCTTTTTCATAATAGTTGACAGGGAGTGCATTATAAATATTGGTGACCATGGCTCGATTTGACTTGATTCTCACTTTATTGAACCAGTATTGATTCTTAAATACTAAGAATAGATCTTTAATCTGTGCGGTTTTCAACTGGTGTGTGAACACTTCATTAAACATTATTTGTAGCACTCCCAGGGCTCCAGACTAACTTTTTTACTAGGAGCACTGTAGCACCTTATTGAATTTTAGGAGCACAAGCAGAAAATTTAGGGGCACACCTTAAATTGACCTGCAGTGCAGTTTTTCACATTTCCCCCCATTTTGACTGTATTACTGACAAATGCCTTGGTAATAAATACTTAGCAAATTAAATAGCCGTGTTTCTCTAGCGTCTCTCAGAAATCAGCTTTGTCAAGAGTAGGCTACTATCATCTAAAACACTACGCAGTTTGTATTATTTGATGTGTGTATTTAAATGTTTAAAACACTGTTTGATATGATACACGACTGGGTGTAATCTATATGACTAAAAGGAAGCACGATAGCATTTCAAATATTCTCTGTGCGTCTTTACTACTACTTAGCCTAATGTTTTTGTCTATTTAAACGTTGTACGATATGATCGTTGGTTGTTCAACCAATAAATAGCCTGACAATAACGTGAAGTGTAGGTCGTACACATCTGTCTTTGCGTATAATAACAAGAATACAGGAACAACTCTACAGCGGGTGATTTAGGTTCAGGTTAAACTATAAAGGCACCGGTCGGGTCAAACTATCTCGGTTTCGGGCCTCAGTTTAAAGCTAGTGCAGACCTCTAGCCCAGTCCTAGTAGTTACTGGTGTCTTCTGTAGCTGAAGTGTTGTTACAGTTCCACTGAATAAATATTGTCTCCAGTTGTACTAAAATCATGGTTTGAAGATTCCTTTTTAAAGAGGAAATGGATGCCAAGTGGCATATTTATTTATTTTTTTAATCGAATTTATGGGTGCCAATACCAGTTTGCCTAACTGATAAGCGCTTTCATTTCTGTTGCATATGAGAAACAGCAAATGGGGCAAAAGCGGGATAAAACAGTGCTAATTGTTTGAACCGCACCACAATTATCAGGTCGGTCCAAAAGACAGCACAGTGCGAACTTGAGCGAATGTGTTGGTTTACTAGCTGATCTGTCTCGTTCATGTGACTTCAAAACATCGCTGTGGGATCCAATGAGAAGCGTTTGAGTTCTCCAATACAAGCTAGAAATGTCTCTATGATTTAAACTAGTTAAAAGCCAGAAGAAACAGCCAGAACGCTAATCTGTAAAACTGTAGAAACATTGTGCCAATATGATCCAGTTTGAAGGCTTTTCAGTCCATAAATCACCAACATTTACTGTGAATTTTCTCTAATAACGCCAACGCCTATGGTGTTGTGGTAGAATTGTGTGATCTTGAATTTATTATATTATTAATGTATTAAAGGAGCAATGGAATATACTATTTTTTTTTTTAGCTATAGCAGTTTTTGTGCATTTGTATTTATGCTGTCTTAACAAAACTGTATTAAGGCTACTGTTTTTTATAAACAATACATAGAATCCCCGAGGTTAGTCATGTTAATGGGGTGCATGTCCTTACGATCTACAGATGTTTGATTCTGTGGAAAACCCACGGGAAAAAATTATAAATTTTTACTAAAAGTAGAGTCCTAACTCAATTTTGAGTTTTATTTTTTTAAGTGAGGTTAATTTTTATAGATGTTACCGTTTTTGTTAATGAAAATAAATTTACATCTGGATCGGAACTCTAGCTCAAGCTAATATCAAATGTGTATTTTCAAGAGACAAACATGTAATATTATTAATACCCCCTCCGCCACCCCAGTGCTACCAAACCAGGTGCTGTAAAACTTTATGGCACTGGAGCCACTGCTCTCAAATGTTAGTCTGAAACCCAGTATTAATACAAATTATTTTATTGATTTTTTTTTTTTTTTTTTTTTTTTTTTTTTTTTTTACAGTTGCAGTGGATCCCCATGGACGGAGATGTGCACGATGGTGTGATGGACTTAGCAGCCTGTGAAGTCAGCCACTGCACAGACAGCCTGCCTGCGGACAGTGTGTGAACTTATTGCTGTGCAACACACACGCACACTGCCCATAAAGCTAAAGTAACCAACAGTCCTCCTACATAGCGGACAGCTGGTAAGTCCACTCTGCGTTGTGCTCATGTCACCATAAAGGTGTGTTACCTGATAATGTGAAAGTGGTTTTTTTTTTTTTTTCAATCTAGTGCAGGGGTGTAACTTCCATCCTGGAGAGCCACACTCCTGCAGAGTTTTGCTTCAGCCCTAATCAAACACTCTTGAACAAGCTAATCAAGGTCTGAAGGGTTATTAGGAAGCTGTAGTCAGGTGAAGTTTTTATCAGAATTGGAGCAGAACTCTGCAGCTCTCCAGGACTGGATTTCGCCACTCCTGGTTAACGGGGTATTTTCTGATTTAGCAATTTTGTTTTTGAATGAATGAGATGGTGTTGGATTCAGTTGTGAGAGATCTGGCATTTGCAGCAGGCACTTGTCTATGCATGTGTGTTCTTGCATATGTATCATCTCACCGTGCTGCGCTGCACACATGCCACACGGCTCTCTACCCTTGTCCCATCCATCATTAGCTGTGCGGAGGGTCAAATGGACAACGGAGGTGAGTGCTCTGTATCTTATTACTCTATGCACTGAAGTGCCTGGAACTCGTCATTTGACTCTCTGGTCGCTCGTGTTATCCAGAATCAAACACCCTCCGTGTGGTCCGTAGCCTTGACCTGCCTCCCCATGTAGCCCCCTCGTAGTTGCTTTGAGATTTGTCTCTCTTACCTGATTTGGATATACTACACTCCCCCATTGTGCAAACATACCCAAGGGTGTGCTTGTCATGTTATTGCAGGCCATAATGGTGACTCTTGGTCATTACAAAAAACACTGGTCACCTGTTTCCTTTATAAACAGGAGGCAAACGTGTCAGTCCTAGATATTTGACCAGCTATTTTTTTTTTCTCATAACACCCCACAAAGACTGCACAGTGCTGTTTATCTCTGGCCAGAGAGCTTGTGTGTGTGTGTGTGTATTGCTGTCTGTGTGCCTGGCATATAGTCATGGTGCAACAGTTTTGCAATCAGTGAAAACATCAGTCTGTGCGTTCAGCACTTTGTGCTGGGAAGAAATTAGCTCTGGCTGAGTGTAATTACTGTATGCTTATCTGCTCTGCACGGCTCCCATCTTAGTCAAACGGCACTATAATTAGAACAGGGTTTTAAAGAGTTTATTACCAACACTTTTAGATTTTTATCTGGAGGTGGAGCACTTCTGACATACACCTGCTTAAATGCCTTTGTATGTACGTGAGCGTTTGTGACCATATGCATATGTTGTGCAGTTCATGTCTCCTGGCTGGATTTCTGGATCCAAAAAATCTTTTTGTAGGAATTCTGATTCTGATTCAGTGTTTTCAGGGTTTCTTTTTTAACAAGGTGATAAACTCAGTGATGTTCACAGCAGCTTTGCCTCTTGAAAAGAATATGTCCCTGAGTGTTTTTTAGAACAGAAGGGAGGCTCGCAGAGGTTGGGGGGTTTAGCTCCAATCAGGGGAAGTGTGGCTATTTTTATCTCATAGGAAGTGTGTGTCTGTGTATGCCGAAATAGCCATGAGCGTGCTTCTTGTGGAGCGGTATCGCGAATGCCTGGAGAGACTGAAGAGCCAAGACCAAAAACTCTGAGCTCCTTCCTTGTACCTCCACGCAGAGCCCCAGAGCACGATGTTATTTTAACCCTTCTATCTGTCACTTCCTGTGTGTCGCTCATGTACACCCCCACTTCTTCAAATGGACCAGCATCGCCTTTCAGTGCCCCCACTTCAAGGACATATGTCAGTTGTGACAAGGCTTCCTGGAGTGCTCCTAATGTGGTCTTTGGCAGACTAGGATGTGGGATGAAGATAGATGACACCCATACATTAGATTCAAAGACTGGGCTGAGATGTTTAATAGCTCAAACTTTCACTTTTTTAGTTCAGCATCACGTCAGAAGGAGGGAGCAGGTTACGGTGTAAGATCATCCACTGTGTGTCATATAACAGGGCAGGTGCTGATACAATAGGCAAGGTCTCTTACTGAGAACACCTCTTTACTCTCATGTCCCACAGTCATTTTGTAAGTAATATGGCATACCAATGATGGCAACCCACATGTCAAAAATCCATACGTGTTGCTAGTGTCTGCTTATGCACCACAGACAAAATCACTGTTAAATATGTCAAATTGCTAAAAACATAGTAGTAACATCAAAAAACTCAATCACTTTTTTCTTGAGGCTTTTCAAAATTAAAAGAAAGTTTTGTCCTTCACTTTGTGTCTCCTTTTATGTCTCTCTCACCCTCACTTCCCATCAGCTGATGGTCTGTTCACCTGCCTTGGTGTGTCTCTAAAGACCTGGTTTTCCTCAGTGGAGTAAACACCAAGCCCATGAGCTCATATTTGTGTGTTTAACTCTCATACGTAGTTACAGCTCTGCTTTGCCTGATAACTATCAGCATCAGAAACAAATGCGTATTTCAACAACCGTATTTTGCTTAAAACCCCTTAGATGTAAAATATTTACTTGAAAGTACTCCCTGAGAATTTGTCAATATTTTCAATAATAACAATTCTCTCTCTCTCTCGCTCTCTCTCTCTGTCTCTCTCTCTCATTTGTGATTAAAATAGATGTGTGAACTAGGGATGCACAGTATATAGGCCACCATATATACGTATTGGCTGCTAGATGTTGATTTTTATTGTTATTGACCCAATTAGAAAATTACATTTAATTAATTTGACTGTCATATTACATAACTAGGTGTTTAACAATGCAATGATGTCATGATTGGATACAAACTGCGATACTGAACTCGCGATACGATATTATAATATTTTAAGCAAAAAAACAAACAAACAAAAAAATTTTTTTTTTAATATATATATATATATATTATACTACCAGTCAAAAGTTTTAGAACACCCCAATTTTTCCAGTTTTTATTGAAATTTAAGTTACTACACCCTCTTAAGCATTATTTGGACAGTATTGTACCGCAGGAAGTAGTATATTGCTCTCATAATGGCGAGAAAAAGACAGAATCAGAATCAGAAGACAAGTGTCTGTGGAGTCAACAGCTTGCGTGATGTGCGGCTCACAGGACAACAGCTTCAAGCACAGCTTAACACTGGTCGAAGTAAGCAAGTCTCAGTTTCATCTGTGAAGTGAAGACTTAGAGCTGCAGGTTTGACAGGTCGAGTGGCAGTAAGAAAGCCATTGCTAAGATGGCAAAATAAGAAAAAGAGGCTTGCCTGGGCCATGAAGCACCGCCAGCGGACTACTGAAGACTGGAAGGTGTTATGGACTGATGAATCGAAATTTGAAATCTTCGGTTCATCACGCAGGGTTTTTGTACGCCGTCGAGTAGGCGAAAGGATGGTTCCTCGGTGTGTGACAACAACTGTCAAACATGGAGGAGGAAGCGTGATGGTCTGGGGCTCTTTTGCTGGATCCAGAGTCGGCGACTTGCACAGAGTGAGTGGCACCCTGAACCAAAATTGCTACCACAGCATTTTGCAGCGCCATGCAATACCCTCTGGTATACGCCTAGTTGGTCAGGGGTTCATCCTACAGCAAGATAATGACCCAAAACATACCTCCAGGTTATGTCAGAACTACCTTAGAAGAAAAGAACAAGACGGTAGGCTTCAAATCATGGAATGGCCAGCACAGTCTCCAGACTTAAACCCCATCGAGCTGGTTTGGGATGAACTGGACAGAAGGGTGAAAGCAAAGAAACCTACAAGTGCAACACATTTGTGGGAACAGTGTTGGGAAGAACTTTCCGAACAATATTTGATTTCCATTGTTGAAAGAATACCACGAGTGTGTTCAGCTGTTATATCTGCAAAAGGTGGCTTCTTTGAGTCAAAAATTTAGATTAAATTTTGTTAAACAAAACGATTCCATGATTTCTTTTTTATCTCCTATTGTTTATTTGTTCTAATATATATATATATATATATATATATATATAAAAATAATGGTGCTTGCCATGTCCACCCTCTCCCGGTATTAAAGCACTATATATTAAACCATCTAAAACACTTTGAATAATCATACCACTAAAACCAAATGTGATGATGATTTAAATAATGTTTGCGCTTTCACTTTGAGTAGTGCTATTCAGGCAGCGTGCATGTGCTTTAGATGATCAATGCAATCGATCACAGTTCTAATCACAAGAAAGCATATATATGGATCCAAAAACCCTCTGGGGTCTGAGGCTGATTTGGGGTCCTGGAGTAGTTTGACATGCCCTGACATTTGTGCTTTTTTCAGTTGCTTACAAACATATTAATGACAAAAGTCTCATTTCACTGTATTCAGCAGAAACTAGGCTATAATAATATGTGAGCAACAAGTATGTACATGTCATTTTTGAGAGAATTATGTATATGCATGATTTTTGAAAAAAAAAAAAGCGTCACTGAAGTAAGGCCTCAAAACTCATACTGATATATTCTGTATAGTCAGCAACATTCTGTATGTTTTTGTCTAGAGTTTTTGCTTCAAAGTGATGTAAAAATCATTCTGCCCACTAGAACACATAAAATAATGTTTTGATTTTAAATTAAGACACTTTTTGTTTAGGATGGCCGTATGTGAGGAGGTGTGAACCTTCATGAATCTTCATGAATATATAGTGTTTCACACCTGAGGAGCTTAAAGCCCTGCCCATAATGAGCCATTCAGTCAGGAATGTGACTGAGTGACCTAAGAAAGAATCCAATGACAAAAGAAATGTGTCATTTTTTTGTGGTTTATTTAAAATATAGTTTACTATCTAAATTAGAGTCAGACACATTTTAAGTAGACCGCTATACCTGGAAATGAATCCTGTTCAAAGATAGTCAAAGTGAACCTGGCATGAAAAAACAAACAAACAAACAAAACAGAAATAAAACACACACACATTGTCCTGCTTCCAGTCTCAGTATCATGTAGATGATTCTCAAATCTGTGAGATAAAAAAACAACCTCTGTGAGCATGCTAACAAGATCATGTCAGCTGTTGTAATGTCCACTCTTAACAGAAAACATGATTTTTGTGATCTTATGCATGCATATTATTGCACATCATGTGATCATGCACACTATTTCTCAGTAAACACTTCAGAAACTGATCAAAACGGGCCAAAGACATTGTCTAAACATTCTATACCACGATTAGAATAAAGAACTTAAGAATAAAAAAAACTTGCCATTCACGATCATCGGCTTGATCAAGTGATCCTCCATCGAAATCAAATTGAAAGTGTCCTTCCAGAATTATTCCTCACCGCATCTCAAAACGAAGTACATGAATCTGACTAAGGTTGACGCGTTGTACCGCTCTGATGTGGTCGTTCACTCTCTGTTGCATTAATCGCCTCAGAATTTGTGTTTGAATAGCACGCGCTCTCCGTGGGCGTGCTCACATTACAGGATAATGAGCTGACTCGCGAATGACTGACATCTCTCGCTTTTCAAACAGATTACATAAACAGAGAATATTCTCTTTAGATTTGATTTACATAATTTAAAACCTGACATTTCAACGTTTATTTAGACATGCGTCCCATATCTATGTGAATAGTACTCACTAAGTTATCATTCATTTTCTTATGACTATCAGAATGGACTTCATGTTAGTTTTGTTTATTTTGCAAAAAGCACAATATTTTGTTTTTACTCTGAGTGTACACAAATAAAAGAAGACACTTCACAGATTAGAATGGTATATTACTCTTAATTGAATGTCCAAAATTGAGTCTCTTTCACACTGACAAGAAAAAAGTGAGTAAATCACGCGGGCGTGACAGCCGACCTCAGAGGGTTAAAGGACAACGACACGCCTGGTCTTGTCTCGATTGTCTCTCGCCATCTCACATACGTCTGCCCCGTAAGTCTTTCGTCTTCCGGCGATTGTGCTCCCATCGTGCCATCTCCTGTTCGAGACGACCACGCTCAGTCATCCTTATTCTTGGACGAGACACACTCTTCTCTTATTTTCCAGCAATTCTACTTGAATGTTAACTTTAAAATTCCCACTGAAGACCCGACATCAGGAAGAGATCAATCAGACGCTATAGCTCGAATGTACTGAAATTCTGCAAAACTGCATTCACTATAGCACCCAAAATCACCAATGCAAGTATAGAATCATTCTTTCCATGCGTTTTAAGCGTTGCTGGCTCTCAAAGGTTTAACTGTTTGTAATTTTACCATTCTTTGAAAATCCTTTTTTTTCTTCTTTACTTTCGTTATTTAGTTGTATGTGTTCGAATATTCATCTATTAAATCCATTGTATTCAGGCTTGATTGTCTCTGTTGATGCTCAACTCACTTTAACGTTTTAATTTCACTAGCTATATGCTTTTGTAAGTACTAGGATAGAAGAATTCCTCTTGCCCAGAAGGAAACTCCTTTTTAAGAGGTGATGAACCATCGGACTGATTCAGACTAGTCTTTCTAAAATGAATTCTAAAACTAGAACTAACCCATCCATAACGCATCCATAACAGGGTTACACATTCTGACTAGCAAGCAACTTAGTCAAGTTCACATGTGCATTTGTCATTTTGTGCAGATATATGATGTATAAATATGATTAATCTCATATAGGACGCATTTTGTTGAGTTAACCCCTTAAACCCGCCGGCGGGCAACCCAAAGCGGAAAAATTCATAATCATATTACTAAGCAACCACTAAGAGGAATGAAACAATAGGTATCATTTTAAGGCTTAGAAACTCATCTTTTTAATGAATCCAGTCGTTGCTTTCAACTCTTAACGAGTGCTGAGTTAACACTCTAAAACGGAGTGTACCGCCCACGGGCAAATCATACCTATAAAAATATTAATAATCATATTTTTCAAAACTCCAGCTTTCTTCATCACAAAATAGGTGTCATTTGAAAGCTTAGAGTCTGAACTGTACAATGAATGTAAGCACTTTGAATAAATCCAAAGTACTGCAGAGTTATTTACTGAAAAGTAAAAAATATATATATTTTCATAATTTATGAGTTTTTATTATTTTGTACACCAATGTGTCAAAAGCATCAGATAACTCAGATAATCACAGATATTCATGTGTTATATGTCATTTGAAAGGTCTCATGGAGTAGAATACAACGAGCATAATTGTTTTGGGCTTTGACTAAACTTGAGTTGTTTTTTTTGTTCGTGAAACCCCACAAGACCCAAATGTAAAAAATAAACTGATGCAGCATTTATGTCACGTTTTGGCTCCTAACGTCATGAAACATGCACCGATTGTGGGAAATTGGGCATCATTATTTACAGCTGATTCTCATGATTAAAATGAGTCCAACATCCTCATAATCCAGTGAAGCGATCACGGGATATCGATCACGCAATTACAACACGTAAAATACCATAGGCGCACAGCTGCTATAGCTAAAACTGAAATGTAGCTATCAAGTGGCATTTCAGCATAAAACTTCATGAAACAGGCATAGATTGTGGAAAATGGCACATCATTACTTACAGTGGATGCTCCCGATTGAAAGGAGTCCAAGATTAACAAAATCCCATGCCTTGATCACGAGTTACTCCACGTGAAAGTGTGACCTTAAAAATACCCACTAGGGGGCGACGAGGGCTGTAACTTTTGAATACTTCATGAGATCACCACAAATTAGATATCCAGATACAGGTCTCATATTGAGGAACATCACAAAAAAGAATGAACTCGCTACCGAATTCATCTGTTTCCTTCATTTTAAATTCCTTTTTAAAATAGAAATGTATGAATTTTAATTTTTTCCAAAACTTTTTTGCTGTTTTTTTTTGTAGTTTCTCAGCATGAGAATGTCCAAATTTTATTTTATTTTTTTAAATTTAAAAATGTAAAAAAAAAATTTCAAACGATACCCACCTTTTGACTCTCCTCACTGTAGTTTTGGAGTTCCGAAGAAAATACCCTTAGGGTTAAAAGGGTTAAATAACCTGCTAGTGAAGCTCTTCAGTTTGGTTTTCATTCAGCTCTACAGTTTCAGCACATGCAGCTCAAACAGCAATGCACAACATTAATAATTGGTGCCGTCATACACATAACATCATAAAGAGAACATTTCTGTAATAATTTTGCGAGTCCTTGGGGTGTAGCAGGCGTGTTTTTTTTTTGTGTGTTTGTGTGTGGGGGGGGGGGCTGAGGCTACTTTGACGGGTAGGTTCAGGGATCTGGGTTGGGCGTAGGCAATCGTTACTGTGATTGACATAACCAATGAAATGTTTCGAATCTGCTCTAGGGCGGGATTTACGCTGAACTGGTTTGGGGGAAAAAATCACACCAACAGGAGTTACACATTCTGACTAGCGCATAACATTTGCATCTCACTCAATGAATACCATGTATATACGTGAAATGTTTTTTTATTTTTTTATTGTAATTTAGCTGGCATTTAATTTAGTGCCATTGGGCTGGCCAATAAATTTGTTTATGTTTAAAATAAGATTATCAGTGTTTAATTTTGGTTGATTGTGCTGCCCCATTTGTTAATTTTAATGTTTCATTTAATTTAAGTAATTATTTGGTTTCCATCAACTCACAAACTCCTAGAGGTTTACAAACCCAGAATTGAGATTTTATTGTAACAACCTCTAATGTCTTACTGAGGATCTATTTTTAGATCAGTGGTGCCTGGTTGACACCCAACTTTAGGACAGGCTTAGCTGTGATTCTGTGTGTCACAGGTGTGAGGGCCTGTGTGTGTGTGTGTGCGTGTATTTTGTCCTGTGTGAAACACAGCACAGTTATATTTTTGGATGGAATTGGCCACATTATAAATGTACAGATTTTTTATAGTAAAAAGCACCAAATCACATGTTTTATATTTATATATTATTATTATTATTATTATTTTTTTTTTCCTTCTTTTTCTTAAACACCTTTTACAGCTTAACATTGTGAAGTTTTTTTGGAAAAAAGTCTGAGAGTTTCAAGTCTCCTTGAATCAACTCTCCTCAGCTCAACAACTTCCTTTTACTTGTTTTATGCTTAGTCATCATTATCCACTATTTGTTGTGCTAAAAATACTTGTTCAAACATAGTTTGGTTAATAAAAGAAGTGACTCCCTTACATTTTCAATCTCACAACTGAATTTTGAATCTGTGTGAGTCTGCTTATGTGCTGTATGCAGTTAGTGTGTAGCCCCGTTGACACGAGGCATGCTTTGCAGGTTTTTCATTCCTGTCATTCACTAATGTTAGGGCTGTCAAGCTTTCTCAGGTCAGAAAAAATGGGTGTTGCATGGCTCTTGACTGCAACTAAACATTTGCAATAGAATGAAATATGATTTTCTATATATCGTACATGTGATTTGGTGCTTTGCTGCTGGCTGTTTGTTTCATTATTTAGGTTCATAAAGCTCATTTGCAGTAGTAATATCTGTTAGTAACCCTGGATAGATCACTTCTGTCATTTATAGCACATTGCTTATAGTCTGTCAGTCACTCTGACTGTCTCACTGCTCTCTAGAATGATGCAGCTGGATGCCATCACTCCTGGCTCAGTGGATTTGTTTGAAGACCCCAGGATACACCTGGGTCACCCTGTCCCCTCCACTCTTCACCAGAGATCAGTAATCCTCTCGCCTCGCATACCCTCTTAAACCACACCTGTTAAATACACACTCCCACGCTGCCTTGATGCCAGCCTGGCTCACATGGCTGCACGAGGCTTTCTAGAAAGATGACACAAAAAGCAGAGATTAGTCAGCCTGCCTGCACACACACACACACTCGCAATGTGTGTTTATCCTGGATTCCTATCCCCTGCACCCCTGTCTGTGGCGAAAGGTAACTGTAAAGCTTTCTGGGAAGTAAGGATAATGGGCCGTGTTGGGGCTATTTTCAAAGGGGTTTTTTTTTTTTTTCATCTTCTTCTTTTTTTTCATTTTAAGAATAGATTTTATGCTTTGGTGACCTATTTTATCTCCTGGTTGATTTTGTTGCAGATGTTGATTTTGTAATTTATTAATATGCTGTATTTCAAGTATAGGCTTTTATACATTTGGGGATTAGTTTTCACTTTGGTTGATTTTATGATGTATACTTCAGGGGTGTTTTGTTTCAAAATTTCTTCATTTTCTGTTCAAATTTGACATCTACAGAACTGCAAATAAAATGCAGCAATACAGAGCTTCACGGTATTATCCAAAACAAAAATTAAAGAGGTGCTTGATTTGATTTCACTTGAACTTTAGTTGGTGTGTAATGTTGCTTTAGAGCATAAACAACATTTGAAACGCTCAGTTCCATGCAAAGGGAGATATTTTCTTTTACAAATTTGCTGTTTAACAACTACATCAAATGGCTAGTTGGGACTACGAAGAGCTTCTTCCCAGGTTATCACTAACCCTAAAATTGAATTAAACCCTGCCCCCGAGAACATGCAACAAAGGGGCAAGGCCATGTTGGGCTGTTTTAGAGAAGAGGAAGAGTTGTTGTAGTATAGTTTTGTTGCAACGCTGTCCTTTTACATCGGACGAGGGTCAATTCAACGCTGGATTTGCACAAAAGATTAATATGACGGCACATGCTTGTCGATGAGTTGAATCAACTTCACAGCAGCTACATAGATCTATCCACTAGCCATTCAGAAACATCCAGTCACATTCTAAAAGTTGTAACTCCTTCCTGGGTCTCTCCATCAGTGTTTGAACAATGTAACACTATTAATGACAATCGTCATTTTTGGCTGCGAAAGATTCCCCAGCTCATTTGCATTTAAAGAGGCGCGTACAAAAACGATGTGTTTTTGCTCACACCTAAGTGGGGCAAGTTTGGCTAGCTGTAATAAATTGAAGTTTCAGCTCAAAATATCCCACAGACAAACACATTCTGGGGACACCAGAGATGTCGATTACATTATATTTCCCCTTTAAGTGCAAACCATGCACTATAGCTGATTTTAAATATTTCATTAGTCACTGGAAAACATACTAACCACTAACCTTAACCTTAGTATAACGTTAGTAGCACATTCTTTAATGTTTGTCACGGTCAGATCCATCCATGATGTTTCTGAAGTCTGGACTTTTCTTGACAAGGGGCAGTGTTGATTTGTTTGAAGCCCCTAAAGGGACGTGGTGGTGGAAAAAAATTGGGATGGGGGAAATAAAAAAAAAAAATCAAAACCTGTTGTGAGCTCGGACAAAACCTTCCCGTTTAATGCCCTTCTGGCTGGCAGTAGTGTTTCAGTCAGCTCCCTGCATTAATGCACACAAATGATGCGCGGCTCATTTAGACTTGAACTTGTTTGACTAGACTAATAACTATTGAGCTATATACCTAACAAATATATTAAATAAAATGGACAATGACAACATTTTCTTTGGGAGCTGCTGTGCAGCCAAAAATGATTTGCCAATTATTACTGTAAAGCTGCTTTGACACAATTTGCATTGTAGAAAGCACTATACAAGTAAAGGTGACTTGACTTGACTCGAATAAGAAAAAGTGCTTAAGGAGTTCAGTAAACTTGCTAATATATTCACATATTCGAACTTCACGGATCAATAACTCGTGAACGAAACAAATGCAGCCATTTCCAATCATAGTAACCTAGATAACGAGCTACAACAACCCAATTTGCCTCTCCTGTGCTTTATAATATCTAAATTTGTCTCTACGAGCCAGCGCAAGACAAGGGACCAACAAGTGAGACAGCGCGAGACAAGTGCAAAACCCTTTTGCGCATTTTATATTATGACAAATACTGAATAACTTCAGTTACACGTCACTGCTAGCTCTCCAGCTAGTTGTTTGGAACACTTAGTTTGATAAAAGTAATTCTATATATCTTTTAATATTTAACAAAATCAATAACTTCACTTTTATTAGTAAGACATTTAATAAATTGCAATGCCATCAAATGCAGTAAGCAATTATCATGCAAAAGGTGGTTGTAAGTATGTAAGCTGTGTAACATCATTTGTGTAAAGAAGACCTTTGTGCTACGTGCCAAACTAAGTGTTGTAGTGTAACCAGCGGGAGAGCAGGGATGTTTTACCTGAATTTGGTTACACTACAGTGTGTAACGTTGAAGTTATTATTGACTGTTTTTGTAGAAATGCTTTTCTGATTTTGCGCTTTTCAGACAGATTTATATATTATAAAGCTTGTTTGAGCTTGTTGTTGTAAAAAATTTTGCCAATCACAGCCGTGCTTATATTAGGACACCAACATAACAGAAATCTTGCTTATATGGTTTTAGAGACCAGGGATGTTGTAACATGGGGCTAGTTGTGTAGTAGTAGGATTCAAAACAATGTTTATTTGTTGCAGACAAATATGGGTCCGATGAAACCTTCCACCACGGAATAAAAAAATGTCAAAGCGAATTGTGACTTTCTCATAATTCTTTTTTTTTTCTCTCACAAATGTGTGATATAAATTACCAGATATAAACTCGCAATTTTTTTCTCACAATTACATTTATATCTAGCAATTCTGACTTTTTCTCAGAATTGTGAGGAATAAACTCGCAGTTTTATTGAAGTTCTAAAGTCCAATTCTGAGGAAATAAAGATTAATATTTCTATTGTTTGGGCAAAGGGACTGTGGACTTGTACTCTCAGCTACTGTTTAAGTACAGTAATTGTTGATGGCCATTTTTTTATCTGCTTTAGAAAAAAAACAAAAACAAGCTGCAGTCAGTAAAGCATTGCATCAGAGTTACATCTGCATTTAGTCAGTGGTAAGAATTGAGAAATGCAAAGTGGTATGAAATTTTAGCATAATTTTAGATGTCTTTGTGTCAGCATCATCAGCAAATAATCTGGCCATCGGCCTCTTCTGTGGCATATGCAGAGGAGTAATCAATAAAAATCAGTCCTTTCCTGTCCACTGGACGGGGCTTGCGTGCATGCGTTTTACAAATTTTCTATATTGCTAAAACGCTCAATCCCATTCTCTAAACCAAATTCTCTGGAGCCTAAATCCATTTGTCAAATAAATCACTCTTTCTATATAAAACCTCAAACAAGTTCAGGCAGTTATACACCATTTTCAAATCCCATGCACTCTTTTTGCCAAACTATAAATACATTCTCACTCACTAAAACACACTCTGCACTGTGTGCCGCTTGTTGCAAAATGTTAAACACAGGCAGTCAAAAGTGAAACGCCTAAAACAGTCATCATCATTTACACACAAAACTTCTTGATTTTTACTTACAGAAAGCGGGTGATTGAGAAATGTGTTTTAGCAATTCAGAAAAACTGTACACGATGACATTTGTACATTTAGAAAATGAATCTCCATTGTAACATGCGGCCTCTGGAAATCATATTTAATGTGAGTGTGGATGTTGTATTAGTTTTCACGTAGCTATAACAGTCCGCGTTTAGTATGCAGGTCAGGCTATAGGCTCTAAATCCGTTTTCCATACCTGTGTGAGTGGTCATGTGGGATATCATATAGCCCTGTTTTAAAGCTTGATCTGAGCGAATGCTTAGAAGCACCATGGTGATGGACTCTAACATACTCTCTTTATATCTTTCCCATCGCTCTCAGCTTTCTTTCATCTTTTCCCTTTTTCAGCAGCTACTATCTTGGTCATGTGGTGTTGAGCAAAAAGCTGTGTAACTACGGTTTTTGTTAAATAATTGTGACTTTGTTTGTCATTAAAACTTGTTTCTTCTGTAAGGCCATGTCATACTCGAATTCAGTCCATTTCCACCCAGCCTGTTGATTCAGAGTGAAATATGGCTTGTGTGGTGGTGATTTTTGTCCACGAATGAAGATGGTGTAGGGTGAACGCTGGTCTGTGTGTCACATTGATGTGTGTAGTTACGACCCAGCAGCAGGAGAATATCCCCTAACCTAAGTGGGTGGGGGAGGAGGGTATGTGAGTGAAGTGGGATTTAATGACATTGCTGTTGATGCTTCAGCCATCTGCTCGGAGAGAGAGTCCTGATGCAAACAAAGCTTAGAAACACACCAAAAGAGACGGATGAGAATAGTGACCTGGCACTAATATAGCCTCTGTTCTTTAAGAGTGTAGAGGGGGGTGACCAGGATGAACCGAGTAGAAGACTTGATTTAATGATCATATATGTACTACCTTTTCAGTATATTTATTGTACTTGGTTACCTTTTTAGCACCTGCTCTGATTTTTTTATTTTTTTTTATTTATTTTTTTTAAACTGAACTATGGAAATTGTCATGAGGTAAAAAAACAACACATCTTTTTATATCCATATGTTTATTCAGTAGTTTAAAAAAATATGAATTAATTGGATAGCGTAATGAATTACTCGCTGACTCCATTTGCGGTGAGTAAATTAGACTAGCCGATAAGATGTTTGTAGTTAAAGAATGCATGTAGTTAAAGGTACACATGAGTTTTGTTGTACAAATATTTAATTCAAATATACAATACTAAATGGCTAAATAAAATGATAGCCAATACAGATAAGTCAGTAATTAGAGTAGCTTAATTATTGGATGATAACCTGTATATATTAATATTATATCATCTTGGGAACACTTAAGTATAATGTAATAAAATATTTACAAAATTTATAGTTAATTAATAGTTTATAAACTCTAATTAATACTTTAATTGACTGATTTGAATGGAGGTTTTTGCAAGAGTTTAGCTTTGTGTACCTCACCTTGACAGACTCAGTGATTTATAATCTGAGTGATTTTTGGTCACTTTCTGTATATAATAGGGTGAATTCAGGTTGATTTGGACACATTTCGCTCTAGAGATGACTGGGAGAGTGTCCTAATCAACCTGAATTCACCCCTATTTATTTTTCATACTGGTAACTACACATTGCAAAGTTTCTGGATTGACAACTGTATTTAAATGCATGATTAAATTTGATAGGCAATAACAACCATTTCCATGTGATGAAGCTCACATCTCTAAAAGTCATTTTTTAAAGTCAAATCATTGCTTGCGTTGCGTAACCGCTGGTGCGTTGAAAATGCTCGCGCTCTGCTCCAGTGGTCCCGCACAGTTAGTCTGTCAGCGACTCAAAAACTGACTTGGGAAAATAGACTCAAATGTGAATGAACGGAAAATGTTTGGTTTATTTTGTCTGACCAACCACAACAAAGAAAGAAAGCAAACTGTATGGGAGAAAGTATAGTGTTTGCTTTTATTAGTTACAGAAAGGAAAACTAAAGGCTAATATTTTCTCATTTACCTTCAGCATTCAGCAAATACACATCTATATCATTAAAACAAATCTCTGAATATCTAATTAACAATTAATTTTATAGACCTTGCAGATTTATTCAAATACAAAAGTGAGATTTATATTATATATGTATTCTATGCGTGAAATCAGTCAGTCCGTGTGAAATGAATTCGGATTTTAGTTCAGCTTCACTGGAAATGCGATCAAAAAATATATATGTGTGTGTGTGTGTGTGTGTGTGTGTATATATATATATATATATATATATATATATATATATATATATATATATATATATATGGGTATATGTGTGTGTATGTGTGTGTGTATATTAGGGATGCACCGAAATGAAATTCTTGGCCGAAGCCGAATAATAATGAAATGCTTGGCCAAAGGCTGAATACCGAATACCGAACGCGGTGTTTTCACATTTTTTCAATTTTTTTTGCCAATTTTTTCACCATTACAATAATTAAATAGTAAAAATTTGCTTTTTACTATTTTGTGTTGCTTTTCAGAGAAATAAATCAAATAACAAAAATATAATTTCAAAATATTTAACACTGAACATTTTTTTAACATTCCAGCAGATATTATACAAGCAAAGCACAATATAACTTAAAATGAATAAATTAGTAAAATAAAAAAAAAATTATTTGGCCATCTTTGAAGCCCCCCTTCTTGAATAGCCTATGTTAGGCCTATAACTGACTGCTGAAAGAATGTAACTCTGTATGTCTACAACAACAAATGTGCATTGAATAGTGCAAAAAAATGTGGATGAACCCACAACAAATAAATAACTGTCCTAGACATAAGCCTACTTCACATATCGCGCCTAATAAAGCGTGTAAAGCGCGGCCGCGTCGCTTCCTCCTTCTTTCGCAAGCGTTCGGGAGCTCGCGCTTCTGTGGCGTCTGTCGTTGCTATGCAACCATGAACTGTGGTTCTGACGATGAGAAAGTTTCAGCAAGAGATAAATAGATTTTTAGCCCTTGCTTTAGCTTTACTACTAGATATATTTATGGAGATGAGACATAACAACCCCCCTGTACAGCTATGACCAGCTGTTCGGCTGAGATTTCCATGTTTTGTTACGGAAAGGTCGAAGATGATCGGTTGGTTCTTGTCACATGACCTGCGGTGCGCTCGCGGCATTCTGAACAGTTGAGATGTTTTCATCTCGCCGCGGCACAGGCGCGCCCGGAAAAAACCTTCCGTTTTGCTACATAGGATATAAAGAATATGCGCGCGGAAAAGACGCGATATGTGAACGTTAAAACGTCATTAAAAACGTCATTGTTCGGCAAAATTTATTTGGCCTCTTTACTTATTATTTTTACTATTAATAATTTCGGTTGCCGAACATTCGGTGCATCCCTAGTGTATATATATATGTATATGTATATATATATGTATATGTGTGTATATATTAGGGGTGGCACGGTACATGAAAAACCGTTCGAACCGTTCGGTTCGTTTGTCTCTGTTCGGTTCGTGTGTGTGTCGCACGGTTCGACCCATGCGCAATGTAGCCCTGTATTCAGACAGTTTTGTGCGAACGTACATATAGACAGTAAAAGTGGAAAAGTTCACGTATTGCATCTTTTGCACGTGCATATTCATGATTTCCTATGTAGGCGCGCGGCAAGCGCACTCAAAATGGAAGCAACGCGGCCGCGCTTTCCACGCTTTTTTTGGCGCGATATGTGAACGGCCCCTAATGAAGGCTGCCCGGAGTTGGCGGATGTGCCAGTGTCGTTCAAATCTGGTGTGTGGGAACATTTTGGATTTCATGTTACTTACGATGACAATGGAAATAAAACAGTAGAGAGAACTGTGACTGTGTGCAAGCATTGTGCAAAATGCATTCAATATCAATTTTCAATTTTTATACTTTACATATTTCTAATTTATTAAAATAAATATAAATTATATATATATATATATATATATATATATATATATATCAGATTCATATCAGCCATCAGCCACTGTGATTTAATATATTTAAGTTTAAGATGACTATTCATCAAGTATTGTCAAGCATGATTAAAATTGTTGTAGCAAAAAAAAAAAAAAGGTGCGACCAAATCATGTGCTGGTGCGACCAACTAAGAAAATTGAAAAAGTTTGTCTGGAGCCCTGATGTAGATGGGGCCAATAATGGGCAGGGCAGGCCAGCAAACAGTTCCCTTAGTGAACAACTGTTTTATACCTCCTGAGATGGGTCAAAAAAGAACTGCACTGAAGAATCGTGGGAAGGGGTGCCATTTGAAGAGCACTTACTGGCATCCTGTAGACCAATTGTTGAACAGATAGTTGGGTTGGTTTCAAATGAGCTTTCCTGGGGAAAGCAAAATCCAGATATTTACATATGAAAACTTCTGGATGGTTAAGAGAGAAATCGAGAGATGTGTCCATGATGGTTGTCAGAGGAACAGAGTGTACCATATTGTTCACACCTGGGTGGAAAATGTTTCTCTCATAGCTTACAGCACTGAGACTGCAGGGTTCATGTGGCACTGACAATTCTGTTATGAGGAAAACATCACAATACCTAAATGAAATGCCCTAGACAGAAAAAAACTTACCTGGACATACATTATGCTAACTCCAGTCTTTAGCTGTGCTTGGGAAATCTGCATTAATAAGGAGCGCTGGAAGTTGACAGCTGTTTTGGTATCCTAGTTAAGACTTTGCCTCATAGGGTCAGATCAGCGAAGACCGCTGGTTGGGTGGGCTGAAAAACAGCAGATTGGCCACACATTAAGCCTGCTCAGAGAGAATGTGGAGAGATTAGGAGACAGGAGGAAGCAAACCGACTGCCCGTCACCTCCCTATGCATTCATCCATGTAAATGCATGGACTATGGGCTCCCAGATGGCCCTGATTTTTGTCTCTCCCTATCTGTCTATTACTCTCTCTCTCGAACACACTCGCCTGCCGGATTAAAGATTCTTCACCAAGCAGCGCCTGTGTGCGTTCTGATTGGCTGAGAGCCTTAAGCCCACTGCTCACTGGTGAGTGCACTTGATGAGGTAGCCACTGTTGTCGGGGGCGGCCACTCACTGCAGCAGTGGAGACGGGCAGCCAGGGCTTAAAGAACAAGGGGAAAGAAAAGGAGGGAGAAATTAGAGGAGAAAACATGACAACAATAAGGGATTAACCCATGGCATCAGCCGAGCCATCAGGACTCCATTTCAATAAACAAAACAAAAAAACACTCCCACCGCACACAGCTGTTTGTGAAAGGAAAAGAGGGAGGGATGGAGCGTTTCAGATGAAGGAACGCAATTGGAAAAACAGCTCAGTGAGAGAGAATGTGCGTTATGCTTTGTACACAATAGAGTTGGGAAATGCTTATGGATGTGATGGACTGACTCCTCTAACTGGTAGTGTGACATCACACACAAATACACACTGACCAGATATCAAGGAACCAGGAGCAGCAGCCTGTTATGAGGAGTAAAAATCAGTGGTGTCACCTGTGTGCAGAAGATCAGGCCACATCCATGTCGTTTTGAACTGGATTGCGGACGAGCAACGCAGCTGGACGCTTCATTTAACCTTAACATGGGGGAGGTGGCAGAATACCAGCGTCTGCCCAGCGATTGCGATGAGGACGAGGTATTACAGACTATCCAGATAGCTGATAACAGTTTTGCTGCTGTTACCAATTTTGAATATTTATTATTAGTATTTTAATTTCTTTTAATTTCCTTTTACACATTTTAGCTTATTTCAGCTGTTTATGTGTACAGTAAGAATTGCATGCGCAAGGGGGAAAAACACTGAATAACCACTAAGTAGACACTCACACCTCTGGTAAGTGTGTCATTGTGTCTGTAAGACGTTACAGTAACCTACATGTGGGTGAATTGTGCCGTGATGTGTGGTACTCTGATTCGTGTGGTGGCGAGTGCCCTAAATTTTTACATCTTTGACTCACTGAGCATGTGAGATGAACAAGACTGTGTTCTGTTGATGTTGTTTGTTAATCTGAACAACAGCATCTGTGTATTTACACGGCATTGTTTGCTACATTATTCTTACCATGATGTGTGTATATACATATAAATATGAACTGTATGTGCTGTACTGTGTATGTATGCATGTATGTATGTGTGTGTGTGTATATACAGTGGGTACGTAAAGTATTCAGACCTTTAAATTTTTCAGATCATTTAAGTTAATTTTTTTTTTCCTCATTAATGTACACACAGCACCCCGTATTGACTGAAAAACAAAGAATTGTTGAAAATTTTGCAGATTTATTAAAAAAGAAAAACTGAAATATCACATGGTCTTAAGTATCAGACCCTTTTCTCAGTATTTAGTTGAAGCACCTTTTGATCTAATACAGCCATGAGTCTTTTTGGGAAAGATGCAACAAGTTTTTCACACCTGGATTTGGGGATCCTCTGCCATTCCTCCTTGCAGATCTCCTCCAGTTCTGTCAGGTTGGATGGTAAACGTTGGTGGACAGCCATTTTTAGGTTTCTCCAGAGATGCTCAATTGGGTTTAAGTCAGGGCTCTGGGCCATTCAAGAACAGTCACGGAGTTGTTGTGAAGCCACTCCTTCGTTATTTTAGCTGTGTGCTTAGGGTCATTGTCTTGTTGGAAGGTAAATCTTCGGCCCAGTCTGAGGTCCTGAGCACTCTGGAGAAGGTTTTCATCCAGGATATCCCTGTACTTGGCCGCATTCACCTTTCACTCGATTGCAACCAGTCGTCCTGTCCCTGCAACTAAAAACACCCCCACAGCATGATGCTGCCATCACCATGCTTCACTGTTGGGACTGTATTGGACAGGAGATGAGCAGAGCCTGGTTTTCTCCACACATACTACTTAGAATTAAGGCCAAAAAGTTCTTGGTCTTGGTCTCATCAGACCAGAGAATCTTATTTCTCACCATCTTGGAGTCCTTCAGGTGTTTTTTTTATTTTTTTTTTTAATTTTTAAAAAAATTTTTTTATAAAACCAAACTCCATGCGGGCTTTCATGTGTCTTGCACTGAGGAGAGGCTTCTGTCGAGCCACTCTGCCATAAAGCCCTGACTGGTGGAGGGCTGCAGTGATGGTTGACTTTCGACAACTTTCTCCCATCTCCCGACTGCATCTCTGTAACTCAGCAACAGTGATCTTTGGGTTCTTCTTTACCTCTCTCACCAAGGCTCTTCTCCCCCGATAGCTCAGATTGGCCGGACGGCCAGCTCTAGGAAGGGTTCTTGTCTTCCCAAACATCTTCCATTTAAGGATTATGGAGGCCACTGTGCTCTTAGGAACCTTAAGTGCAAAAAGTGTAATTTTTTTGTAACCTCGGCCAGATCTGTGCCTTGCCACAATTCTGTCTCTGAGCTCTTCAGGCAGTTCCTTTGACCTCATGATTCTCATTTGCTCTGACATGCACTGTGAGCTGTAAGCTGTGTGTGTGGCTTTCCTAATCAAGTCCAATCAGTATAATCAAACACAGCTGGACTCAAATGAAGGTGTAGAACCATCTCAAGGATGATCAGAAGAAATGGACAGCACCTGAGTTCAAGATATGAGTGTCACAGCAAAGGGTCTGAATACTTAGGACCATGTGATATTTCAGTTTTTCTTTTTTTAATAAATCTGTAAAAATGTCAAGAATTCTGTGTTTTTCTGTCAATATGGGGTGCTGTGTGTACATTAATGAGGAAAAAAATTAACTTATATTGCAGCCATTTCAACAATTTAACAAAGAGTGAAAAATTTAAGGGGGTCTGAATTCTTTCCGTACCCACTGTGTGTATGGATGTGTGTGTGTGTGTGCGTGCACACACACACACACACACACACACACACACACACACACACACACACACACGAGTGGTAATGAGCTGCAGCTGGATGGGTGATCAAGGTACAGGGCTGCTGGGAAATGTAGTGTGTGTGTAAAGTCTGTAACGGGTCACTGATGGGGAAACAGGTGAGTGTGTGTGATTAGTTTCCTGTATTGTGGGAAATGGAGTCCGATGGTGAGGTAATAGTTTGAGGTGGAGTGCCCTCTGGCGGCCGTTAAAGGGCACTCCAGCAGATAACCCTAGCACCTATAATGTTGTCTTTCTGTGCACACGAGTTGTGTGCATGTCACACATTCACAGACAGCCCATGCTTGTTTGTGGCGCTTGAAAAGTTTAAAAGCATTTCTGTGAATAATAGTGTGGTCATATAATGTAATGCTATATATGCAATTAAAAAAAGTCAACAACCACACAACTGTTTTTAACATTAATGATGATAATAAATCACCAAATCAGCATATTACAATGATTTCTGAAGGGTCATGTGGCACTGAAGACAGGCGTAATGATGCTGAAAATAAGGAGTAAATTCAGCTTTGCCATCACGGGAATAAAATGCATTTTAAAATATATTAGAAATGTTATTTCAAATTGTAATAATATTTAAAAAATATTACTGTGTTTGCTGTAATTTATGATCAAATAAATAAATTAACAGATCAATGAGACAAATGAGGCTTTTGCTGAGCCTTGAAGGTGCAAAATGCCCACTTAATGCTTCTACATGCTTCACTGTTGGTCTGAGGTTCTTTTCTCCAAACATAACATTCTAACTGTATCCAAACAACTCCACTTTTTACCTATCTGGTTACTCTTTTTAGCATGGTCAGAAATAGTTGGTAACACTTCCGTTCAGGGTCCAATTCTTAGTGTTAACTAGTTGCTTATTAGGATGCATATTTATAGGATATTCAAACTTATAAAACACTTGTTATTGCCTTACTCTGCATGACCATAGTCTACAACCCTTAATCCTACCATATTCCTTCCGAATACCTAAACATAACAAGTACCTTACTATTAATAAGCAGTAGTTAGGAGTTTGAGGCGTAAGTCATAATTAATAGTTGTGGTAGGTGATGTACATGTGAACAGTGAACCCAATACTTTATTATTATTATTATTATTATAGTTACTGTAGTTTTAGATTGTAAAGTCTTTAAAATGAATGCTAATATACTTTTTTACTGTTTTGTTGTCTTTATCTCTAAGGTTTTGTGAGACCTCCAGAATCGTTCCAAGTTTCGAAACCTATCCAAATATGTTCTATTTATTAAAATATCAGCAGAGTTACACTATAGTGACAGTTAGAGATCCATCCGTGTTAGATATAGACCGGGTATTTAAAGACCCAAATATGTAATGATTCATGCATTTAAGGGTTAAGATGGCTAGGTTAGAGTGTCTGTGTGTGTGTGTGTGTGTGTGTGTGTGTGTGTGTGTTAACACTGTCTCGGTCTCGGTTTCTCTATGACCTCATCCACCCCTAGAGAAGCCTGCAGAAACCAAACTAACCTCACACTTCTTTTGACGGTTTTGTTGTCTTTTTGACTTTTATTTCTCCTTCAGTTATCACCCTATATTTATAACACCCCTGTTTCCTGTTTTTGTCTTTTACTATCCAATTTCCAGAGAGCTCTCTGTGAATGCAGGACAAAATTCGGAACCCAAATACCTTCACTGGGATTAATCCCAGCATCTGTGTAAACTGTGCAATCCCTGTAACTATAAAACAATAACTAGAACTGTGAATAAGACCAGGGAACTGCTCACCATCTGTGCAGATTATTAAATAAAGCACCAAAATACATTAGTGCTACTGTAAGCAGTGCAGTTGTTTACGGGAGAATAACGCAACAAAGAAAGAGCAGGACACTGTCTTTACAAGACTGTCCAGGATGTGTGTGAATAAAAGCACAGAACTTGAGACAGCCCTGGCAGTGTGAATGAAAAGAATCTCCTGTGAAACAACTTTTCTGGAGATTTTTAAGAAAGATAATATATGAAGGATTCAGTGAGGAGACTATATAGGGATCATTACAGTGGAATTTTGCCATTGAAACGAGCAACTATAATTTATTTTGCATGCTGCTGGACGTTCAGTACTTTAATTTTCTTGCAGGATCCGATGAAATCCCAGTGGATAAAATCAAATAATGCTCCACATTTATTGCATAATGTTCAGAATATTGTTTCTCGTTGAAATACTGTTTGGAAGTAATGAGAGAACTGTTTTATGGATATTTTTTTTCCACATCTCTAAAGCTGTGTGCTGGAGAATTGCATATTCAGTATCTCTGAATTGAAGCATGTAAACTGAAGCATGTGTTGTCTTTTTAGCTGTGTTCAATATGTTTTGTTTGTTTGTCTTCTGTCTGCATGACATTTCCAGATGAACTTGCTGGACAATAGAGAACATTATGGCTTTTTCATCTGCATTCTGGGGGAATAGTTAATACTCCCTTCAACACTTAATGCGAAAATAAAGCAATATCTGTCATAGTGATTTAACTGATTTGTGAGTAAATGTAAACGATCCTCTAGGCCTGAAGTGTGGACGTTACTGGGTGTCATTCAAATGCCACAGGTCACAAGCACTTCTGTGTTATTGCTGCCCTCTGGTGGTTTATTAGAGCTCTGCAGCACAAATGATCCATCTGACCTCTAAAAGAAATATTTCTGTAAAAAAAACATCAAGTTAGCTTGAACAAGCAATATAGTAGTCTTATGAGATCTCTGAGTCCATTAATCTGGTGCTGTTTTGACATGGACCATCATTGAATCCCGCAGGCAGACATTAGAGCGAGGGTGGATTTGTCTTCTCTGTGAGGTGCTACAAATGAAGGTGTAGCGTGAGCTTGGCTCATCCGGTCGAAATGTGCAAAGCAATGGTAACTACCGGTCACACACACACACACACACACACACATAAAAGAAAGTGTTCCTTGATGACATCACCGTTGTTTCTTCGGCCTTCACACTTTTGTAATGCGAAACATCAAACAATGAAAATTGTCATTGTTCACGCGAAGACTTTTGTTTGTCCTCGGAACACAAATAACATTTTATCCATCCATGTGAAATTTTTAAGCTTCAAAAAGTTAAAACATTTTAAAAGTTATGAATATGAAGAGATATGGTCACTTTATATGATGATCAGATTTAATTTAGGCTTTTTTTTTTCCGCATACACACATTGATCAGCCCACATACATGGAGCACATCAAATATGATAAACGGAAGCTCAAACTTGCTTGATGCATGAGACCCAGTGAGATTTGTTCTTGAGTTCTTTTTATCATATTTCATGACAAAATGTTTAATTTTAGGTGAACTATCTTTTTGAATTCAGCTCACATTAGTTTTGTTTGTTTGGCACTTTTCACAGTATGTGATTTTACAGAAAATGTTCATCTTAATTTTTATTTTAAAATAATTTTTACAAAAAATAGTAAATGAGTAATAGAGCCCTGTACGGGCCACAGATCTAGGCCATAGCCCGGCCCTGGCCCATGACACTCGGGCCTTAGCCCGGCTCGTGTCTGACACCTTGTTTGTTTTTAATTGCAGAGTAGTTGTAATCCTTTTTGTTTCTTTATTAAGTTAATTTATAAAAATGTTTGGAGCGCTTTGTTAAATAAAAGTTTCTTAAAATGATGAGCTCAGCAGCCAACAGTGAGTTGACCACAACAAAACTGGCTATACATAAAAAAAAACATGCCATGCATCAAAAATCAATGCATCACCACAGAACATGGTCATTATTTTCAAACGATAATTAATGAGACAATGCCACAACCAGAAGAACACTCATAGGCTACAGAAAGAGAATTGTGGAGAAAAATCACAGCATCCGCATTGGAAAGTTTCAATTAGGGATCCTCATAATTGACTGGTTATCTGTTAACCAAGAATCGGTTAGATGGTTTAAAAAAAAACAAAAACAACTATAAACTATACAACTATAGTTAGACAACAAATCCTATAAACGGTAGCCTATTCAGAAGAGAACTATACCGAAAAGTAAAAGAACACATCACCTGCCTCTCCAATTCAGCACAAATCCAAATGTTTCCATATTCACGATGTATTGGAATGCTAAACCATTATTTATGTAAATTATAGCCTTCGTATTTTACTCGCGTTCCAACAATATATCCTTCACATGTGTACTTTGCAAGTGAGTCAATGGTCTAGCGCTGAATGCCACAGATTATACGGACTAGCCTATATATACACTGAGCAGTGTAACTTTGACTGTATTTTATTTTGATAATAAACAGGCTGTGATGTCAAGTTACAAATGCGAGAACTGATAGGTGACGTTTGTGTGCGCAAGGCGCTGGCGCGATATCTCCATTCAAGCGCTGCAGGTACGTGATGTGTGAATAGCCTACTCCTATTCTGTTGTTTTTTAAATGCTGTATTTGCGCAAGTATAAAGATAAGTATTAAACAAGTATAAAAGCCTTGAAAAACACATTTTGGTATTTTTAATAGGTCACATCAAAATGAACATCTCTAGTTTTAATCCAGTTTCCAGTCTTTCTCACTCTTCCAGATCCTGCGCTGAAAGCGCACCCACTGCTACACTAAACGTGAGGGCATGCGCAGCCTCTGAAATGAGATGCAACAATGGTCTCATGTTGTTTCCACCAGCGCGGCACTATGTATTTGTTTGTTTTAACCGTCATCAGCTTCTCATGGTTTATTGTAATTAATGGATGTCCAAAGTATTAGGAGAACATTTACATTTTAATCATTTGGCAGACGCTTTTATCCAATGCGACTTACAATTGAGGAAAACAAACAAGCGATTCTTCATGAAGAGGCGAATAGACACAGGAAGTGCTCACAATACAAGTTTCAGACAATGCTCAGAGTAATATAAGATAGAGTAGGAAGGGAAAAGGAAAGGATAGAGCTTTTTTAATTATTGTTTTTTTAATTAATGAAGGGGTTAAGAAGCCTAAAACAGGCCAGAGGCCCGACCCACCTGTGAGCTATGACTTGAAAATCAGCCCAAAGCCTGGGCCATAAATAAGTCGGGGCCTGTATGGCTTAGGCAGAAATGCAGGGCTCTGAGTAAGCGCCACAGGTCACTCTGGCAAATAAAAACCTCTGTAAGATGAACTGACCAAATGCAACGACACCTACAGTGTCTACAGTGTACAGCTGGTTTAAATGGTCAACCAAATGCCTTAGCATAGTCCCTGGGACCCACACTTTCCCCTCATTCACAGCTGTGCTAGCATTACCAACCCCCCCCCCCCCAATTCTCTCACTAAAATAAAGCTCATTCTTTGGTAAGTCTCCAGAAAATTCCTACTGCATTATCTGCTTGGGCTGAAGCAGTGCTGGAAATTCTTTGTGTCAGGGCAGTAATTGGAGGCAGACCATATGTGACGTGCAGGGCCCTGCTTTACTGCATCTGTACTTGCTCACCTCATCTTCCCTCTTGCTCCTGGAAAAAAACAACACCGCTCAACTGGCATTGTACGTTTTGTTTATCGCTCAAAATGTTGCACATCTGGTTTAGTCTGTGGTCTTGATGAACGAGCAGGGAATGAGGGAGGGAGGGATAAAGGATGTAAATAAAACATGGTTTATTCTGCTAGGGGTGATGAAGCCTTTACATTTGGGGGGAGGGGGAGGGCTAATTTAGCATGTTTGTTGGCAAGAGGTTGAAATAATGTTTCGGAGAGATTGAGGAAGGAGAATGCCACCAATTAAATAAAGAAGAAAAGTCAGGCCATGTTGAGAGCAGAGTGGGAGAAGGAGAGTGAATATAAAAGAAAGATGTGGTGAGAGCCAGAGATAGGAGGGGATAGGATGGCGTTCTGGAGGGGGATTTGTTAAAAGTCCAACATATGGGAGGAACACAGGAAATGAGCTCTCCATCCTGCAGTTAAATCTGACCTTTTGGCTCACGATCAAATGCTCCTCCATCCGAATACCATAGAGTCTCTGTCCTGGGCACAGGCTGATGGAGGGAGGAGAGGGAGGGCAGAGGGAGGGAAAGAGAAGGGGCACTTCCCCAGCGTCTGTTTGCGAGTTGCAGGAATTACACAGTCACGCACTAGGGGGAGAGAAAAAAAAGAGAGAGTCCTAAACGCTCCTCCTGCTCCAGAACAACACGTCCCCTCTGACACAAACATGCAAAAAGAAAAAAAAAAAGCCAGTACCTCTTCTAAGCAGAGCACAGAGGCACTAAGGGACGACTTTGTCTGGGCTTTGCAGGTCTTTTGGTTCTCTTATCACTTCAACTGTGGCTGTCATCTGAGTGAGGGATTTGGGAATAGAAGAAACTGTCCTATTAATAGCTGGCTGGCGGACTGAGCGAGTGGATAGAGGTTTTGACAACTGAGGAAACTGACTCCAGTACATTCTGCAAAATCTTTTTGCAATAGGGAGGACTTCACCTTGCTTTCCTTCTACTTGCTCCCCAGCCTGCAGTGTGATCTTGGTTTTGAGATGTTCTAACTAGGCTGGCATGTGAACAGTTTCCTTTGGCAAACCACTCTCTGTCTGGTGTTTTCTTGCCATTCCCCACACGGTCCCCCCGCATACAAGTTCTCAAGACTTGCACTGATCTTCGGTTAAAGGAGCTTAATGTGGATTGCCTGCGATGGAATGTAGTACGTGGGCTGCACAACTTCAGGAGACTTTCAAACTGAGGAGACCTTCACCGTTTTGGAGTGGTCTCTTCATCTTGGACCCTGTTCTGCAGCAAAAGAATCTCGGATTCTTAGCTTGACTTTTTCTGTATTGTCTTAAAGAACTCAAGATGCGTCGTTTTGACAAGCTCAAAAAATCATTCCCGTTTCTTGCTCATTTCCATGTGTACAGAGTAAGTCTGGTTTTTATTCTCATGTCCAGAGCATGCTGACTTTTAGTATGAAGAATGGAGCTGGGACTCTCAGAACTTGACACGTGCATGAGTATTGGTTCAGCATATGTGTTGGTGCGACGCCACACCGTGCCTTTACATATGTGCGAGAGCTTATCTGTGTGCATGCCTATCATCAGACCATACCACAGCCTTATCCCCAACATCAGACCTTGACGTTGCAAAACTTGCCCTAACAGTCCACCCTTCATGTAGTATGCACTGTCAGCAGTCAGGTGTCTGGCATTTTGTTTGGCATTTATATACTATTCAGTGTGCATCTATTACTTCACTCTAGTAATGTTCTTTCTTAAGTTAGTGTGAAGGTTGTAACCACTCTTGGTTATAACTCATTGCCTTTGTCGAATGGCAAAAGTTCTTTTGGGATTAGAGGCTACAGTCTTCTAACACCATATGCACTTCACAGTGCACCAGCTTAACTTGTTGCCACTAGCATTGTAGTGTACCTGTGCTTCAGTAATGCCACAATATCCAAGCTTCAAAATCCTAGCGGCACCACAGTATTTTCAAAATGATAATACCGTGATGCATATTATTCTAATATCCTCACATGCAGTACTCGGGCTGAATTGAGTTTTGGAGTGGCGCTTGAAGCTCAGACTAAAGAACCTTTCACACGGGAAAAGGAGCACAACAAAATGAAATGACGCTGAAGTCTCAGGATGTGTTTTTCAAAGAACTCTTTTTAATGTGATAGCATCGTAAAATGCAAATCACATTGCACAAGACAAGTGACCAGAAATATGTCCGTGTACATAGAACAATGATTAAAAATGTTGATGCAAGTGATTAAAAACTGACGGAATGCAAAAATCCAACTTAACGCACATTTTAAGCAAATTGCAAATCCCATTATGTCGGAGTATGATCTGACTTTGGTGGATTTTACAGGGTCTGGGTTTTGTTTGGAGTTCTTACAAGGAACACAATCTCTTTGACATGCTTGTACCATGAGAAGCTTTCATTTACAAAAAAATATGCTGTCCTTCAGTCTGTGTTGTTTATTATTTTGTTATGGTAGACATGGCTTTGATTCAAATTGAAGTTTATGGTGCTCCCTTCACTATGCTGTGAATAGGGTTCGTACAGGTGCTGGAAATCCGGGATAATGCTTGAATTTGAATGTAGTGATTTTAAGGTTAGAAAAGTGCTTGGATTTTGCATTTTGAAGAGACACATTCGTTGCAAAGCGTAAAATGGAAGTTTTAACAAAACGGATAGCTTTCCGATCAGTTAACGCGTTAATAGCCCCATTGGAAATCTGTTCAAGTCTAATTTAAAAAAAAAGGATTTTTATAAATGTAAAGCAATTTTTTTTGTAAAACTGCTTCAGAAATATTTAAGGTTTAATGTTTTAAGTAGACTGCAGCAATCGATTTTGTTATAACCTCAGGCAAATTACGTTGCTTTTAGTTGTCTTCAGAACATCGAACAAACAAACAAAAAAACCTTGATTCTCAATTTATCTAGATTTGAGTGGCTCTAGTGTGCGTTTATGAACAATAATCAATAGTGGAATTAACTGCAATGCCAAGGGAACCAGGTAAAATCTTTCCCAGAGCAGCAAATTGGTCAGGGCTGGCCCTGTTTATTAGGGTGTTAGGGTGGGTGTTTTTTGTTTGTTTGTTTGTTTGTTTGTTTGTTTTTTGGCCATATCCATGGGCCAGAATATAATCTCAATTTGAGAGAGGGGGTTCTTTTGAACTCACATCACCTTATCAACGTCCAGATTACCATGCCCTGACATCTTCTCCATGGTCAAGGTACACCGTTTTCCAGAAAATGTAAAAAAAAAAATGAAACAAAAAAAACACCGTAATAATTCATTCATAATCATATGATGTTTACTTCATCTAACAGAATACTGCCTTTTGTTTCATCACAAAAGCAATTTACCTTGTGTTTATGCTGAATATTTAATGCTTGGCTGTTGGTGTTGGTACATGCTCTATCAAGATATATGTATTGGGGGAAAAAAAGTGCTGGGATACAGCCTATATGGCCAAACCTTAATCCCAGATTCAGATGGATCATACTCATCACATGGGGAAATCTCAATTGAGCCAGACTTTTTGTGGATGCTTTGCCACTGTGGCTATGAGGACTGATTGCTTTCTTGAATTAAAATGGTGTAATCACATTTACATTTTTATGGAAGTTATAAAAATTATTCAGTCAAAAGCAGTGATAGATTGTTGAACATTAATTGCACAGAGAGTAGCAGGTAGCCTTATTAGGTTGCTTTAAGCCCAAACTGTTTACGTTCACTTAAGACACAAACAACTTATGGAGGATACTTGCAATGATGGGCATTTTGACACATAAGTTTGTGGATTGGACCGTTCAAGCCAAATAAGGCACCAAAAAGAACTCAGTTTAGTACTCGCATGCTTTGAGCAGCGGCTTTATGTGTGCGTTTCGGTTATGTGCACTCAGAAACTGTCTCTCAGACATGCACATATTCGGAAATGAAGCTGAAGGGCTATCATCCCTTCTCTCCTTCAAAAAACTCTTAAAAACCTCTTTAAAAAACTTTTTTTTTTCCCTCTGAATATTACTTTTCACCTCTCAATCAGTAAATTTGTTACTTGTTTGAATCCATCTTTGTTTGTATCTCTAACCTAGCTTTGTACGTGACCTTTCATCCCTTGGTATGTGTGTTATGCTTTGTTTATTTGGTTCTGTTTCCTGAGCTTGTCTTTGTAAAGCAACCTTGGGTTTTGGAAAGGCTATATAAATAAAAACTTATTATTAAATGAGTTCTCGTTCACTGGCTTAAAAATGCATTTGAATAAGATTTTGTTGACGATGCAGCAAGATAGTCCAAAACTCTACTGGTTGACCAATTTCTATCTGTTTACCTTGTTCAGAGATCTGAACTTTCATGTCAAATCTTAAGCTTACAAGCATGCAAAAAGGACAGAAAATATAGACATACTGGGTCATGTCAATGCATCCTATTCCCAGTTTAAGTGTGAAAAAATCATCAAGGGATGTGGCTTCTTGTAGATTTTTAGTCATTTGGATTTGTGACCCTCTATTTTTTTTCAATATAAACTTCTAAGCAATTTATAATGGCACGTGCCAAGGCAAGCTAATCACTATTATGGGGCCCTATGAAATGAGTTTTAGTTCTGTTTTGTTTTTTTTGTACTTAAATTGCTTTTTTATGGATTTTACGGTTTCTGCATCTCAGAAATCATAATATTGCTCATACTATAAACTAAAGCTGCAATATGTAAAGTGTTTGCAGTAAAATATCCAAAAACCACTAGGCCAGTGTTGTAAATTTTTATTAATCGTGAGAAAATTTTAACCATGGATCCAGGACGTGTGAGGGATAAAAAATAAATAAATAAATATTTATTAAAAATAAAACTGCTCTGCTCCATACTACAGTAACGTTAATAATCTTATCCATGAACATGATTTCTGCCCGAGTCCCATCCAGATTCTTTTCCACTGGCTGTGAGTTGAAGACCACGTGTCCCAAGATTCCTCTCTCAAACTTGCCGTCATCAAGCTACACCTATGTTTTGAATAGGTGACCTCTAGCGGACGAAAAAACTACATAGTGCGCCTTTAAAGAAAGAATGAAAAAGAGAGTGAGAGAACTTCACAGAAATGACTACTTTCTGAAGGTTATTGATGGTTGAATTAAAGGTGCACTTTGTAGTTCTTTTGTTTTTGTCCGCTAGGGGTTGCTAAACAATTCAAAATGATAACAAAGGCATATATTGATGATGCAGTGAATATGAAATCATGGAACGTGTCGTCACGCCGATGGATCTAATAATATTTATGGGGAAATAGTGTTCATGGATGAGTGCATGCATGTTTTTAACATGACAGTGGCATGAAGCAGGGCATGGCCGAGAATCGTGGATGTGATTGCTAATGAGAGACCGATATCAGTGCCACACGTGAGTCCCAGGGGATATAAAGAAGGATATTTCATTCTACTGAACTACTTATAAGTGCTGAAATACTTCTCATACAGGTCAGTTTATTTGATGAATTAAAACTGTGAGGTAACGCAGCGCTGTTTCACTTGGTCTAACGTTTCACTATCATAATAAATTGCATTTGCGTGTGTTGAAAGTTGTAATGTTTAATATTAGATTGTTGTCTGTATGAGACTTATCAGTAAGCTAGATCAACATTACAGTATCATACTGATGATATTCTAACACTTTGTCGTGTTGAGCTATATAACATTGATTAGTCTTATGTAGCCTACATTTGCTTACCTCGTCTAATAACGTGCTAGAGCGCCGTCTCTGTCAAGTCACAAAAAGCTCTCATCATCTCTGAAACGCCACGCGATATTTTGTCCGAAAGTTTGCTTGCCATGGTCCATAATGTTTCAGCGTTGCCGCTAGCCATTGTGCAGATGTTCGTGTCTGTTGCCATGGTTACTGTGCAGTACAAGGAAACCAGGGATAACGCAGATGTTACGTCATTGTCCACGAGAGGGAAATTCTTGGAAACATTTAGGATAATTTAAGTAAGTGAAAAAAAAAAGTGAAAGTTGTGACGTGTTGTCAAGTATGGTGACCCATGCTTGAAATTAGTGCTCTGCATTTAACCCATCCCAAGTGCACACACACAGCAGTGAGTAGTGAACACACACATACACACACAGTGAACACACAACCGGAGCAGTGGGCAGCTATTGCTACAGCGCTCGGGGAGCAATTAGGGGTCAGGTGTCTTGCTCAAGGGCATTTAGTCATGGTATCGAAGGTGGAGAGAGTGTTGTTTATTCACAATCCCCACCTTCAATTCCTGCCGGCGTGGGAATCGAACCGGCAACCTTCACGTTACAAGCCCAACTCCCTCACCATTAGGCCACGACTATCCCAAGTACACAGCTGAACGAAATGTATAACACTGTGCAAGTGGTTTTTGAATATTTTAATATAAAAAGTTTACGTATTATACCTTTTAATGTCAAAAAGGCCCTAACCCCATCACCCATGGCTTTTCATGTGTCAACACAGGAAGCACTTTAGGCACAAAAGACTTCTTGTGCTCTCTAACCTTTCTGACACTCATTCAAGAAACCTGTCGACTTTTTAACCCCTTGTTTTACATCCAGATATTTAAGCTTCTCCGTCTTTCACAAATCGGCAACATCTGAAGACTTCTGTCTGCACAGACCAGCTATTAAAAAAGAACCCTGCCAGAACTCAAGGACACCTCCTTTGTGAACAGCCTCTTAATCTAACTTTTACAAAAAGACACAATGCAATCGATGTGGACTGTAAGCCAGTGACAGAATAAACCAGCAATATGTTGAATTTTAAACCTATTTTTTCTATTGGAAAAACAGTAATGCAATGTCTTTTGAATAACTTTCATTTTTATGAGCTTCTTCAGCAGTTAATATGTAATTCATTGGCATATCATATAAATAGTTTGATTGACAAACTTTGACACCCCTAATTTCAACACATCAAGAGAAACTTTACCCTATAATCCCTCACATCAGCTTGTTTGTCACTTTTTTTGGCATTGCAGATTGACTGAGTGCTTCTAAGGGAACTGAAGCACTTTCCCACATGGATTTAGGATTACAATCAAAGCACAAACCCATATTTAGAGTTGTACTGCTACTGAAATATTTCTGCCTTTTACAGTATAAAAAACTTAAAAGCCTGTTATAGTTAGCTGCACACACCGTATGCATATTTCATTGTATGTGAAAGTGTTAAGAACAAAAGAGTAAAAGTTACATGATCACAAAAGAGCACAATGTCATTTAAAAGGGTGAGAAGGCACTGCAGCCTCTCTGATTGCAAGATTGTTCTGCTTTCTCCTGATTGCCTTAATGTTGTTAAGACGTGACTGACCACAAGGCCTCCAGAGAAGGAAAGTGTGTCAGAGAGAAAGAACACCAGTGTGAAGGAGTGCAGGGGGAGGGAGAGATTGAAAATTGAAAGCAGCTGATGTCCAATATGCTCCAACAGAAAAAAGAACAAGTACAAAAGCAGACTATGAAAAACAGTAGCACAATTTTAGTTGTCCCAGAGCTTCCAAGTACCAATGCCATGGTTCTTCCTTCCGTTCCCCTTGTTACAAAACAGAAGCTTAAAGGGAACATGGGTGTTCATTGTTTGAAAGGCGATAAGGACTTTGGGAATTGAGTGCTTATTATTTTTATGGAAACATTTTTAATTGGGTCAGAAGTGGAGTTGGAGAGATGCAGCAGCTAATGTGGAAAGGTAAGGCCTGTGTTAGCTGGTTAGTTTTGGATGTGTGGAGATGCTTCTTTTGGGAGGAATTAAAAAGCTTAGAGAGCGACTCGACCTGGGCCAGGGCCAGTGCCATCTGTGTTTTATGAACTTCAGGTGGGAGTATTCGTTTTTGTGTGTGCTCACCAGATGTTCGCCACAGTGGAATAATGAAAGCCAACTGTATAATTTTTTTTTTTTTATGAGCTGTTGTTACCACATACTCTGAGCATTTAACATGTTATTAAACGTGATTCAGCTCAATCACACTTTTAGACTTCACTTATTGCTCTCTAGGTGGACACTACTTTTTATTTTTGGCTAATGCTTAGGGAATGGTTTGTTGGGAATGGCATGAACATCTTTCCTTCTGGGGATTTGGGAGAGTCATTGCCTATAAGTTTTCAATATTACCGCGATACCAAGTCAGTAGGGAAATGTAAAAAATTTGACTGATTTGTAAACGCCTATGATTGGCCTTTGTGTTCACGCACTCATAAGATATTTTTGTGATTAGCTACAGTGATCAACGCACGGGAACGTTTGAAAGCACACGGAAGTGTTTGAATTTGAAAGTGGGGGCGTTTGAAACCAGGCTTGCTTTCAAACTCTCCCATGTGTATCTGTGTTAGCGCTCAATGAAGAGCATCTTTAATGTCTATTTACAATGTGTTTTTGAAGCGGTGATCATTGTAGCAAATAACAGACGTATCTTATGAGTGCGTGAACACAATTGCCAATCAGAGGTGTTTACGAATCCTCTCAGCAGCTCTCAAAGCATCAGATTTTTAAAATTTCAGTACCGAATTGGTATTGTAGTCGGTATTGCCGAATGGGAATGGCGCTGTGGACTTCATTGGTGTGTCTTTTTCTGTGCAGAAGCTTGGCAGCAGTATGCAGTGTGAGGAGGGCACCGAGTGGCTGCTGGAGCTGCTGATGGAAGTACAACTGCAGCAGTACTTCCTGCGTATGCGTGATGAGCTCAATGTCACACGTCTCTCACACTTTGACTATGTGAAGAATGAGGACCTGGAGAAGATCGGTATGGGCCGGCCCGGTGAGTCCAACCAAGGTGTTTTGCTTGTAGCTTTATCACAAATAATACCTTCTATAAGGTAATTCACACAGAGATCCAACATCAACATTTATGCAGAGATGCAATGCAATTTTTTATGATTTTAATTGATGATGGACAGTAGCTATGTTTCCATCTACCTATTTTTATGCTCATTTTGGGATTTCGCATAAACTGCTGGATGGAATCGCCAAGATGAAAAATTCTAAAAATGTGCATGCGAACTTATGAGCTTGTTTGAGTCTAAATATTTTTATCCGCTAAGAAAACATGCGCATAAACTCAATGCACATCAAAAGAATCATTTGACTTTGGGGGATAGGACGGCATAACCGGACGGACCAGTGGATCTCGTGGACCAGCATCTGAAATGCTGTTTTAGTAGTGTAGAGTCTGTCATCAAAGTGATGAGGTAAAATTACCTCCCAGAACTGTCTTACAGGACTGCTTTCTGCAAGCATCTGCCTCCAAAGAAAGATGACATGTTTATTGCATTTCGTCTGCACGCTTGAAGACATAATTCATTTATTATGTACAAAAATTAGTATATACACTGGCTTCTCCTTCTTTTCTTACTGATATTTTTACTGCCAGTTAACTCTTTGAGCTGCGTTATTCATAGCATAGCTAACATAGCTAGTGATAATCACACCTGGTATTAAGATGCGTTTTGATTGATTGGATTACAAGTGCACGATGGTAAATACAGTTGTAAATGAGGTCCAAAACATTTTGAACTTTTGACCACTTCCAGAGGTACTTGGAAAAACACATTTGATCGGATCGCTTTTGTAGTGTAGGCGCTCAAATGGTCGAACCGCCTCTAAAGACTGCCTGCTGGCCTAATGCATTACGGCAAGTGTGCTAGGATTAAACTTTGTTGGCTGAAGAACTAAGTTTGGTTTGAAGAAAAATGTACCAAGCTCAATGGTCTTGCAGTTATGAGTGCTGAGACAAAAGCTGATCTTTTTCCAGCTCATTTTTCAATGAGCTTAATGCAGCATACGAATATTTATAAATATAATTTTATGAATTTAGAACTATGGAAAAAAATTTAACTTTAAAAGTTTGATATTTTAAGTAAAAACAATCTATGTAAAGTGAAAATATGAAAATAAAACCGCCTGTAGGTGGCGTTAAATCTTACTGTGCAAGTCAGTGCTAAATGTGGATTAATTCAGGAGTCACTGTTGCTTGGAGATGTGCAACAGTTCTGGTGTGGCTTTGTTTGAAACTATTTTCACAAAATGGAGCAAAAAGAGATAGTATTGTGGCTAATGTTAAGTCACCTAATATCAACTTGTTTTTTGGACCTTCAATAAGATCAGTAAGTATCAATCATGTTTGCAGTCATGCCAATATTTGGAGAAACAGGAGTCTACTTGTGTATAGTCGTAACTTACATATTTGTAAGACTTGCTGGGATAGATTGTTACTGGTGTTCCAGCTGCAACACTGGTTGTATCACTTGCCCACTTGCGGCATTGCCCCGACCATCGTTTTAAATTTTTTTATAGTAATAAAAATCATTTAGTTCATTTAGAGAACAGATACTACAGTTAAAAACTGAATGCGTCTGCTCAATTCAGCATGAGCTGAACGAGGGTCGCAGCACACTTTGCCCATTTCTGAATGACAAGTTGATGGATGAAGTTTTGGTTGCAAAGCGTAATATAAAAGCACAGTTGTGTGCCATTGCACTGTTCTGTTGTTGTTGTGTTTTTCATTAAAAACAATAACGAACCCACCCAGCATTGCAGCCAATTGCTGTATGAAACATAGCTGCTGTTCGGTGTAGATGCGTTTTGCCAGTGGTAATTTTTTTTCCCGATTGTGTTATAAATCTATTCATGAGAAATGATCGTGCAACTAAATATTTTTTCACATTTGCACACTGTAATTTTCAGTCACAAATGCGAGCGAATTGGTCGCAGTGCAGAGCCCTGCTTTTACAGGGCTCCAGACTGTGACTAAATGGTTGCATTTTGCGAAAGCGAAACAAAACCGCGCTACTCGTTTATCAGCACTGAGCAGTAATAGACAGCGCAGTACACACTGCTGGGTACGGAGCCCCTAAAGGGACGTGGTGGTGGAAAAAAATTGGGATGGGAGGAATTAAAAAAAAAATATATATATATATATTTGCGTTCCCTCACAAAGATATTATTGTTCCCTTGTAAAACCTGTTGTGAGCTCGGACAAAACCTTCCTGTTTAATGCCCCTCTGGCTGGCAGTAGTGTTTCAGTCAGCTCCCTGCATTAATGCACACAAATGATGCGCGGCTCATTTAGACTTGAACTTGTTTGACTCAAATATAAAGAAATGCGGTCAGTCCTTAAGGAGTTCAGTAAAGTTGGCAATATATTCACATATTCGAACTTCCCGGATCAATAACTCGTGAGCTAAAAACTTGACAGATTTATTTAAACATATGTTAAACGTATACATTAAATAATCAAGACAGGTTAAGTAACATATAATGAATATATCGGCTAATATAGTGCATATATGTAGCGAAAGAATTGCTTTCTCTTGCAAATAGGGCTGGACAATTGATCGAAAAGAAAAGAAAATTCAGAATCTCTAACCAATGTAATTTTCCCATATTTTTTATTTAGTTTTTTTGAATCCTGTTAATACTTACTACCACGTGTGTAGTCATATTGTCATATTGTTCACAAGCTGTTTCATTGATGTCTTTTCTGCAGTTGAAACACTGATTGAGCGATTACACAAAATACGTTTCATTAAGTTGTACTGTATCTTTCAACATGCCTTCAGATGTTCATTTGTTTGTTCTGTAACTAGTATTAAAGAGGAAGAAATAATCACGTTCACTCGCGCTGCTTCTTGAACTGAGGCTCCTGTCACACCAGATCAAAGTGACAAAACGGCATTCATCGTTTGAATTGGACAGAATTTGATAAGACTTTGTTTCTTATCGAAAGTAACAAAACACAGAGCTTTAATGGGCTATACAACTCTGTATTTGTTGGTACACTTACCAAAACTCTAAATATTGTCCAATTTTAATGTCATTTTAACATGATGAATATGGAAAAGAAGTTTTGTTTGCCTCAAAGTGTTATTTTTACTTCATCCTTAAACTTTTTTAGTTTTAAGTTTAAAGATGAAAGAAAACTGAACTTATTAATGCTAAACAATAGTAATGTGATTCAATTAATTTTATGATTTAAAAACAACAACAAAAAACACAGCTCCACCAAATCAGGTGTCGGTGCCACATTCTTTAGAACTTAACACTGCTCTCAGATGTTAGTATGGAGCCCTGCATTTACCCGGCCATAGACCGTTCCCTCGAAGAAATCAGGACAGGAGAGTTTGAAAGTGGAAAATAGAGACGAAGTAAAACACCAGGTGTAAACGAGAATGTGTCTCCCTCGTCTACTTGTGATAGAAGGTATAAACAGGTCTATAGAGTTATATAATCAACAGTTTCATGTAAAGAAACTCTATTTACTGCATCTGTGGCCTGATATGGATTACAGAGGATGATTTGACTCATTCAGTTGAAGTGTGGTTGTGAATTTTTCTAAATGATCCTTGAGACTGCTGTTTTATGTGTATACATTTCTGGTAATACATTACATATGTAATTCCTTGGGGTGGATTTTTCTCTGTATAAACAGAGAAACCCTCTCTAGTGTTCTTACACACATCGTGCGATATTTACAAGGTCGATCAGCTTCACAACTTTACTAGTACTAAATAGTCTAGAAATAGTCCATTGAATAGTACTAGAAATAGTCCATTTAAATTATTCAAGTATATTGGTTTGTTTCATACACATTCTATATCTATTACTGTAACCACATTGTTTGATTAAAGAATACAGTGTCATTTTATGTGGTAATTGACAGTATGTCACTGTTCATAAAGCTGAACTTGTTTTGAACCTGTAACATTTAACACTCTCTCGTCTGCTCGCTTTAACAGGGCAAAGACGGCTGTGGGAGGTGGTGAAGAGGAGAAAAACCATGTGCAAGCGCAAGTCTTGGATGAGCAAGGTATGTCATCAAGCTTCCTCACATGTACTGACAGATTAATGAGACTTCCAGTTCAAGGTCAGGTCCCACACACAAACACGCATCTAAACACACAGCCAGAAAAGGGCTTCACTTCAGTCATTGGTCATTCAGCTCACATTGTCCCCCAAGCGCTTAAAAGTCTCTCACTTCCCAAATTTCTTAATAAACCTGAAAGGAATAAGCATTTAAAGCACTTGACCTAGATGATTTCAGCAGCCTTGCATCTTTTGCTCAACATAGTCTACATGATCACTTTTGTCATGCTGAGGTCAGTCATAATGCTTCTTAGAAGATAACTCCCTGTTCATGGAGCCGAGAAGTCCAGGAATTAAGTCCACTCGGTTCTGTTAACTGTGTCTGTGTGTGTGCTGAAGCAGGAAGTGTCCATTCAGGCTTGCCGCTCACTCACTAAAGCACTAACCAGGTTAATGGTCCATCAAATGCTGCAGGAAGAACCTCAAATTGGCCTCAGTCACAAGCAATAAATCGGCACAATGTGGGCCATTCTCTGGGGTTTGTATGTGCGCGTGCGTTTGACGATAGATTCAGAATTCAGAGGAAATTAAGTTAGTTGTTGATTCTGTAGGCCAGACTAAAATTCATGCAGCATAGTTTACTGCATTCTGCTATAGTAAATTATGGCACATATTGGCAAACTAATATCATAATTATTGAACTGATTGTACTTGGTTTTAAAATGTTTCAGTAATTTCACTTTTTGCTTTAACCATTTTAAATCGACTTGGCAGTAGGCATGCTGTGGTAGGACGTATTTGTTACCAGTGTTCTACCGTACACTGATTACACTGAGCTAGAAACTATATCAGGCTGTGTATAAGTTTAGCAGTTTATGCCCAAAATCTTTTTATTGCGCACCATAAACTGACCAGGATAAATGTATTCTTTGCTCGGAGCGGTTTCTGTATGACCTGCTATAGCATCACCTCGGTGTGAGACTTGTTTTCATAGGGTTAGATGTCTGGTTGCTGCTGACCAAAGACCTCACTTGGAGCTAGAGTCAGTTTTAACCTGAGTAAATAGCAACAGCTCTTAATGCATTTGTAGTTATAACGCACATTTATTCTTTTCTGTTTATTTATATTGGCCCGCCCTGCACTGCTTCGTCTAATGTCATTGCAATGTTTTTGTGTCTGTATTTGTCTTGTGTATTAAGTGTGTGTTTGTCCTTCACTGGTATCTCATTTGTAACAGTGTACAAAGAGCCAAGAATAGAATTAGAGAGACCACAGAATGAATGTTTCTTTCTGCTCTGTTTAACTTCACACACACATCATTAATCTCCCATTCCCAAATACATTTAAGGGTGATAGACCGTGTGCTCATTTACAGTCTTTTGGAGAGGAAGTGTGTATGTGGGAGTGAAATACACACAGAGTTGGATGAGTGATTGCTTGCCTGAACCATCAACGTGCAGGGCAAATTCCTCTGTCTGTGGGATGAGGACATCTTGACCTTTGGCACCAGAAACTGCACACTTGTGTTAACTGAAGCACACACACAGATATTCTCTAGTCCTTTGCACTTGTCAGAAAAAAGAGAATTTTTTACCTTTTTAGAGGTACAACAAATTATCATTGCAGCAGTTCTCTTAAGGGACAACTTTGTAACTTTAGGTAACCCTGAAAAGTGCATATTAGTACCTTATCAGGGTTCCAGACTGCGACCAAAATGGTCGCAAATGCAACCTTTTTTTGACGATGTGCGAGTTCAAATTTTATGTGGTCGCATTTGTGCGAGTGCATGATCATGTTTTTCGCGCGTGTGTAAGAGAACGAGGTATCATCAGCAGCTGCTGCCGTCCGTAACTGTTTTGTTTTCAAAATGAACAAAATTTATGTAATGAACGAGTACATCATGAATCCATTTTCCAAACCGTGTTTTTGTCTTATCCTGAATCACTACGGTGCGCCTATAATAAGTGTTTATATTCGGACTATTTCAGACCGGGCTCGGCTCCGCTGCGGAGTATCACAGTACCTGCGTGACTCGTCAGAGACAAACGGAGAGAAGTAGTTCCGGCTACAATGTTCTTCCGCAAGACACATGCAGTTCTATTTATTAACCGCTAGAGAGCGAACGTACACGCGCATTGCACAATGATGATGAAACTCTAATTCCAATTAGGAATTCAGGAAATTTAGGAATTAAGCATATAAAAATTAAAAGGTTAATAGCCGAATAATAATCATAAAAAAGCAAAGTTTGGAGTTCAAGGACGCTGGTGGAAAGGACGAGCCAGCATACAGACACAACTAATGATGGGTAGAAAAGGCACAGGTAGAAAGGCACTGAGTTACTTCAACAGCAATGGCTCAGACCAGAGTTCCTCAATAGGCCGCGAGAGAATGTTTGGCCTGCGCTAACGTCAAATAGTGTTGTCAAGGTAATGTATACAAGCACGTCTCTATCGCGAAAATTCAAACGCAGCATCATTGCTTGCGTTGTGTAACCGCTGGTGCGTTGAAAATGCTCGCGCTCTGCTCCAGTGGTCCCGCACAGTTAGTCTGTCAGAGACTCAAAAACTGACTAGGGAAAATAGACTCAAATGTGAATGGACTGAAAATGTTTGGTTTATTTTGTCTGACCAACCACAACAAAGAAAGAAAGCAAACTGTATGGGAGAAAGTATAGTGTTTGCCTTTATATTATTAGTTACAGAAAGGAAAACTAAAGGCTAATATTTTCTCATTTACCTTCAGCATTCAGCAAATACACATCTACAGTTGTGTTCAAAATTATTCAACCCCCCAATGCTGTAAATGGTTTTAGAGAATTTAGAGTACATTTGTAATTGAATTCAGAATGAAATCCTACAAGGACTTCTTAAAGAAGCATATGCAACTAAAATGACATCAATTGGTTTTGTAATACAGTAGTAAATGTTTCTTTTGTGAATTCTTCATTGACACAATTATTCAACCCCTTAAAGACTACCACTCTGAAGAACAGAGGTCCATTGAAGTGTTTTCAATCAGGTATTGAAAGCACCTGTGGATGTCAGGGAGCAGCAATAAAGCCTAATAAGCACCAATTAGGCAGCTTTAAAATGACTGTGATACTCAGCTCCTTCTAGACATTTACTGGTGTGGTTACAAACATGGTGAAGTCAAGAGAATGGTCCAGGAAGACAAGAGAAGAGGTGATTACTCTTCACAGGAAGGGCAATGGCTATAAGAAGATTGCAAAGATGTTAAACATACCAAGAGACACCATAGGAAGCATCATTCGCAAATTCAAGGCAAAGGGCACTGTTGAAACGCTACCTGGTCGTGGCAGAAAGAAGATGCTGACTTCGACTGCTGTGCGCTACCTGAAGCGTAGAGTGGAGAAAAGTCCCCGTGTGACTGCTGAGGAACTGAGAAAAGATTTGTCAGATGTAGGTACTGAAGTTTCTGCTCAGACAATACGGCGCACCCTGCGTAATGAAGGCCTCCATGCCAGAACTCCCAGGCGCACCCCCTTGCTGTCTCCAAAGAATAAGAAGAGTCGACTGCAGTATGCCAAAAGTCATGTGGACAAACCACCGAAGTTTTGGGATAGTGTTCTGTGGACTGATGAAACAAAATTAGAACTGTTTGGGCCCATGGATCAACGCTATGTTTGGAGGAGGAAGAACAAGGCCTATGAAGAAAAGAACACCTTGCCTACTGTGAAGCATGGCGGGGGGTCAATCATGCTTTGGGGCTGTTTTGCTTCTGCAGGTACTGGGAAGCTTCAGCGTGTGCAAGGTACCATGAATTCTCTTCAGTACCAGGAGATATTGGAGGACAATGTGATGCAGTCCGTCACAAACCTGAGGCTTGGGAGACGTTGGACCTTTCAACAGGACAATGATCCCAAGCATACCTCCAAGTCCACTAGAGCATGGTTGCAGATTAAAGGCTGGAACATTTTGAAATGGCCATCGCAGTCACCAGACTTAAATCCGATTGAGAACCTCTGGTGGGACTTAAAGAAAGCAGTTGCAGTGCGCAAGCCTAAGAATGTGACTGAACTGGAGGCTTTTGCCCATGATGAATGGGCGAAGATACCCGTAGCTCGCTGCAAGACACTTGTGTCAAGCTATGCTTCACGTTTAAAAGCTGTTATAACTGTAAAAGGATGTTGTACTAAGTATTAAGATTGAATGTCACTTGGGGGTTGAATAAAACTGATAATGATGTGAGCAGAGAAAAGACATTTGTGGTTATTTCATTATAAATGTTATGTTATATATGTCTGACCTACACGTGCCTCTTTGATTTAATTGTAAGCAGGATGACTGAATGATCAAAATCAATGTCAAACCGGCCAAAACAATCAATTTCAGTGGGGGTTGAATAATTTTGAACACAACTGTATATCATTAAAACAAATCTCTGAATATATAATTAACAATTTCACAGACCTTGCAGATTTATTCAAATAATTCTGAAGTGTTTGTAACCCGCGTGAACGCATGTATTCTGTGCGTGACAGTCGATCCGTGTGAAGTGAATTCAGACTTCAGTTCAGCTTCACGACGCGATCAAAATATGTGTGTGTGTATGTATATATATATGTATGTATGTATGTATGTATGTATGTATATGTATGTGTGTGTGTGTATATATATATATATATATATATATATGTGACCAACTGAGAAAATTGGTAGCACCAGTGCAACCAGTGGAAAAGTTAGTCTGAAGCCCTGTTTATAGTAGTCATGTATACCCTTGAGGTACTACTATGAACCTTTTAAGGGTCGATAAGATATAGAGTTGTCCCTTTGACAGTACTGCCCCAGTGAAAAGCTGTTGAATCCATAAAGGTACATTTTTTGCACATCTCAGTATCTGAGTGTATGTCTTCATTTTTACTATCTCCAGAAAGTCACACAGAAATTAGAACATGCACACAGGTTAACACTAGGGCTGTGCTCAGAATATCGATACAGCGATATATCGTCATGAACTCATGACGATGCGCGTATCGATAGAGCAGCTGCTGTATCGAGTCTCGTGCTTTTAAATGTAGCCAATCACGTGACGTCAGTTGGCGCTAGCAACGCAAGCAGCAGAGCGAGACGTTCAAAATGGATAAGAGGATTTTTCCACCGCCGACAAAAGTAAAATCAAAAATATGGGAGAATTTTGGGTCTTACGCTAAACCAGACATTAGACATGAGTCATGCGATATACAAGAACAGCAAAGCAAAAGTGAAGTAAAACGCGATTATGCGATCGCCTGATATTTACGCGGGGGTCGCATTTTTTCAAATACGCTGCACTTGCCGATTTCAGCAAGCAAAATATGCGGGGCTAGCATGATTTCATAATGCTTGTATTTTTGTTGCAAAAAAGTCACATATATCTTCGCAGAGAGTTGAAAAATGTTGCGTTTAATTCACACGAGTAAAGCGCCATTATTTTCCCCTATTGCCATGGGAACCTTATGACGTGACGTAATGACGCGACGTGAACATCATCTGCAAACCCCGCAGTGAAACCATGGTGAAGCATGCAAATCATTCTCATTTACCAACAAAAATAAGCTCAAAAGAGCGCGCGAAGCAGTTTCCCGGTGTGTCACAATGCAGTGGGGGCAAATTATTTTGCACTCCGTGCAACTGCGTGTCGGACCGCAGACGGAAGTTGACGCTGGAAAACCACTTGGCCACCGCCAAACATTTGAGGATGGTTACTCAATGTTTTGTAAGTTTGAGGCATGTGTTAATTAAGGTCTGAAACAAAACAGAATGAGAACTGAAATATTCTGTGATTTGGTATGCTTGCTTATCATAGGAAGTCATAAGAAATGACTATAATTGTCATTTCAGTTACTGAGGCAGTGACTTTAAAAGCAAGGAAGAGTCATTATAAGGTTTTTTTGTGACAATTTTTTATATTTCATTTAAAACATTGTTTTTTTTAATGACAAAAACAATTGTTTTTCAGTTATCACAACTGTTATAACACTGGTTATTCAATAAACACATTATTGTTACTAAACTCTGCTCAAAAGAAATTTAAATTCCAAATTGAACCATATCGTGATACGTATCGTATCGTGGACTTAGTATCGTGATGCGTATCGTATCGTGACATTGTTGGCGATACACAGCCCTAGTTAACACATACTTATATTCAAAATGTGATTGTTTACTTAACCTCCACTCAGCTCTTTCATACATATCAAATAATGAAACGGACACACAAACCAATTTCCTCCCTTGTGGGTAGGCTTGAATTGCTGTATTGGCATGAGTCTACAGGAAGTGGCCTGAGAGGATGAGAGCTTTCTAAAATTACACCTGTTTGTTTCCGTTTCTGGCACCAAGAGCAGACTGAGTAATCTACCTCCTCACTCCACTGTTAGTGTGTGCAGGCATGCTTTTAGTTGACACTTATCCTCAGTAAGTGTTCTTGTGTTTCAGATGTTGCTTTCATGTAAATATGTATGGATACATAGAGCAGGGGTCGGGAACCTTTTTTCACCTAAGAGTTTTTTGTTAATGCATTTTTTTGAAAAAGACAATGCAAAAACTTATTTTTATCATTATTATTAATTTTCAAATAACTTCATTTAGATTCATAAACAACTAAAAAAAAATGCAACGAACAATTGATAATGTTCCATTATGGAACGTAAAACCTCTTCATTGTTCTCTCTCTCTCACAACCACATTCTCTGCAAACACCTGCTTTGTGAACTGGACTGGACAGGACAACTAGTTGTCTGTCACATCGTTGTCTGAAATTTATTCTTTTAATATTATTATTATATCTTCTGTATTACTCAGAGCTCTAATGTAATTCAAATGTAATTCCGTGATGGTGCTTTATGTAACGTTATCTAGTGTACGTGATAAATCCCACTTGACATTTGTGCTGGCTACTGTGTACAGGCCACCAGGGCACCATTCAGACTATCAAAGTGTTTGCTGATTTTCTATCACAGTTCGTACTGGCTGCAGATAAAGTCCTCATTGTTAGTGATTTTGATGTCCATGTAGAGACTTAAACTAATGCAATGGGATTGGCTTTTAGAGATATTCTGAACTCTATTGGAGTTTGGCAACACCTACTCATTGTCGTAATAATACTTTAGATCTAAGATTGTCACATGGAATCGATACTGGTGCCATTGATATTCTGCAGCAGAGCGATGACATCGAGGATCATTATCTAGTCTCATGTATACTTGATTTAGCCAAAGCTGCAACGCCGACTCTCAAAAATAGTAGAACCATCACTTCTACTCCTAAAGATTGCTTTTTAAATAATCTTCCTGTTTTCATCTCCTCAGCATACCAGATGGCTTCAATGAACTCTGTGTTGCAACAGAAGCTATGGACTCTCTCTTTTTCAGTACTTTAGACACAGTTGCTCCTTTGCACTTAAAAAAAGATTAAAGAAAATAGTCTAACGCTGTGGTACAATGAGCACACTCTGGCCCTTAAAAGAGCAGTCAGAAAAATTGAGCACAGCTGGAAGAAAATAAAACTAGAGGTTTTTCGCATTTTGTGGAGAGCATGATTGTGTACAGAAAGGCCTTAAAAACTGCTAGATCTGATTATTTTTCAACCCTCATAGAATTCAAAAAACACAACCCTATGTATTTGTTTGATACAGTGGCTAAATTAACAAGAAATAAAGCTTCAACCCAAGACGTTTCCGAACGGATCATATAAATCATAAATGATCATCAGATCGTGGCTGTATATCTATATTAGTGTAACTCGATCTTAGTCCTGCATTTGACGCTATCAAAGACGATATTCTTTTGAACAGACTCAAATTATGTTGGCATTAGTGGAATTGCATTGGCATGGTTCAAATCATTCTTATCTGACCTTTATTAGTTTGTAGTATGGAGTACAGCAAGGCCCAGTACCAGGACTGTTCACTTTGTATATGAGACGCTTGGGAGATATCATTAGGAAACATGGAATTAGTTTTCACTGTTATGCTGATAATACTCAGCTATATATTTTTTATTAATTTTTTCATTAAATATATTCTTCAAATGAAACATATGTGCAAACTGGACACTAGGCCTATACAGTGGTGTATCTGAACATGATGACACTATTATTCTGATACACAAAAGACAAAGATTTAGATCAAAATTTCAAAGAAAAATGGACAAAATAAAATAACTTTTAATGTCTTTTTTCTGTCATTTGTCATGAGACTGTAGTGTTCGTAAACTATAATGAAAATATTATTAGCCCTTTTAAATATTCTTAAGAATTTCTCCCTTGTGCTTGGGAGTTGTCATATTTTAATAACACCCACCCAAAAGATTAAAAATCCCTTTAATCTGGCATACACATAACACATTATCTACTTCTATAATACAAATCATGTAAATTGTTAGGCTGCATAAATTGTCATCTGGAACCAGGAACACTTCTCATAACACCTGATGTATTATATCATAACACCTCGATTATATCAGTCCATTAATTTTCCTTTTATCACCGTGAAGCTGTTTTGAAACGATCTGTATTGTTAGAAGCACTATATAAATGAAGAAGATCATACAGTGCCAAAGAACAACTCTGTGCGTGTCACATGAATGGGGTGTGTTTTCATTTCAGTAACTGTTAACATGGAGAAATGAGCTTTGGCTCGCCATTGATTGGATATGCTAATTGGTCGGAACTAGGGATGCACAGAAATTTTAGCAGCCAAACATTTTTGTCCCAAACTAGGGATGCAGGGATCCGATACTCGGATACAGATACAGGCCTTTGTTCCAGATTGGGTATAGGTAAGTACGGGACCGATCCAAATTTGATATTGTGCGTTACCCATGGCTGTTACTGTCAAGCTCAAACGGACAATGGTATTGAGCCATCCCTAGCCAAACCAGTCATTTTCAGTTTCAGGCCGAAATGGTTTTGAAGGGCTGAAATCATTGATTGAATCTGTGACGATTAATCAGTGCACCTCTAATGGTGCACTTTGAATGTTCAGCATCTATGTGGCAATTACAACCTAGATAATTTCACCATAAAATTTTGGTGCTCGCTGTATCAGTTCAAGTGCACATAAACAGCTCATCTTTCTCTTTCTTTACAACTAGGTATAGCACTAACATCTTATTGTAACACGTGTTCAGTCTCGTCATGCTTTAGTTTATCGTCATCATGTCTGCACCTGTCTTCATTTGCCCCTGATTAGTGTAACTTCCTCCACCTGTGTTTATTAGTTCCCTCTGTGTATTTATACTCCCCGTTCTGTTCTTCCTTTGTCGGTGTTTGTTTGTGCTTTGCACACTGTTGCGTGTCTGTTCATCCATGAATAAACCTGCTTGTTATTTGTCAACCTTGTCTCCTGTTATCACACTTATGCATTACGCTTATGATGTTCAATCATGTTTTTGTAAAGAGTATATAGAAAGACTTGATTAACATTACATTATTAAATGTATATTCGAGTAAATCTGTCTCGAAAACAAATTATTACAGCCGTTTACATCGAAATGTTTATTTCACCAACGAACGAGAAAAAAAAGTCTAAATATTAATACAAAGATATATATTCTAAAATAAAAGAAAACATTTTGAAATGTTATTGTAAATTAACTTTTCATTTAGTTTGTAAAACAAAAGACTTATTGATGTCTAAGTTTTGAATGATATGTTGGTGATGGGTACTGATGAACCGCACGATTTGTCAAAGAGCCACATATGGCTCGCAGGCCTTAGATTTCTGACCACTGTTATATTGTTTTACTACACTGATTTCATTCCTACAAACTTAAAAAGTCATCTTTAATGTGGAGAGCAGCCAACAATTCCCACTTTGGAATGGCTTATTGCTTAATGAAAATATACAAATTACAGAGATTTTGTGATGGGTAGATTTTGGGTTTAGGGACAATTTACAATTTATAAATAAAAACAATTTACATCACGGTTTTCTCCACTGCTGATATACATAAATTAACTAGATTAATAACTACGTCACGACTTTACTTTACTTAACTATTGATCTTTGCAACCGAATGAATCAATCATATATAGACTAAGATGGACAATGACACCATTATCTTTGGGAGCTGCTGTGCAGCCAAAATTTATTTGTCAGTTATCAATGTAAAGCTGCTTCGCCACAATTTTCATCGTAAAAAGCGCTACATAAGTAAAGGTGACTTGACTTGATAGTCTGGGGGTCAAGGCTTTGTCTGGATCCTCTACATTCACTCTAGTCCCAGTTAATTTGTTCTATTTTCAGCCTGTCCGTCAAATCCCGGCTCTGACTCTCAAGGCTACAGACATTATGTTCCATCCATTTCTATTTTTGTTTTTTCTTTTTTTGAAAAGTCATCTCTCCCTCTAATCTGTCTGTTTGTTTTTCATTGGGTTAAGGTTAGGGTCATCTTACTCCTTCACCTTTCGTTCCTACCCATCCCTCTTGTCTCTTGAGTGTGCAGCCTCTGGCTTCCTTCAGCCCACACCCTGGTTCAGCTCTCCTCGGCAGACCCACAGGCTCCTCATGCAAAGTGCCTCGAGAGCAGATAAGCAGTTAGAAAGATTAACTCTGCCTAGAATCAGCATCTCTCTCTCTCTCTTATTGTGATTTCTACTGCTGCCATTCATTTTGGGATGTTCCATGTTAGCAGTTTTCATTACCGCAATGGAATAGAGACTAGCCAGGGAGTCCTCAAGTTTCTGGTACACATTCTAAGCTGTTTCAGCTGTGCACAATTAAGATATAGTTTGTTTCCATGTGTAGGGAATGGCTTTTTTTTTGTCTCCTCTAGGTCTTGAATTTGTTGTTGTTGTTGTTGTTGTTGTCCCTCAGGTGTTCAGTGGCAAAAGACCAGAAGGAGACTTTAATCCCCAACCAGCCAGTACTTTCCGAAAACCCTCCCCCACACCTCCACTGGTGGATGGCCAGCAGCAGACCCTCACCTGTCTAATCAGCGAGAAAGACCTTGCCCTCTTTGAGAAACTGGGCGACGGCTCCTTTGGCGTGGTCAAGCGTGGAGAGTGGTTCACGCCAAATGGAAAAGTGGTGAGTGGAAGAAGGGAGGAGGGATGAAAGCATTTAGAAAAACAGAGGGGGCTTTATTGAAAATACCAGCTTTGCAGATCCAGAATTCAGGCGCTAGCTCAGTCATGCGTGCACTCAGTCCATGCACATTGCGTCTTTAACGGACAGCTCTGTTACTTTTGTTATGTGCGTCTTGTCAGTGTTTAAACTGACCGGTCAATCATCTTGTCACAGTTAAAATTCTCCACATTTAATTTCTTACCGTTTCAAAGAGAAATGTTCTTGTGGATTTGTAAAACGGCGTCAGTCACTGCCCAAATACTGTTCCAGTTCAGTACATATCTATAAGTCCCACCCATATCCATATAGTATTATTCAATTATGTAGATAAACATATGTATGTAAATAAATCACTGCAAATCAAATCCACCTGGTTTCTCTTTAACACTAGAATATAGAATATACCATGATCGTTTAACAACAATTCATTTAACGAAAGTACATTAACTACAGTAGCCTTAGCACATCAGCAACATAAGCCAAGTAATATTTAACACCAAATACATTATATTATGAACATAAAGATTAACAATCATAACAAGAATGCACATTAAAAAGGACTATCAAAAAGAGGAATTTAATTATTAGTCCTTGTAAAGTTTCAGATTAAACTGTTACCTTCTCCTGTATGAGTGTGAGCATCAGTTGCCATGAGTTGCATTGTTGTCATCTCCCTCTCTGCGATTGATTGGCAAGAGGAGGAGCTGTCAATCTAGAACTAGCGTAAGCCTGCCCTAATTTACTTGAAACTCAAACTGCAACATTTCGACAAGCAAGAGCAGAATGTGGAAAGAAAAGCAAAGAGTAAAAAAAACAGCACAAGCATTAAAAAAAAAATATGAGCAGAAAATATAAGAGAGCACAAAGTACAGAGTAATAAAACCAAGGAAAACAACTTTTAAGAACACAAAAACATGTTAAAGATTTGTGCAATGTAATTTTTCATGTTTAAAGTTTTGATTCATGCTTATTTTTTTAAAATGTTTTAATTTTTCTATTCACGCTTGTTATATTTTGACCCGGGACCACGTTGTTTGGTATTCTGATCATTTTGCATATTTCATTTTTTTTAATTTGTGCAATATATTTTTACATGTGTTTTTAAATTTTCGATTCACTCATTATTTTTTTGATCTGTGACCGCAATACTATAGGCGGGAAATTAATCCTATACATCAGAGTATCTTTGGAATGCTTGTTTCAGTGTTCTATGATTTGGGACACAATAATTATAATTTTGAATACTATTTCAGATGTACAGTCATGTAAAAAAGTTAGGACACCCTATTGAATTCCATATTGAGTTTTTTGTATCAGGGCATAATTTAAAAAAAAAAAGATCTGGTCCTTGGCAGGGTTTAAAATTTGAGGAGAGGAAAAAAAAACCCTCAGATGAACAACAGCACATGACACATCACACAGTGTCATTATTTGTTTAACATAAAACATAGGAGTTAAGAGGGTAGTTAACGATCAAGCCCAGCTAATCCAATAGCTTTGATTAATTGATCATTAATTACGATTGTGTGATCACCTCCATAAAAGCAGAAGTTTTGGCAGTTTGCTGGTCTGGAGACTGATGATCAGAAGTGTTAACACAATGCCAAGGAGGAAAGACATCAGCAATGATCTTAGAGAAGCAATTGTTACTGTCATCAATCTGGGAAGGGTTATACGCCCATTTCCAAACTATTTGAAGTCCATCATTCTATAGTGAGGAATATTATTCACAAGTGGAAGACATTCAAAACGGACACCAATCTTCCCATGAGTAGACGTCCCGGCAAATTCATCCCAAGATCCGACCGTGGAATGCTCAGAGAAATTGCAGACAACCCAAGAACTACACCTCAGACTCTACAGGCCTCAGTTAACATGTTACATGATAAAGTTCATGACAGTACAATTAGAAAAAGATGGACAAATGGCATTTTTGGTAGGGTTTCCAGGACAAAAGCCTCTTTTCTCTTATAAAACAAAACAAACAAAAAAAACCTAGGTTTGCTTAATTGCTTCTGAACGAACCATAAGACTTTTAGAACAACACCCTTTGGACAGAGAAGACCAAAGTGGAGATTTTTGGCCATAATTCACAGCACCAAATTTGGTGAACACGAAAAGAGCATATCAGCACAAATACCTCATACCAGAAGTCAAGCATGCTGGTGGAGGGGTGATGATTTTATTTATTTATTTATTTATTTATTTGAGTTGTTTTCTATTGGCAGTGATTCCAAATCGGACTTGAACTGTGACTCTGCCTGAGTATCGGACAAGTGTTCTCTGTTGGCCAGAGGAGAACTGGCCCCCCTAAGCCTGGTTTCTCCCATGGTTTTTTTTTTTTTTTTTTTTCCATTTTGTTGGAATTTTGGTTCCTTGCCGCTGTTGCCTTTGGCTTGCTTAAGTTGGGGACACTTGCTTGATATTCAGCAGTGTTTTTGATACGCCTGCATTGGCGCCGTTGTATGCGAACTGAGCTGAGCCGGACGATTACGTCACTGTTTTCTGCAGTGCTGATATACCTAAATTAACTAGACTAATAACTACTGATATTTGCAACGGAATGAATCAATAATATATAGAATAAGCTGGAGCCAAAAATTATTTGCCAATTATTAATGTAAAGCTGCTTTGACACAATTTGCATTGTAAAAAGCGCTATATAAGTCAAGGTGACTTGACTTGACATGATTTTAGGCTTGTTTTGTAGCCACAGGCCCTGGGCACCTCACAGTCATTGAGTCAACCCTGAACTCCTCTGTATGCCAAAGTATTCTAAAGCAGTATTTTGACCTTTTTTTCCAACAAAAATGAAGTTAAATTTATAAAAGTGTAAAGTTATTTTGTAATTGCATTTTAGTCTCGCCTTTTCGTCAACAATATTGCGTGATGATATAGTCAGTTATTGTTTAATGACATTGATGTCGTCCCATCGTCTTGTCTCGGTCATGGTTTTCATTAATGAAATTAACGCTAGGTTGTGTTGTTGATACTTGAGAGTGAAATGTTTCTCTCTTTTTATTTATTTTTTTTTAAATCTCCATCACAAACTAATGACTGTAGCACATTTTTGGCAGGAACGTTGTTTGTTGCACTCAGAAACTGAGATCAACAGAAGATTAGCTTTCAGACACTTGTGGTCCCACCTTTCCCTTCAAGTGTTCCAAGACTTCATGTGAACATCCTGTTTCAGGGCTGATCTCTGTGTCATTGTAGCAGCTGTGTTCTCTAGAGGAGGCTCGTGGGAGAGATGGGCCTCTAATGACCTGATTTGGGGTCAGATGTCGTGTGAACTGAGCCGGAGGCTGTAGTGATAGTGTGTGTTGCACACCAAAGGGTTCTTTCCACATGGGACTTGAGTGGGAACATCTTTCCTGTGGCCATCTGTGCTGATCAGACACTGCTCCTTTACACTATACAGAGAAATGACATGGCAGAGCTAAGATTTATATCAACTTCTCTTTTTATACATGGGACATTAAGGCACTCTTATCCATTATAAATTTATAAAAGGTTATAATCATTTAGGCAAGCATCTCTATTACTGTTTTTCAAAATCGGAGATGAGGATTTGAACAAACCATTCACCCTCGGCGCAATACTTGTCCGCATTGTTTTTGCTCTAGGCATGCATGGTACCTCGACACTTGTGATTTGAGGAGAGTGCTATTACTTTTCTGACTTGATTGGATTTAATCGGACTAGACGGGTTCCACCTGCCAGATTACGCAACCGGTAAACAACATCAGTGTCAAATCTATCCTATTAATGTACGCACAATGACACTGAATCAGCTGCAACATTGGGGGCTGATCAAAAGTTTTTCGTTCTACTCAGTTTTACATTAAATTGATAGTTATCAAAGGATACACTTAATAAAAGAGACACTACACAGTACTTCCCACAGGTTTGAAATATACATTGGGAGTTTGGTGGAAAATCCTCCTATTACCCACGGCATAAAAATGGTCTACTACATGTCAAGTCAAGTCAAGTCATCTTTATTTATATAGCGCTTTTTACAATGCAAATTGTGGCAAAGCAGCTTTACATTAATAAGAAAATGGTGGCATTGTGCAGCTTATTCTATATATTATTGATTCATTCCGTTGCAAATATCAGTAGTTATTGGTCTAGTTAATTTAGGTATATCAGCACTGCAGAAAACAGTGACGTAATCGTCCGGCTCAGCTCAGTTCGCATACAACGGCGCCAATGCAGGCATATCAAAAACACTGCTGAATATCAAGCAAGTGTCCCCAACATGTGACAAACCACAAATAATGTGTGATTTTTAAACAATATTTTTATTCATTGAAATTCATTTTAATTACATAAGCTACTTTTACATTTATTTACATACTAATATTTTGCATGATTATGCATTGTAAATTATGCAAAATTTACAGCATTTAAAATGGTGGAGTTCTCCTTGCTATGTTGTATAGTGTCTCTCTCAGTGAATGGGACACAGATTTTACTGATACTAGTTAAATCTATATATATTGAATAATGTGTCAAATAATGTTCTTAGTATTTACGTTCTTAGTACTTAGCAATAATGCACAGAAGGAAAAAAAAAACTTGACGCGCGGCTTCTAATTATTGTCTAAAACATTATGTAATGGCCATAATTCATCAGCTCGAGTTCATTCGCAATAGCTTGACACAAATGTGCGCTATTCATTGATTGAGAATCACTCTGAAGCAGTCTGAAGCGCTGTTGTGCGAGGATGTAGACCATGCAACGGCGCCATCTTGTGACTTTGCAACATGCAGCGCTCTTTCTTTTTTTTTTTTTTTTTTAAATCAATCAATCAATCAATCAATCAATCAATCAATCAATCAATCAATCAATCAAATTTTATTTGTATAGCGCCTTACAACAGCCAAAAGGTGCACAAGGCGCTTTCCAGTAAAAGCATCATTAGACAACAGGAAATAAAACAGAAATATTTAGGTGTTAAAAGCCTGTCTGAACAGATGTGTTTTCAACTGCGATTTAAAAACACTCAACACGGTGATGCTTCGAAGAAATGTCGGTAAAGCGTTCCATAGATTCCATGAAATTAGTTTTTTGAAGTCTAGTAATTGCAAAAGGCTGTATCACAATTTGTTTTTCCATCCCAAAATATAAAACGTAAAATGATCATCAAGACTTTTTTGTGTGTATGTGTATTTGTTTTTAATGTATTGAAGATTTTTTTATGACATTATGAAATTTAAGAAAAAACACCCGCAGGGATTTTGTATTATTTACACACATGCTCCTAAATATATTTTACAGTTCGTGCACAAGCGCCCGCACTGTCGAGCCGTCTTCGTGAAATATCCACCTCGTCGCAAAGTTTTCAGTCCAGTGATCCAGTGAGCAAATTCATTCATTCAGTGCTAAAGAAAACCAGACTTATTACATCAGCGATGGCAGAGAATAGAGACTTGTCTTGCTTTTTCTGTAAATTATCCATTTTGGTGCATTTCAAGCTCTTTTATATGCTGTGATTGTTTCAGTGCACGCACTCGTGTGTGTGTGTGTGTGTGTGTGTGCTCTTGATGTACTGTATTTTTGCACAGACAAATTTCAGGATAATGTTTTGATTTGTCATGTTTATGCTGCTGTGTTTAGTAATTCTGAAAGGATCGGTGTACTGTAGTAGGTACGCACATGCAGTGAAGTCAAGGTGGTTGGTTTGGTTTTGTTTTTTGTGTTTTGTGTTTTCATCTCCATGTGGTCCTAAGCTCAGTTGATTTCAGTAATGTTTTTTTTTTTTCTTTCTTTTTTCCACGAGTGCTTTGGTGTGCATACATTTATGAATTAAATGGACTCCTTATATACAGTTTTGTGAGAATCACCTGATTCACTTTGTTGGATGTAGCAAATGATGATAAATAAACATGTTAAACAAAATAAATGGTGTATGCTTAAAACAACAAAAGGCACAAAAGGGATGCGATTAATTTAAAGTAATTTTATTAATATATTTAATAATTGTAATCTAAATTAATATGCTAAATAAACAAAATCAATAGTTATTGTTTTTATGAAAGAACATGCAGTTCTTGAAACTTCTGGAATTACAAAATCATGGTTAATATGTCAGAATTCCTAGGAATATTCCCGTTTTCAATGAAAAAAGCTCAAAAAGGAACGGCTGAAGTTTTTTTTTTTTTTGACAGTTTTAGTTCAAACATTTAGTCTATAGAGAAATTGCACAAACTAAAATGAGAGATGTTTATTTTTAGTGATTTAGATTAGAATGTTTTGGACTTCACGTGTACAAAAAGAATGAATTTATTTGCACCACCTACAATTCCTTCTGATATGTACAGATCTATTTAACTTGAACTCATGAAGCAATGCTGATGGGTCTAGTCATAATTTTGGCAGTCTCAATTATGCCAGATCCAGTTCCATGATTTCTTTCCAAAAGATGGAACTTCCACCAGAGTTTAAGGCGGTGTACAGGGAGTAATATTGCTCTATGATTGTATTGAACATGATTGATAACTGTCAATAGTGTTGACGCAGGTCTCTGAGGCAGTCATTACATAATAATTTTTTAGGCTTGTTATGTGTAAAGGCTAGCAACAGTTCAGCTGCTGTGAGCTCTCCCCAGCAAAGACGGATATGTTGGCCCTCAAAGTCACCTGATAAATGTGTGTTCTTTGTCATTCTGAGTTGTTCTTTCAACATGTCCCCCTCAGCTCAATGTAGCAGTGAAGTGTCTGAAGACAGACGTGCTCAACCAGCCAGATGCTCTGGATGACTTCATCTGTGAGGTCAATGCCATGCACTCTCTCGACCACCAGAACCTCATCCGTCTCTACGGAGTCGTCCTCACACACCCCATGAAGATGGTGAGTGAGTATGTGTGTGTGTGTGTGTGTGTTCCCATCTAAATTAAATTGGTGCCAAAGACAGGGTGCTAAAGTATCAAGCTCTTGAGAAGGGTGGGGTGGGCTAAAATAAGGCCTGACATTTGCATGCTCTCTCAGACTCATTATTTGCTGACACTGACTTCAGGAGTTGTTCCCGATTAGCAGTGTTCATTGTCTCCGGTGGCAATGTCCTTCCTTTTTCAGTCGTTAGAAGCTATGAAATGAAGCTTAATATTGTCCCTTCTTCTCCCCCTGCCTCTCTTCCCTGAATGACCCACTTAATCACCTTTCTTTGTTTAAGGTGACTGAGCTTGCACCTCTCGGCTCCATGTTGGATCGCTTGCGAAAGACCCTGGGCCATTTCCTCATTTCCACCTTGTGTCAGTACACCATCCAGATATCCAATGGTATGGCCTACCTAGAGTCCAAGCGCTTCATCCACAGAGACCTGGCTGCCAGAAACATCCTGCTGGCTTCCAGTGAGCAGATCAAAATCGGAGACTTTGGACTGATGAGGGCACTGCCTAAGAACGATGACCATTACGTCATGCAAGAGCATCGCAAAGTCCCTTTCGCCTGGTGAGAGACAGGGTTGGAGAAGCTGGATGTTTTGAAAAAGAAAGAGCGGGGATACGGAGAGCTTTAATTATTTGGTTGATTTCGTTTATATGTAGTGACAGGCCAGAGCTCAGGATTCAGATTGAATTTAATTGAGATCATTGTTTGCGACCCTTATTTTGATTAAATCAGTGTGCATGATTCTCATTTCATTTATCCCCTCGTTGAGTTGTTCATTTACGGGCATTTTATTCTACTGACCTAATGTCTATACATGGTGTTGTTTTTTTTTCACATAGGTGTGCCCCAGAGAGCCTGAAGACACGCACATTTTCTCATGCCACAGACACATGGATGTTTGGTGTGACACTGTGGGAAATGTTTACCTACGGTCAGGAGCCCTGGCTCGGCCTAAATGGTAGTCAGGTACCCACACCTCATACAATCTGTACTTTCAATTATTTAGTCATAAACATGTACCTAAATTAATGAGCAGCTTTTGTACAGATGTGTATCAATAACCCCAAATAGAGCTCCTCGATTATAGAAAAAAATCATGATCGCGATTATTTTGGACAGTGTTATCACGATTATTTATCATGGTTATGAGTCAGCCACATGACCAAAACCTTAAATGAGTAATTTATTTAACTATAGCAATATAAATGTCAAGTATATAATTGCTAGACAAAAGATTGCTATAGCTTAAATTGTAGATACCAGTGAAATGTCACAATTTTTGATGCCGGTTTTGAAACCACAGCAGAGTACTGGGCTAATTAATGCAAGTTTAAAAAAAAAGTCCTCAAAAAACAAGTTAGCAAAAAAGCAAAGTACAAATAATAGGACACAATAGAAAGAAGATAGAAATAAAACATATTCAGCTATCATTCATTCATTCAGTCAAAAGTAATGAATGATTTTTCTCATTCTTTTGGTGTTTGATCAACATTAAAGCCCAAATTATACTTTTTTTTTTTTTATAACACGTACACTAGCTTATGCATACAGTGAAACGTGTAGCCTTTGAAGTATACTCTATTTGATAGTGTGCGTGAACGCAGGCAGTCTACACTTGCGCTGATTAATACAAAACCAATTCAGTGCGAATTTGCGGCCTTGCACGTACATGGTATGTGTTATTACAAAAATCGGATGACTGGCAAACAATATTCTGGTGGCAAAATTTGTGTCACGCACACTGTACCCTCACATATGCTCAAAAAGTACACTTTGAGCTTAAGGACACAGATGGCAGCAGGTTAAATAAGCTGCTGTCACATTAAGACAGAATGCGCGAATCTAATATACCATCGCACATTCTATTTAATTGTTGTTGTTTTTTTTTTACTAATTTGCATGTTAAATTTCAACTTTTTAGGAGGAGCGAAAGCTCACTGCTGGAAAGAGACAGAATGGAGCAGAGTAATTTTTTGATCCCCATTATCGTATTTTCATAATCGTTGGAAGCCAAAATAAAAATGAAACTCAATTTCGATTAATCACACAGCCCTAACTCCAAAAACTAAATATTTGGAGCCTAATATTGGATTTGCTTATTAATAGTGATCCTGCCATTATTGCATTAATTTACTGGGTCAATCACAAAAAATGTAAAATGTGTGTTTTTGACAGATCCTCCACAAAATCGATAAGGAGGGTGAAAGGCTGCCCAAACCAGAGGACTGTCCTCAGGACATCTATAATGTCATGATGCAGTGTTGGGCTCAAAAACCAGATGACAGACCCACCTTTGTGGCTCTAAGGGAATTTCTAGTGGAAACCATGCCGACAGAAATGAGGGCCCTGCAGGACTTTGATGAACCTGACAAGCTTCAAATCCAGGTCAATGATGTCATTACCATCATAGAGGGCAGGTGAGCTCTTATACCATAGACTGAATAAAACATGGGGTTTTAGCTTATTTTAATGCTTGCTTTTTCTTATTTTAAGCCCTTTTAAAATAAGAGGCCCTATTGGAAGTTTGCTGAGAACCACTCGTCTACAACAAAGGATGGGAATTGTAATACATTTAAAGATTCTGGTTAAATAACTTGTCAGACTGATTCAGAAGTGTGCTGATTTACTATTAAGAATCTGTTGAAATGATTCACTCTTTCTCAGCTCCCAACTAGAGCCCTGCGTGGGACAGTTTTCTTAAACCTGCACCCGCCCGCTCCCGCAACCCATCTGTTCCACTCCCGCCAGCTCCCGTGGACTTTATCTCACAGCGTGGGAAAAATGTAGCTACACATATACTCAGACTAAATATTCATTCAAGTTAACATCATTAACAGATTTATGTCCGTTGTAAACGAACACTTTTGCACATTTATCGCAACATACAAAGTTTTTTTTTTCAGTGACAATTGACCCTTCACAAAACCCGACAGCCCATGCTCTCTCACACCACACATCATGTTCTCCCGCAGTGGAAAATACATCTCGGAGCAAAGAGGACACTGACAACGTATGAAACAGTTTCATATTTAAAATATTGTAATTTTTTTTTAGCAGTTTAAACAATAAATACCGTACAGTGGCTCCTTAATGTGTCGAGACACATCCTTGAAAATAGCTCGTGAACCGATCTTCTCTTCATACTAGTTCATTTACAGCATAAAATAAACACGAATAAACATCAGAAGGAATGTTGTTTCCACTGCGGAAAGATGTGAGTACGCACAATATTTCAAGTTAAACAACGTTAATCTACTATAGGCTTCTCCCTGACGGCTTTGTCGGATAAGATGGCGGATTCTGCGTTATCATTGGTTAGATCGCCTGTCAATCAAACTGTTTGCGAAGGGTCAATTGAGAATTGTTTCCATATGTCTGACTTGCCTTGTTTTGCTTTTGTCAAGTAAACAGCCGCTTTAATTTTCTTCTTGTGATGACTTCATTTCTACTACACGCCAAATCTCACCGTTCCCAGCGGGGTCTCCCGCTAAACTTTCTGACCGCCCACTCCCACCAGCAGCAAGGGTAAAACCGCCCGCTCCCGCGAGATTTCCGTTGGGTCCCATGGGAGGCCAAACCCAATCCAGCCCTCTACTTTCAACCCTATGTGTACCTCTTTAATGAAGCAGCCAAATATGAGAGATGCTCCAGTTCTTCTCTTAAAAATGGTCTCTGTGTGTCATGCAGGGCAGAGAACTACTGGTGGAGAGGTCAGAACAAGCGTACCCTGAAGGTTGGCCAGTTTCCCAGGAACACCGTCACGTCAGTTGCAGGTCTTTCTGCCCATGACATAAGCCGTCCACTGAAGAACAGCTTCATTCACACAGGCCATGGAGACACTAATCCTCACCGCTGCTGGGGCTTTCCTGACAGGATCGATGAGTGAGCCTCTCATATATAACTTCAAATTGCTCTTAATTTTCTCACTGTTGTATTCTCTGAAATGAGTTTTAATTGGTCGTTCTCAAGGTTTTTTCCCCCTCATATGACTTGAAAAAATGCTGCTTTTCAATATTTAAAGAGTAGTAGGACTGGGACAATAAATAGATTCTTCTCGATTTTTGGATCAATTCTGAGATTTTCAGACAACATCGCAATTCTCTCTTAAATCAATTCTGAGCTTAGTTTTTAATTGCACACTCAAATGCTCCCAAAGAATGGAGTTCTTGTGCATGTTCCGCTATGTATTGGCACCTCAGTATGCTTTTATAACATGAGATCAATGTAAACAGCCCACTGCAAACACCCTTGTAATTCACTTCAACCTTTTCCATTTTTATGAATGATGATTTTATAAAAGTTTCAAGTGGTGTATGTAAGGAATTGTAAGCAAGCAGACGGCTGTTTCTAAAGCACACAGTACTATCTGCTGTTCAAAACTCGAGAGAGAATCCCGATACATTCGGAAAATCTCAGAATTGATCCAGAATCATTTCTTGATTTGCAATTCAATGATTTATTGTCCCAGCCCTAAAGAGTAAGGCTCTGTTCTTGCCCAAGGATGCATGTACATTTCAGAGAGCTCATGTATTAAGTGGCTACACAGATATGGTTATCAGCTTAACATCAGTTGATGAATTGCCCTGACCTATCTATTGGTCTATCTCTAATTTAAATGCTGGTCTATGTCACACTGACTGTAGCCAGTGTTCTCACAAAACATGTTCATGTTCTCCCACAGAATCGTGGTTCTCTTAACTATTGTAGCTTGTTCACATATCCACATCAGATTTGAATGAATGCCACATTAACATAAATCAGTCAGGCTCTGAAAGATGAATGAGGAATACTACTTATTAATTTTTAGTGAGCCTTAATGTAAACTTGCAAGTTGTAAAGATGAAACATTGCAGGTCACACACTGGATAACAGATGCTTCTGTCATGGCCATTAAGTGAAGTGCCACCTTCACTCAGATGGAGCACGGCCCAAGTTTTTGCACATTATGACAGCATTTGAGCACAAGGTGGCAGTACAACACAGTACACCGTCTCTACCAAAAACTTGGTTGTATCAACTGATATCACAGCTGTAAATACAGCCATAAAACATCCAGTGAAATAAAAGGGTGGTTGTTAAAATTTGAAATGTCTTTGGTTATACAGGGTCATTAAATCATCTTTGTGCAGGGTGCCAGAGACTGGTTTTCTTGTGAACTTAGATTTAAGAAATGGTCTCGTATATACACTGATTGACTGCTAAATTCTTCTGTCATTCTGTTGCTTTTGCAGTCTTTATCTCGGGAATCCCATGGATCCTCCAGATGTGCTAGGGCTGGATTTCAACTCTGCCCGACCAACTCAACTCCCTGGACGTACTAAGAGTAAGCGAATGACTTTCAATTAGAAAAGTTTAAATATCAATAAACAGGGTTCGCACAGTCATAGAAAACATGGAAATGTCAAGACATTTCCAAGCCTATTTGTAACATATAAAGTCATAAAAATAATAACCTAAAAAAATATTGACCTCTTGTAAAAAATAAAGTCAAAGTGAAATAAGTGAGTGACATTTGAAGGCCAAGTGTGGTAACCCATACTTTGAATTTGTCCTCGGTATTTAAACTATCCAAGTACATACAATAGGAGTAGTGAGTAGTGGACATACTCTCCCAGAGCAGTGGGCAGTCATTTTTTGCTGTGGCACCCAGGGATCAATTAGGGGTTAGGTGACTTGCTCAAGGGTACCTCGGTCATTTCCTGCCGGTATTGAGAATTGAACCCGCATCCTTCGGGTTACCAGTCTGACTCTCTAAACATTAGACCATAACTAAATACAAAAAAAAATTGCATTCCCATTGTTTCCCTCAAAAGATTAGGTGGCACATCTTTTTCCAACACTGATAATGTGACACTGAAGGCTGGAGTAATGACTGCTGAAAATTCAGCTTTGCCATCACAAGAACAAATTGTAATTGGATATTAATATTATATATTATAAACAGCAATGATATTATGGTTGGTACTGTAGTTTTGATTTAAAAAAATGCAGCTTTGGTCACTAAAAATCTTACCAACTTTTTGAATATTATTATTTTATTATTATTTTACTATGCACAAAACAAATCATTGGTTAGCTAGTGTTCGTAGTAAAACTACATTGTTACCCATAGTAATGTAATATTTTTTAGCGAATTATTTTGAATCTAGTCTCTTCAACTATCTGGTTCACAAATCAGCCTGAGAGCATTTTCACATTTGGTTTATTTGGAGAATTTGAGTGGTGTATGGACATGGTCTGTGTCCATGTTTGTATAGGCATATAACACGACAATTGTCCTCGCATCTGCACCAAAAGTCTGAATGAGACCACTACGGCTGCAACTAACAATTATTTTTAATAATTGATTAGTTGGCCGATTATTTTTTTATTATTATTATTATTTTATTTTTTTTTCGATTAATCGGATACAAGTCCTTGGGTTTTTTTGTTGGTTTTTTTGTTGTTGTTTTTTTTATTATGCAAAAAAACACATTATTGCACATCCTGCCCAATGTCCTTCAAACAAACGTGCCAATTGAATTCTATGAAAACATACAGTGCTTAATTTCTTAAGACTACCTGTCACAGAAAAGAGAATATTTAAGGGAGCCTCCTTTGGCTTTGATAACAGCTTGCATTCTTGCTGGCATTGTTTTATATGTACTTTTCCACGGTCTCTGTTGTTGTTGACTGTAATTGGGCATCTGAAAAAAGTGCTTTAGTATTTTTTTCTGTCTTTCTTGTGAAAAAGTAAATTCAAAAATTCATGAAAACAACAATATTTACTGTGGGTCCGGAAAGTATTCAGACCCCCTTAAATTTTTTACTCTTAGTTATATTGCAGCCATTTGCTAAAATCATTTAAGTTCATTTTTTTCCTCATTAATGTACACACAGCACCCCATATTGACAGAAAAACACAGAATTGTTGACATTTTTGCAGATTTATTAAAAAAGAAAAACTGAAATATCACATGGTCCTAAGTATTCAGACCCTTTGCTGTGACACTCATATATTGAACTCAGGTGCTGTCCATTTCTTCTGATAATCCTTGAGATGGTTCTACACCTTCGTTTGAGTCCAGCTGTGTTTGATTATACTGATTGGACTTGATTAGGAAAGCCACACACCTGTCTATATAAGACCTCACAGCTCACAGTGCATGTCAGAGCAAATGAGAATCATGAGGTCAAAGGAACTGCCTGAAGAGCTCAGAGACAGAATTGTGGCAAGGTCTGTACTTTTTGGCCTTAATTCTATGTGTGGAGAGAACCAGGCACTACTCATCACCTGTCCAATACAGTCCCAACAGTGAAGCATGGTGGTGGCAGCATCATGCTGTGGGGGTGTTTTTCAGCTGCAGGGACAGGACGACTGATTGCAATCGAGGGAAAGATGAAGCATAGGGCCAAGTACAGGGATATCCTGGACGGAAACCTTCTCTAGAGTGCTCAGGACCTCAGACTGGGCCGAAGGTTTACCTTCCAACAAGACAATGACCCTAAGCACACAGCTAAAATAGTTGCTAGAGTACTTTGTTTGGTTGCTAGGGAGTGGCTTGGCAGCTGCCTGTGATGATCCTCTAAAGGCTGCTTGCCAGTATGAACGATATAAACCAACCCTATGATGTTCAGGTTTGAAGATATCCCTCTTTGCGTTTGGGTTGCTAGGGCATGGCAAGGCAGTTTACAGGCTTAAACTAATAGACTGCATGTGTGCCCAAATCAAAAGAGCCATACTCACGTGCCTCTATGATGTTCTGATTCATTTATATCCATCTCATCTATTTTTCAATGGAAGTCTTTGAGGTGGTTGCTATGGTGTGGCTATGATGAAGAGTTTATGTCGTTACTGATTGGCTGCTTGATCAGATGTCAAATGAGTGAGAGAGAAAGGGTTCCTCAGGCCCTGCGTGCGTGTGTGTGTGGTGTGTGTGTGTGTGTGTGTGTGTGAGTGAGAAAGTGACAGTTGAGACGGATGGAATGTTCTTGAATTTGAATTTTTCAATGGACGTCAATGGGACTTTTTTGGGCGCTTTTTTGTCCACTGTGCGAACATCGTAGGTCCGATCGCTTATAAAACTCATAGCACACCTCTCTTCAATGAGCCGGTCGATTTTACACCTCATTCATGGGTCTAGGACAAATGGCACGGGACGAGTTACGCACCGAAATTTTGTCCAGAAGATAACAATAATGATGCTTTGCCTTTGGCAAGCACCATTAATAAGGAAAATCAAAAATGCACTCAGTGTTAACCAACAGGCAAGAGAAATGTTCAGCATGAACAAACATACTGTCATTTCTTTATCCTGTGTAAATAATTGAAATGTCTTACATTTATTCAATTACATCCTGTTATCCCTTTACAGCTACTACCATGAAATACTTGAATGACATACTGATTTTTAAAACTTTCAACAACAGATATTTCAGCAAAATGAAGTTTTTTGCGCTGAGCATTAATTGTCTCTCTCTCTACCGCGTTCCGTCTGTCTGATGCGGGTGGGTACATGCGTCGGCGCTCATTCAGTTACGTAAAGTTTAACGCAGACTCTCAGGACAAACCTTTATGCAAAATGGAAATGCTCTCTTGAATTTGAAACATTTAATGATTAGGATATAGCTGCAGAATGAACGTTTTGCGCTGAGGACGCGCACATCTGTCGAGCGCCTGACAGATCAAGCCATGTTAAACACGGAGCTCATGCATTAGCTTGAAGCTTCAAATAAAGAGTTCTCATTTTTTGTGTAGTTTGCATTACGCACCTCACTCTGTTTCCTCCACTATCAAATGCATTTTGTCCATAGAAATGCGTTATTCATTGCTGTAATTTGACAAGACTGGCGGAAGTTTTGCGTTCACGGTGGGCAGACCAGACTAATCGATAATGACAATCGTTGTCGATGATTTTCATTATCGATTTTATCGATTAGTTGTTGCAGCCCTAGAGACCGCCTCAATTTTGAGCCAACTTTTGAGTGAACGGTTTGCTCTTGTTGAGAAAGCAGTCCAAGCCAGAAAGAATAGCTGATAGTCCTATGACCTACAAAATGTATGGTTCAGTACATCACTCTAGTTCATAATCAAAATAAATGCCTTTAAATGACTCGACTATAAAACAGGTGCATTGTTTTTCAAGTTGATTAAACTGATAAATAGAAATAATAGTGATAAACGGAAAGCAACAAGCCAGCTGAGCTGTTGTCCATCCACCATAAAATTTGTAAATGCTGTTATGAGCTCAACCCCAGAAGATAAAAATCACATCAACAGTGCTCTGAATGATTTATTGGTGTATCAGTTTGACTGATTTAATTAAACAAAAAAAAAAATCCTTATCCAGGAAATCATAAATGACTGGTTAATGTCGGTTAAAAAGTGTAGAATCCTTATCCAAACCCTACATAAAAATATTGACCAAAATAAACAAAATCTTTGCTTTTTACAGTTAACAGCTTCTTTTAATACAGGACCTCATGCTTTGGGCACTCTCACTTCTGTTATGTTTTGTTCTTTTTCCTACCTGCTGAATTTCTTTGCATATGCTTTCTGTCTTTCACTTGCTTACTTGCTCTACAGAGGAGCCTCCCCCTCGGCCCCCTCAGCCATCCTTGCTGGTTAAGAGTAAGTGTGGACCCTCAGTTCAGTTTAAGCACTGCTCATGTCTCCTCATTTCACTGCTAGCACCCCTCCTCAAAGGTACAGGACATTGTATTGACATCTATTGTATGCCTTTTTTTCTCCCAATTGCTCCAGCTCTATTTTTCTGATCTGTTTGTTGTGTATTTGCTGTGGTCTCATGTGCTGATGTGACTTTTCGTGAATGTCTGGTAACGGAGCTGGTGCTTAACAGGGGATCTACAAATCTCTCTCAAATGTTTGAAATTGGAATTCTGAAAACTTACCCATATGAAAAGTAAAATTAGAAATATTGTGAATAAATAAAATAAAAATAAGTAATGAAACTTCTTTTTTTGTGGTGAAAATGTATGACACGGCAAATCTTTAGCATTGAGCCCTGGCCTTGAGTCATCCTAACTGATTTAACACTATAACTACCAGAATTCTACAAGTAACTATTAGAATGGCCATAGCAGTCATTCTGACTGTACCGAATGTCATTTTTGTCATGTCATATTTACATTCGAAGCTTCTATTGAGGTTTTAGAATGAAGCTTTAAATGCTTGTCATCATATTTTAGCCCTTCATAATGCAATCTCTTTTGTAGTCTAGGCTGTTGTGTAAGAGCTACTAGACCACCTCTGAAGGTGCATGCCTTTTTTTTCCAATACATTTTGATGAAGTAGGCTATTATTGATAACAGCCAGGCTAAATTTTCCTGGGATCTCCTGGCACTTCGTATCTATAGCACAAATTCAGGCTTTTGTTTGGTGTGCTACTTATTTGCAAAAGCAATCTTTTGCGTGCATCTGGTACAAAAAGAAAAACACGTTTACACGTTGGGTAAAATTGGTTGGGTGTGTATAGTTTGTATCATATGATTGCACAGAAAAAGTGCATTGGCTATCATATGCACAGTTACACGTAAAAGGTCATTTCTGCGTTTAAAGAGCACACAAAATGAAAGCATGAACTTGTCCTGGATATGCAGTGATTGGGCTCTCTGAATCACACTCAGAATCAGTGTCAGATGAACTGTCAAGAGTCCAAGAAACATAGATCTTATCCTGCTCCTTCATCAGACTGAAGCCAGGCTAAAAACTCTGTGGCAGTCAGTCTCTTTCTTTCTGACATTTTAAAGGTAAAGCTAAGTTTTAGCTCAGCAATAGCATAATAAAAACTAGGAAAACGTTACTAGGCAACAGTGACGTGCAAAGTAGTAAACGCTGAAATGATATGCCATCTGTATTAATGTGTACGGTCAATTTGACCATTATGGCCATTAAAAGTAGAAAGCACTCAAAACTCTTGTGTTTTGTCATTTTAATAAAATAACAATGTTAGAATGAAATATGCACTCGTTTAAGAAAAGTTTTATTTCAACAAAGTTATTATATTGGAAATTTTAAAACTGGTCAAAATGACTGCCTTGGTAGTTCTAGTGTTTAGAGCACATTTGGTCTCATTTTGGAACTGATTTTTTCAAGCACATACCCACAACATTTGTATGTAGAAGCCAAAGTAGTAAAGTAGTGTGTGTGCTAGCAATTACATTCAACAAGACCATGTTAATCTGCAAAATCTAGACCTTGGTAGAATCGTTTAGTGCTGGCTCTGACTCAAATGTTGGGGAAAAAGGGCTAGGTTTATGAGACATGTTGGTGTTGATTATTTTCTCAGAAGGTAATTTGAGAAACTAATACTGATATACTGTACCTTCATGGCTGTTCTCATGTATGCTCAGTATTTATCTCTCTATAACTCCGTTTTACATTTCCTCTGTCATTAAATTACATGTCAAGCTTGACAGATCATATAAACAATTTATTCGTATGTGTTTTTGTGTTGTGAACAGAACCCTGCTATGATGTTGTTGCTGAGGATGAGGACCAAACTTCATTAGGTCTTCGCCGACTCTCTTTGAAGAAGAAGGGCCTTAAGCTCAAACCAGCCGCCTGGGTCTCTGCCAACAAATTAGGTGATCGTTCCGCATATGGTGCGCGGACACCAGGAGGTAGCACTCCCACAGAAGTCTCTCTCATAGACTTTGGAGAAGAGTTTCCATCAGCCACACCTTCACCCTCTCCTGTGATGGAAATCCAGATCCCAACCCTTGCTAAACTGGCACTTGAAGCAGAGAACATTTTGGACAAAACTCCTCCTCAGAGCCCGTCACGCTCCCTACCCCGCCCCCTTCACCCTACCCCAGTGGTGGACTGGGATGCCCGGCCCCTTCCTCCACCCCCAGCCTATGATGATGTAGCACAAGATGAGGATGACTTTGAAGTGAGCTCTATCAACAGTGTGGAACAAGGAGCTGATGAACCATGCTCTCAAAATAAGCACTGCACTCCTACCGGAGAGTGCAAAGCTCATGTAGAAGACAATTTATTTTTGCCCTGCAGGCAGAGTAATGCCTGCACCTTCTCGCAGTCTGCTGAGATATTCCAAGAGCTGCAGCAGGAGTGTATGAGGCACCTCAATGTACCCGTGAGCTCTATCAGCCCTGGTCTGGAGCCACACCGCCAGATTGTCTTAACATTTTCTGAAGACAAACCCCAGATACCACCACGCATCCCCATACCACCCCGTCCAGTCAAACGTGCAGGTGGCGAATATGCCCGCTGGTCTGGTGAGCTGTCCCCAGTCTCAGGAATTGAGGATAAGGAGCGTCCACCCCAGATTCCCCCACGAGACCCCCTCTCTCAGCCAGGCTCACGCACACCAAGTCCACATGTAGGCTCTCCTCAGACTCGCAGCAGCCTTTGCTCAGCTGCCTCTATCTACAGCCCATCCTACCTCTCCACCTCACCGGCTAAATTTATGCCAACCACTCAAAGCTTTGCCTCCGATCCCAAATATGCTGCTCCCAAGGTCATCCAGGCACAGGGCAAAGATAAGGAGCAAGCCAAAGGGCCCTGCATTCTGCCTATTGTACGTGATGGTAAAAAGGTCAGCAACACGCACTACTACCTCCTGCCTGAGAGGCCTCCGTATCTGGACCGATACGATAAGTTCTTCAAAGAGGCAGAGAGTGGTGAGGAGAAGAAGCAGATAAACACAGCCACTGTTAAGCCCATGGTTCATCAACAAGGGGAGCTCAAGTCCAATTTCTCCTCCAATAACAACAGCAGTCTGACGGGCTCTGGATTTCGAGGTGGGCTGAAGAACTCTCTCAGCCTGTGCCGAGTAAGTTCTGACGGCTCGTGTTACAGGGCTGACAGCACCAACAACCACGACAGAGTCAGACTGGTGAGAGATTTGGATATTTATATTAAACAGATCATTTTTATTGCTGGTGGTTCTCTTTCAGAACGTTCAGAAAAGGTAATGTGCTTCCAACATAAGCAGTCATGTTCTTTTTGTCAGAAAAGTGACTCATGGGTGACTTGGTCTGTCTGTGTGGGGTTGTAATTGAGGCAACTTCATTTTTGACTAGAGTAATAATCTTATTATAGTGCTGCATGCAGACTGCCCATAGTGAGTTTTCTACATGGGTAACTTCATTAAGGCAAAAAAAAAACCTCTCCATCATGAAGGCTCACTAAGGTATCATTTTGGGTGAAGACAATCCTAGAGTGTATACCAGAGAGTTCCTTGAGAAAATGTCAGCAGAAGAAAATTGCAATTATATTTAGGAAGAGGCTGTAGGAATGCAATGTGGGTATGTGCAAATTCTAACTCGCATCAAAAGCAAAATACACTGTCTTTACTCTCCATATCGCTCTACCGGTGGTCGAACTGGTTTCTTTGTTTTGTTTTGTTTCTGTCTGTCCTAACTAGACAGTGGTGAGCAGAGTTCATGTAAATAGCCTTTGCCAATGTGCAAGCTTTTACACTTTATATTTAATTCAATACCCAGTATTGATGTAAGCAAATTTAATTCAATTAAAATGGTTTTTGTTATGCTTTGCATAGTTTTGCATGTTACATCGTTAGTTTTGCCATGCTAAATGTTATTGCAATCAGTTATTCTTGAGTCTCCTGTGCTTGTGAGTAGTAGTTTGTTTTCTGTCAGTGATTGAGTTACCTGATGATGTTTTATTAAGAGTTCAGGAGGAGCACTTTCAGATAATCTACCAGTCAGCATTAGTGGAGGCATATATATAGAGCTGACTTGCCTCTTTTGCGACAGTTTTTTTTTTTTTTTTTTTTTTTTTTTTTTCTCTTTCACTCCTCACTCTCGATTATTCCTATCCCAGCCAGGGAAGTGGGGGGTGCTCTGGGTTTGTGCCAAATTCTGAGCTGAGAGCCCTCTCCTCGGACAGCATGCCAAATACGCATATTTTAAACTCTATATTATTAAATGCAAGTTTAAACTCACATTACTCACAGGCTCACATTAATTCTACGATTATTCCAAATCACTCTTTTACTGACCATCTAAGGATTTATAGTCATAAATTGGATTTGCTCCGTTTAGGTGCAGGAGGCTGTACATGGAGTAACAATTGAAGAATGTCAGGCAGCTTTACAGAATCACAGCTGGAATGTGCAGAAGGCTGTACACTACTTGAAGGTAACAGCCATCACAGCAGTTTTGATCACTGGCTGGTTAGTTGTAATATAATTGTAACAAAACAAAACAACAGCAACAAAAAATAAAAATAAAAATGGAAATATCCCTTTTCCTCTGTATTTGGCACATTTCTCACACAGAGCTTGATGTTTAGTTAGAACATATGACTTAAATGACTCTTTTCCATTTTTTTTCCCTTTTTTGGTGCCCAGGTAGAGCAGCTCTTCTGTCTAGGGCTAAAGACGAGGGTGGAGTGTCATAAGATTCTTGAGATGTATGACTGGAATTTGGAGTTAGCCAGTACACAACTGTTGGACTATGGCTCGGTCAAGCTGAGGTAATCTTTTTACTTTTGTTGTTCTGTGCTGGTAATTTAACCTCTCATCTGACGCATGAGTCGGTCATTTTCAAGAAAGCTCATGTCTGTAGCACCCAATTCCAAACTCTTCCATTTCCATCGAGATGATGACCAAAATATTTTTGCCATACTTCAATTATATTTTCCATCTTGGCCAGGCCTATTCTGTATAGTTCACCTCATTCTGTGTTTCATCAAACAGTTCGAGATGCTTTCCAACATCATGTCACATGCTGCTTAAAAAATTTCATGGAATTGATGTTACAACATTAGTTTGTTGAACTCAGACTACAGTGAAATCAAACAAGGATGAGAGACAGATTTGTTTGCTGAGCCTTCGGCAGTTTTCCTGACACCTGAACAGAGATGTTGCACGAACTCTAAACTAATTTCAGTCAGTAATTTTAAATGTAACGATTATGCCTCAGGGAACGCTCATCCTAGTTTTAATCAATTTCAGTACCTGTCCTCAATTTCCATCTGTTGTAGACATTTCTGCTGTAAGGAAACATCCGGGCACAGGGCTGACTCTACACACACACACACACACAAAAATCTAGTGTTGAGTGTGTGTTATTCCAAAGTCAGCACATTTTGTTTTTTGCTGCCTGTAAAAAGAAAAAAAAAAAGATTGTATACCTTCCCTACTTGGGACTGCATTTCAAGTTGCTTTCCTTGCATTTTGTGTGTGTATGTGTGTAGCTTATAATTATTTTGCTTTTTCCTATTTTTCTCTCCCATTTTCTAATTAGACAAGAACAATACAGGACTTTAATATGATATGTGTTGTAGTTTTGTTACCCATTTTAAAATATTTCTTTTTATTTTTTGCAGACGATGATGCATCGGTAAAGCCTCATGCTCTAAAAGACTGTTGAGAGCACAGAGCGGACACAGAGGGCCAACCATGACTCTATCCTAGCACATTTTACCTCCAGATAAAGTGTGTGTTATACATACATGCAAAAGACAGTGACGGTGTTCCTCCAGAAATCACCCTGTAGGGTGCAAGGTCAAATTTTACAGAACCCGCTTTTTGTTTTCCAGTTGATTGCAACAGATGGAAAACAAGGTGCTGCTTGTCATTTTTCATAATTTTATACGAGAGTTGAATAGACAGACTTACGAAAGCCGTACGTATGTATATATTGTCAGATGTTTTATGTGTGCGTCTGATTCGATATTTGTCAGTTTTACATTTGCTTTATTAATTTAATGTTTTGTGTGGGTCATTTGCAACAGAGTAAGAGTTCTTGAATCTTGACTTATTTCAAATGTTGTATGTACAGTATGTTGAATTTATGTATTGTAAGTTAAAGCCCTTCACGTTGAACTGTCATCCTCTGTCCCCCTATGCTGACAGTATAGTATTTGTTACCCTCTCTGCCTTTTTAGTATTTTTTTGTTTTTGTACTTTGCTCATGAATCACTATGAATCACTCATTTTAAGCCAATTGACTTTGCTGGTGTCATCAATGAAGTCACAAAACTCTGTTGGTCATTTGCACAATGCTTCCAATCTGAAAGTAAAAGAAGAAATGCTTGAAAATGCATCAGGAGACCTCCAAAGCACAATTAAGTGACTGAACATTTTCTTAGTCATTTTTTTTTTTAAATGAAGCACAACTGTTACCATGTTAGTTTTTAGTGTGCTTGGCGCAGCACTAGACTCAATTAGTTTCTCCTATAACGTTGTACTGTGTATTTATGCGGACATGAGATCTTTCGATGCCAAAAATGTCACATCATTGATTTATGCTTGCGTAAATAGAAGGCTTGAACAGTGACCAACAACTAACAGAAAAACAGAAAATGAGTTCACAGCAATGTTTTTTTCCTGTACAACCGAATGGCATTCTAACTGTGTTGTGTGTTTCATAGCACCATTACTTTGTGAATGCTCAGTGTCGTAGGTGTGGCTGCCACGTAGATGCTGCTTCTGTGTTCATGGAACGCTGTCCACCGTCTTCTCCTGTGTCCCAGCAATCTGAGAATTGGACTTATAGTATGTGTTACCAAGGTAAATTCTGTGTCGTGTATGATGGAACACCATTCTGCACCTTGCTGCTGATCATCTGAAGATTCACTCAAGAGTGGAAGCTAGTCTTACATTTATGCTGTTGGAGTTTAAGGAAGACTGAAGTGAGTTGCCTGATAACCCATTCACATGTTCATTAGTTCCATTTTTCAGAATAGCTTAACAAATTAGAACCTTGGTATCCTAATTGTGTAAAAAGCATAATGATGTAAATTTATAGTATATAATATAAATATATAAATGTATTTTTTATTAAAATGATTATTTTTTATCTTTTTCTATGGAAGTGTCTTCATATTTTCTTTCTTCCTTTTGAACACATTTAAGAGACTGATGTGAAAGAACACCAAAATATTAAGGCAGCTATACATTTTATTAATACAAACATTTGGGACAATACTTGTACTTTGACAGCATTATTTGATTTTTTCCCTCGTACTTGGATTAATTATAAATTAAAATTAATTACAGACATTTAAACAGTGGCCACTACATATGCTTATACAGTGGGTATGGACACTATTCAGACCCCCTTCAATTTTTCACTCTTTGTTATATTGCAGCCATTGATTTTAACATTTTAGTTCATTTTTCACCCAAATCCAGGTGTGAAAAACTGGTTGCATCTTTCCCAAAAAGTCTCATGGCTGTATGAGATCAAATGGGTGCTTCTACTAAATACTGAGCAAAGGGTCTGAATTAGGACCATGTGATATTTCAGAACTCTGTTTTTCTGTCAATACAGGGAGTGCAGAATTATTAGGCAAGTTGTATTTTTGAGGATTAATTTTATCATTATATTACAACAACCATGTTCTCAATGAACACAAAAAACTCATTAATATCAAAGCTGAATATTTTTGGAAGTTTTAGTTTTTAGTTTTAGCTATTTTAGGGGGATATCTGTGTGTGCAGGTGACTATTACTGTGCAGAATTATTAGGCACCTTAACAAAAAACAAATTTATACCCATTTCAATTATTTATTTTTACTAGTGAAACCAATATAACATCTCAACATTCACAAATATACATTTCTGACATTCAAAAACCAAACAAAAACAAATCAGTGACCAATATAGCCACCTTTCTTTGCAAGGACACTCAAAAGCCTGCCATCCATGGATTCTGTCAGTGTTTTGATCTGTTCACCATCAACCACAGCCTCCCAGACACTGTTCAGAGAGGTGTACTGTTTTCCCTCCTTGTAAATCGCACATTTGATGATGGACCACAGGTTCTCAATGGGGTTCAGATCAGGTGAACAAGGAGGCCATATCATTAGATTTTCTTCTTTTATACCCTTTCTTGCCAGCCACGCTGTGGAGTACTTGGACGCGTGTGATGGAGCATTGTCCTGCATGAAAATCATGTTTTTCTTGAAGGATGTAGACTTCTTCCTGTACCACTGCTTGAAGAAGGTGTCTTCCAGAAACTGGCAGTAGGACTGGGAGTTGAGCTTGACTCCATCCTCAACCCGAAAAGGCCCCACAAGCTCATCTTTGATGATACCAGCCCAAACCAGTACTCCACCTCCACCTTGCTGGCGTCTGAGTCGGACTGGAGCTCTCTGCCCTTTACCAATCCAGCCACGGGCCCATCCATCTGGCCCATCAAGACTCACTCTCATTTCATCAGTCCATAAAACCTTGAGATATTTCTTGGCCCAGTCTTGACGTTTCAGCTTGTGTGTCTTGTTCAGTGGTGGTCGACTTTCTGCCTTTCTTACCTTGGCCATGTCTCTGAGTATTGCACACCTTGTGCTTTTGGGCACTCCAGTGATGTTGCAGCTCTGAAATATGGCCAAACTGGTGGCAAGTGGCATCTTGGCAGCTGCACGCTTGACTTTTCTCAGTTCACGGGCAGTTATTTTGCGCCTTGGTTTTTCCACACGCTTCTTGCGACCCTGTTGACTATTTTGAATGAAACGCTTGATTGTTCGATGATCACGCTTCAGAAGCTTGGCTATTTTAAGACTTCTGCATCCCTCTGCAATATATCTCACTATTTTTGACTTTTCTGAGCCTGTCAAGTCCTTCTTTTGACCCATTTTGCCAAAGGAAAGGAAGTTGCCTAATAATTATGCACACCTGATATAGGGTGTTGATGTCATTAGACCACACCCCTTCTCATTACAGAGATGCACATCACCTAATATGCTTAATTGGTACTAGGCTTTCCAGCCTATACAGCTTGGAGTAAGACAACATGCATAACGAGGATGATGTGGTCAAAATACTCATTTGCCTAATAATTCTGCACTCCCTGTATGGGCTGCTGTGTGAACATTGAGGAAAAAAAAAATGAACGATGATTTTAGCAAATGGCTGCAATACAACAGAGTGAAAAATTGAAGGGGTCTGAATACTTTCTGTACCCATGCTGTGTGTATGTGTGTGTATATATATATATTGCATACATATATTCAATGAATTCAATTTTGATTTTATACTTTGAAACTAGCAAGTTATGAACAACCACCATTACCCCAGAGTTCAATCAAACCAATAACCTCTTGATTACCGGCCCTGAGTCATTGTAACACACCATCTCAGGAAGAAAACTGATTGTCTTAAAAGGATGGTTTACCCAAAAATGAAAATTCTGTAGTTAATACATTAATAGGCTATAGTGAGTTCTTCATTCATTGTCACTGTAACGTATTGTTTAATTAGCTCAAATGTGAAGAGTTAGATAATGCTTTTGTGGCATTAACAAGTAGTTGATAATTCATTTTCAATTCATTCATTTTAAATCCGACTACGCCACCATGGTGAAGCGCCAGGGAAATAAGGACACACAGGTAAGTTTTACCAATTGAGGGCCAGTGTAGTGAGACATGAGTATCAGTACAAAAATATACATTTATTATAAAAGCATCACTGTCGAAAAAATTCTCTCCCATGAAACATACCCACAAAATTATAGAAATAATTGGGCCAGGCTTTGTGGGAAAAAAGGTAGGCCGGCTGCACCTCAGGAGGCTGTCCAAACCCACCTAAATTCACACAAAATCAGACACTACGCAAACACCGTAAGGAAATTGTGACAGCTCACACAAAGCACTGAAAGCAGCTAGCCACCTGTTCCACTCCAAATCATCTTAGACACCTGGCGAGAAGAGGAAAGATATGCACAATAACCAAAGATTACAAAAGAAAATTACACTTAAAATAATAACAGAAAGAACCAAAGTAAAGTTTAGCGACACTGGAGTGGCAATGATTGCACTCAAAAGCAGATAGTGCCTGAATGGCACCAGAATAACAAGGCAGTGTGAATGAAATTAAAATTATATAAACACTTTACATAGTATGACACATTACCAGGGCCGATTCTAGACATTTGGAGGCCCTAGGCCTAATAAAACACTGGACACAAATATTATTCCTTACCTTTATTACATCTGTTATTAAAATTTATATATTTTATTTTTATATGTCCATTTTAACTAAGGTAATCTCTTATTTGTATGTCGGGGATGTTATCATGTGTGTTTTTTTTTTTTGTTTGTTTAATTTGTTTTTTGTAGTAATTTGTTCAGAAATTTATGTACAGTAGCCTAACACACTCTACAGAGCTAGAGTAAAATTCAGCAAATGAACATCATTCCTTAATCATTTTGTGGACGGGATTTCCCCTTCCTATTGATTTATTGCCGTGGCATAAATACCTCAAATATGCGCAATACACTCTTAAAAATAAAGATTCCAAAAGGGAGTTTTTACAGTGATGCCATAAATGAACCAGTTTTGGTTCTCCGTAGAACCTTCCAGTGAACAGTTCTAAATGGAACCCATTGTTTTTCTTAGTGTGAAGAACATTCTAAAAGAATCTAAATAAACTTTCCTACAGTAAAGAACCTGTTATGGAAAGGTTCCATGGATTTTAAAGGTTCTTCATGTAACCACAGATTCCAAAAAAGAACCTTTATTTTTAAGAGTGCGCAAGCCTACACAAATCAACTGCTGGTGAAAGTGAAAGAAACGAACTACTAAGCAGAAATAGGCCTACTTAATTACTTCATAAAATCGTACGCTTATTTTTTTCATTAAATATAACAATATTTATGTTTTGAAAACTGAAAAAATAAGTATTACGTTAGAGCAGTAATGCAGAATTTAAAAGATTCAGAAGTACTTTTTTGAAACAAATAAAACACTCTAGAGCTGAAATATTCTAGCTCTTTGACTTTGAATACAAACTTTGCTTTCACTTCAGTATCTAGTCAGCTCCCGACGCGATGTCACTCACCGTCTGTACAAATTCTAAGAGTCTAACAGTCTGGCTCGCGCTCTTTTAAACTCATAAACCGGCAAATGATTTATCCAGAAATGACGGCGATCGACAGAACACGTTTGTTTTTTTTGAAAACATTACAATCAGTCCAAACCAGATGATGACAACTCGCACACCTACATCACGAGCTGCACTTCTTCGCGTGCCTGTTTTCGCTTTGCATCCCGCGAAGGATGTTCGTTTTGGCGCCATCATAATTCAATTCAGAAGTCAGTCCGCTGCAGAAAAGTTGCCTTTTCGTATCTTTTTTATTCAGAAGGTGGGACACACTTTGATACATCTATATCCAATAGAAAAAAAGCCTAGTATTCTGCGCCCCCATGTTACGGTAATGGAGGCCCCCCCTCCATGACCGAGGCCCTAGGCCACTGCCTGCTCTGCCTATAGGTAGCGCCGGCCCTGCACATTACACAAAAAAGAAGAAAAATAAATTGGTACAGTAAAGCTGCAAAATAGATCAAAACCAAAATCAAGAAAAACACAAAGAAAATTAGCACAAGTTAGCCCTATTTGCATAACAACTGAAAAGTGAAAATACAGCACAAAGCGTGGACAAAAGACGTAACCAAAAGAAACACAAATTCAGCAAGGGATAGTTAGATTGTGACCTTTAATTCCCCCTTTCCCTTTAAGAAAAAGATCAGAATGTGAAACTAAATCTACCGAACTCTAAACGACAAAGAGGGAAAGGCATACACACGATTTTGGTTGAACAAACACCAAACTACGCAAAGCTGTATGGTTTCTGGGAACGGGTGCCGTGACTCAGTCTACCGGCCAGTATATTCACACACCTGTGATTGTCACTATTACTGAGAGCAATAGATGATGAATACCACCAGTGAAACCAATAGAGAAATTTACTGCAGCTGTCAAACTCTCTGAGAGCGAACTCTGCCACAAACTTGCCTCAATGCCAATGCTTTGAGACATTAATTACATTAGAATTAAGAGTTCCTTAAAATGTTTACAAAACATTAAAAGCTCACACACATTGTGTTTTATGGGGACTTTCCAGATAAATCATGATTTTTTTTTATACTGTAGGCTACAAACTATATTCTGTCCCCTATACCTACTCGTAATCCTAACTGATGTATTTTAACAACGCGACCTATGTTTAGTTTAGGAATATAGACAATGTCTTTGTAAACATTTTAAGGAACTCTTAATACTAATGCAATTCAGAATGGTGTATAATTCTGAATAATGTTGTATTCAGGATGCTGTAAAGCACTTAATTAATGACATTTTCCGATATTCCGATAACTATTTACAGTTAATAAGTTGATAACAAAGCATTATCTAACTCTTTATATATGAGGTAATTAAACAATAATTAGGCCTATTTGTAAATTTCAGTGACAATTAATGAAGAACTCACTGTTGGTATTGTTATGATCATCAGTTGAAGTGCCCGCCAAGACCTCAAGAGGGCACTTCACCATGGACTCACTCACTCACTCACTCACACACTCACACTCATTCATTCAGTAGGATAATCCATTTCCCAGAAGCCCCGTACCCGTTCACTTATCATCACACCAGCTGCACCTCATTCACCAGCCACTGACTACACCCACACCTCAAGCACATAATTCATCCCTTAAAAGCACCACTCTCACACCACATGTCGCGAAGTCTCGATCAGTTTACAACTACTATTTCCGAGTGTTATTCTCGTGTCTTGTTTTCCTGGTTTTTGTTTCTTGGCTGTCTGTCCCGGTTTTTTGACTGTTTGCTGCCTACCTCGTTTGACCCCTGCTTTGGATTATTCTGAGCACTGCTCTCTTGCCGCCTGCCTCGATCTCGTTTGCCTGGACACGTTTACGACTCTGCCTTCTCCCTGATATTCCTGCTTTGCCGTTTTTCGACCATTACCTGTATGACCATCCGTTTTACTAATAAAGCCTGCAATTGGATCTCATTCGCTGACTCACCCTTCATTACAGGTATAAAGTATATTAATGTATTAAGTACAGTTTATGAACTATTAACTACAAATGAATAGTTTGCAAATATTTGTAAATACCTAATCACTGTACACTTATTATAAAGTGTTACCAATAAAGGCATATTGAGCTTCACTGATTTTCATTTTATGTTCAAAAACAGTCCTTCAAAATCTATCCTTTTATGTTTTTCACCTTCTCATTTTGGGTGAACTGTGCCTTTAAAACCCCTTGAGCTCTGGAGTAAATAACATACTGTATGAAGATTACAATTTCACTATTGTGGCATTCTTAAACTTCTGCTCAAATCCTCAGGGAAAAACTGGTATTTATGAATAATATTGTGTATTGATTTATAAAATCAATACTTGTATGATTTACTTACTGTACACAACACAAGAACATGAAGTATGAAGCAGGCCTTTATTGTGCGTCTGTAGCAGACAGCCTGTTCTGTGCTCTCTGCTTCTGTTCATATTCTGCTCTGGCTGCTCGTTGATCAGACTCCCAGAGCCTTAGACCATTCATCTTTTTGTTCTGAGCTACTGTTCAGTGTCCCAAAACCCCAGCAAATTATTAATACCTGTCATCCTGATTATTACAGCATGCACAAACCGCCTTATTTGCAGAATTCCCTGATGAATTCCTGAGAAATAAGTTTTTGCTGTGCTGCATTTTTGGCAACAGACTTATGTAATCTTACTTTCCCTCTGTTGATCCATTCAGATGGCAAGCTCAGTAATTTACAAGATAATTTGGCTATTGAATTGTCTTTAAAAAATTGTATCATTTAAATATAGTATCATATATATATACACAGTATCTCACAGAAGTGAGTGCACCCCTCACATTTTTGTAAATACTTTATTATATCTTTTCATGTGACAACACTAAAGAAATGACACTTTGCCACAATGTAAAGTAGTGAGTGTACAACTTGTATAACAGTGTAAATTTGCTATTCCCTTAAAATAACTCAACTCACATTAATGTCTAAACTGGGCACAAAAGTGAGTACACCCCTAAGTGAAAATGTCCAAACTGGGCCCCAAGTGTCCATATTTTGTGTGGCCACCATTATTTTCCACCACTGCCTTAACCCTCTTGGGCATGGAGTTCAACAGAGCTTCAAGGTTGCCACTTTAGTCCTCTTCCACTCCTCCATGACGACATCACAGAGTTGGTGAATGTTAGAGACCTTGTGCTCCTCCACCTTCCGTTTGAGGATGCCCCTCAGATGCTCAATAGGTTTTAGGTCTGGAGACCTGCTTGGCCAGTCCATCACCTTTACTCTCAGCTTCTTTAGCAAGGCAGTGGTCATCTTCGAGGTGTGATTGAGGTTGTTATCATGTGGGAATACTGCCCTGCAGCCCAGTCTCTGAAGGGAGAGGATAATGCTTTACTTCAGTATGTCACGGTACATGTTGGCATTCATGGTTCTGAATGAGTGCATTGTAGCTCCCCAGTGCCAGCAGCACTCATGCAGGCCCAGACCAAGACACTCCCACCACCACGCTTGATTGTAGGCAAGACACACTTGTCTTTGTTCTCCTTACCTGGTTGCGGCCACACATGCCTGACACCATCTGAACCATATAAGTTTATCTTGGTCTCATCAGACCACAGGACATGATTCCAGTAATCCATGTCCTTAGTCTGCTTGTCTTCAGCCCAGTTTGTGGGCTTTCTTGTGTATCATCTTTAGAAGAGGATTCCTTCTGGGACAATAGCCATGCAGACCAATTTGATGCAATGTTCGACATACGTTCTCAGCACTGACAGGCTGACCACCCACCCCTTCAACCTCTGCAGCAATGCTGGCAGCACTAATACGTCTATTTCCCAAACACAACCTCTGTATATGATGCTGAGCCATATACCAAGTTCTTTGGTCGACCATGGCCCGGCCTGTTCTGAGTGGAACTTATCTGTTAAACTGCTGTATTGTCTTGTCCACCGTGCTGCAGCTCAGTTTCAGGGTCTTGGTAATCTTCTTATAGCCTACACCATCTTTATGTAGGGCAACAATTCTTTTTTTCAGATCCTCAGAGAGTTCTTTGCCATGAGGTGCCATGTTGAACTTCCAATGACCATTATGAGCGAGTGAGAGCGATTACACACCTGTACCCCATTCACACCTGAGACCGTGTAACACTAATGAGTCACATGACATCAGGGAGAGAAAATGGCTAATTGGGCCAAATTTTGACTTTCACTTAGGGGTGTATTCACTTTTGTGGCTAGTGGCTAGTGGTTTAAACATTAATGGCTGTGTGGTGAGTTATTTTGGGGGGACAGCAAATTTAAACTGTTGAGAGAGAGAGAGAGAGAGAGAGAGAGAGAGTGAGACTACTGTGGCGACCAACAATCACTCATCTTCCTTCCTGTCCTCTATCATCCACCCCCTAATCAGTTATCATCACTAGATACTAACAGTACTACTGACGCTCTGCTCCACTCTAACAGCTTCTGATGTTCTCCACAATCATCATTCTGAACTCAGGGTGGCAGAGAGGAAGTGATGCAGATATCCCACTTACCTTAGTTTGTATCTTTTCCTTCTCTGCAAATGTCTCCACTGCTAAAATGACATACTACCACAACAAAATTAACAATTCTTCTGACCATTGTATTCTTTTCAAAACATTTTCCTCTCTTCTTTGTCCTCCATCCATCCTTCCTCAAACCTAAAAGCTGATGACTTTGTCACATTCTTATAAATAAAACAACAACCACACGTGGCCAATTCTCCACACCACAAACTGACAGCACCTCCTTCTCTCCGCTCTCAGAGCCAGAAGACTCCAAACTCATTCTTTCCAATCACACTACTACCTGTCCGCCTGATCCTATTCAGTTGTACCTGCACTCATTTACATAAACAACACCTCACTTAACAATTGTACTTTGTCTACAGAATTGAACCCCACTACTTAAGAAACCCACTCAATATACAGCAATTTTAGAAAACTACAGACTGGTATTCCTTCTTCCATTCATGGATGAGACACTTGAGCAAGTTAGTCACTCAACCCGAGACTGCCTTGCTCTCGGTTATTGAAGCTCTGAGACTGGGAAGAGCTGCTTCCAAATCATCAATATCCATCTTGCTGGATCATCAACTCCAACACGGTTGTTACAAACCTTTTTAAAACTGTCTAGGGTAAACAAGGGTGCAACATTAAAACACTACACAAAAAGTGTACTGGAAAAACGATTACACACCATCAAGTCAACAACGTTTTTGTTTATTATAGTGAAACCATATATTTATATAAATTTATTAATTATATACATTCGTTAACCAAGACAAAAATAATTCACAAAAGAACGGGGAAAAGGGAAAAGAACGAGACCGTGCCAAATAATGTTTGTCCATTCAGGTACCTGCATCACCCTGCTGAAAGGAAAGTAAAGACAAAGAGAGAAAAACATAGAAAAAGAAAACAAAATACCATTTCTAAACATAACATCATGCGATGTAACACTCCACCCCATTAGAATAAACATATCATGTTTATCTCAAACAGATTTTACAAACTACACTCTAGACAGAACATCAGCTAGCACGTTCTCTAAACCCTACTTAATGTCAAGGTTAAATTCCTGAACTACTAAAGACCATCGCATAAGACGTTGATTTCTATTATACATTCTTGTAAGGAAAACCAGAGGGTTGTGGTCGGTGTAAACAACTATAGGTTCACTTGAAGAACCCAGATACACTTCGAAGAACTGCAAAGCGAGCAACAAGGCCAATGTTTCCTTTTCAATGACAGAATCATTTTGTTGATGTTTATTACATTTTTTTTTAATAGTAACACACTACTGTGGATCGACTCCACAGCCCCAGCTCCCACAGCACTTGCATCCACTTCCAGTTTAAAAGACCGTTCAAAATTTGGGGCATCGGAGCCAAAAAAGAATTTTCTTCCTACCTCATTTCATTTCTGAGTTATTGCATATCAAATATGAAATATTTGAAATATGAAATGAGCAAACGTTAATTTTTTATGTATTTTTTCAGCGGTTTCTCAGCAAGACATTGTCCGAATTTAATTATATTTTTTATTTAAAAAAGTAAAAAATTATGTTTCAAATGATACCAACCTTTTGACTCTCCTTGCAAGAGATTTGGAGTTATGAGTCATTATTTCTGTGCATGTCAAAAAAAATAAATAAATAAAAATAAAAATTTGTTCCAAATGCTGTAACTTTTGAAAACTTTATCCGATCACCACAAAATTGCTATCATATTTTCTTCCTTTTTTATTCCTTTTTAAATTAGAAATATATGAATTTTTTTCATTTTTTCCAATTTTTTTTTGCTGTTTATTTGCTGTTTCTCAGTATACGAAGGTCCAAATTTAAAAAAAAGTGTGTGTGTGTCACTCAGAAAAAAGAACTCTGAAAATACCCTTAGGGTTTAAAGGGTTTTTAATCACGCGGTTTGTTGGGGATCTGTGCCATTGGCTGATGTGTCGGTAAGGCCCTCACAAGGGATGAGCTAGTTCACACAGTCTCGGCCAACACCCCAGGGCCACACTGCTGCCGCACACAGGCGCAGGTTCCCATCCGACCCGGATCCAGCCAATCATGTTAAGTGGTAAACCTTGGGATAAGCAGAGAGACAAAAATTAGCGTAGACGCCATTCTTCTTCTGATGTAACGAGTACATCTGGTGTTACAGGAAGTGTTCCCGGTTCCGGCTGACCTAATCTATGCAGCCTAACAATCCTTTAACGGATATGAAAACAAAAATTGATAATGTGTCGTGTATGTCAGGTTAAATAAATGCGTTTTTAGTCTAGATTTTAGTCTGACAGAGTGTATCTGCTTCCCGAACAATTCTAGGAAGATCGTTCCAGAGTTTAGGTGCCAAATAGGAAAAGGATCTACCGCCAGTGGTCGATTTTGATATTCTTGGTATTAACAACTGGCCAGAATTCTGAGATCGTAATAGACACGAAGGACTATAATGCATTGAGAGCTCACTCAGGTACTGGGGAGCTAAGCCATTTAGTGCTTTGCAAGTAATTAGCAAGATTTTAAAATCTATACAATGTTTAATAGGGAGCCAGTGCAGTTTTGACAGAACCGGGCTAATATGGTCATACTTCCTGGTTCTAGTAAGGACTCTAGCAGCTGCGTTTTGGACCAGCTGTAATTTGTTTATCAAGCGAGCAGGGCAACCACCCAGTAGAGCGTTACAGTAATCTAGTCTCGAGGTCATAAACGCATGAACTAGCTGTTCCGCATTTGTCATTGAGAGCATATGTCGTAGTTTAGATATATTTTTAAGATGGAAGAATGCGGTTTTACATATGCTAGAAATGTGGCTTTCAAATGAAAGATTGGTATCAAAGAGCAAACCCAGGTTCCTAACTGACAAAGACGACTTAACAGAGCAGCCATCAAGTGTTAGACAGTATTCTAGGTTATTATGTGCTGAAGTTTTTGGTCCAATAATTAGAATCTCTGTTATTTCTTAATTTAGTAGTAGGAAAGTACTAGTTATCTAATTTTACGCATTCTGTTAATTTTGAGAATTGGTAGGTTTCGTCAGGGCGCGAGGAAATATAGAGCTGAGTATCATCAGCGTAACAGTGAAAACTAATGCCATGCTTCCTAATGACATCTCCAAAGGGTCGCATGTACAGAGTAAAATGTTCCTAGTACTGAGCCTTGTGGTACTCCATATTGAACTTGTGATCGAAATGACATCTCTTCGTTTACTACTACAAACTGATAACGGTCAGATAAGTATGATTTGAACCATGCCAATGCAATTCCACTAATTCCAACATAATTTTCTAGTCTATTCAAAAGAATGTTGTGTTCGATAGTGTCAAAAGCAGCACTGAGGTCTAGTCACACTAATAGAGAGATACAACCAATAGACTAGAAAATAGGTGGCAATTTTGCGCTAATTGGTTAGTACTAAGCCTATGTACAAACCAGTCACTACATTCTACTTATGATTACAGTGCTTTTGGGACACGCAGTCCAGTACTGTACCAAGAAAAAAGAAAAGTGAAAAAAAAGAAGACTATGACCACTTATTTTTTCAAATGATAAACATCATGGGGATTCTGCAAGGAGGATCAAAACTTGCCCTCAAACTGTATGTAGATGACTATCAAAACATGGCTATATAATTGTTAATTATATAGAGCTACGTTAAGTTTTGAAATTGTTATTTTTAAAAGTGAGCTACCATTTACCTTTACATCTTCCATGGTTAGTGAAGTGAAATATTTAATCATTACATAATTAACATAGTATTCATTGACGGACTAAAGTTCTCTATGTGTTATGTTTGATGTATAACTTTAGTGCTGTTTAAGTTGTTTTAATAAGCTCAGCTCATGACTGAAAGGTTCTGTAAACAGAGGTTCTGTCACCACTGGAGCTTAATGCTCAGTTTCTTCGAGGCAATATGAGCTTTGAATGACATTAATGAGTATAAAATCAGCAAATTGCTAAGGATATGCAAAGACAGGTCTGACACTTCACTATAATTCTTAAGGTAATGAGGCTAAATTATTTTACACAAGTTATCCACATTAATTTTAGAATTACTATTTACTCAATTTAAGTGAACAAGTGTTTCTTTGTAGAATACTGAGTAAATCAGTTGATTCTGGTCTCACAGACCACATCATATCTCAGCTCTTCAAAAGCTCTAAAAAGAAAGTAAAATCTGTTAACTTAAAAAAAATTACAATATGGCTCAATATATGTAGTAAGTTAGTTGAATGTGCAGGCTATGTAATTATTTTACGTTGATTATGAATTGATTGATCTCACTTTTTATCCATCAGTTAAACTCTCCATATTTTGTTAGATCAGGGGTTCTCAACTCTGTCCCTCGAAGCCCACTTTCCTGTGTTTAGCTCCAACCTTGATCAAATTAACCTGCTCATAACTTTCAAGTAATCCTGAAGACCTTGATTAGGTTGTTCAGGTTTGTTTGATTAGGGTTGGAGCAAAACAGAGTTGAGAACCCCTGTTTTAGATCATTCAATGCTACAAAAACTGAATTACGCAGTGGAAACGTGATGGTCCAATTCTCTTTTAGTTGCAATGAAAGCAAACGTGTGGTAACACTTTAGCTTAGGGTGCAATTCTCACTATTAACTAGTTGCTTATCAGCACTTATATTACTAGGGTATTAGCAATTTATTAGTACTTATAAAGCACATATTAATGCCTTATTCTGCATTACCATATCCTACCCAATACCTAAACTACATTACTAACTGTTAACAAGCAGTAAGTAGGTGTTCTGTAAGGACCACTATCGTCAAAGATGATTGGCAATTGCATAGAGTTTGGACTGGTGGTATGATTGCGTTCTGGGCGAGAACTCCCTGCACATCCATGCAGCCTGGCATGGATAAGAGAAGGGAGAGCAGCGATAACCCCCCATAGGGTAAACAAAACTGAACCAACATAAATGTATTGCACATATTATTACAATGTTCAATAATTTAATATACAACATAATTTGAGAAATTAGTTTGATTCAAAGGGGAATCAAAATGAGAGGAGGAGGGTAATTAACTCCTGAGGAACGCAATAGCTGTAGATACTGAGGGAGCTTATATGCGCATGCTTTGATAGGCAACGTATTCCTATTGGTTGATGGGAGTCACCTGAGAGTCAGCTGATGCGAGCTTAACTGATGTGACCTGCCAGAACTAACACTGCTCTTGATTTCTGTCAGGACCACTATCGTCAAAGATGATTGACAATTGCATAGAGTTTGGATTGGCAGTTGGTTCTGTTCTGGGCAAGAACTTCCTGCACATTCATGCAGCCTAGCTTGGGTAAGAGCAGGGAGAGAAGCGATAACTCCTCAAAACAAAACCATATGCTGACATCCCCCAAGCATCCTTTAAGCAATACCGTTGCCAATAACTGGAAAGCCTTAAGCATGTTGCCAATACCTGATGAGCTTAAGAAACAAGCATATTTCATGAATGGCATGAAAATTGAGTTATCAAAATGAATCAGCACTGTTTGCTTATGGTTTGTACACGCAGTCCAAGTGCTACTACCACCTGCTGGTGTTGACAGTTATTCCTCTCATGCAGGTGCAGATATGAATGCTTGTTGACTGTAGTCTTTTGGTAAAGCTTCTTCTGTGCAAGTTGTCTTTAATAATCTTTAGTCAAAACGTGAAGATGGCTTCCCTTCTGGAACAGTGTTCCTTCTCTGATGCATCAGTTGATTACTAATGCAAAACATCCTTAATTGCTCCCCTGCAACAGACAAACTGCTGTGAGCTAGAGATGAGAGATTGAGATTTCTTCTTCAATATCCTCTTCACTTGGAAATACATCACAGTACTGAAGTAATGTGGGTGACAATTTCCGGTTGACTCAGACTTTAAGCAACAAAATGTCACCAACAACAGCTGGATGGTTTAATGCAATAAGCGTCATACTGATACCTATACATATTTAAGCAGGGATATATGCATTGCATAAAATTCCAAAATTACTGGAATATAGAATATATACTGGAATATAATATCTTTGATGTGTACTTGCAATACCCCAAATGTTTCAACAAGTTGAAGTCAAGAGAAATCCACGATTTTAACCAGTGGAGTGGTCCGTATCATTGTTTCACCTGTCAATGTCGTCATTTATCCTTGTTATCCTTGGTGGTCGGATTGCTCTTGTAGATCCAAGAAAACAACGGATACTGAACGAATACATCCTGATGCTAGCAACAAATATTGAGCACAAATTATGGGGGAAGCATCACCCTAAGCTGGAGCAAGCACAAACATATTTAGCCAAGTTTAAACATGGAATGTGGTAGGGTTCCTGGAATTGATAGACTTCCAGTTGAATTTTATAAGTCTTATTGGAATATAATAGGAGAAAATTTATTGGAAGTTCTAAATAACAGTTTATTTGAAGGAAGTCTACCTTTAAACTGTCGAAGAGCAGTTCTCACTCTTTTACCTAAAAAAGGTGATTTAACTAGTATAACAAGTTGGCGACCTGTATCCTTGTTATGTTGCGTTTATAAAATACTTTCTAAAGTGTTAGCAACAAGACTTGGAAAGGTTTTGGAAGAGGATATACATCCAGACCAGTCTTATTGCATAACCGGCAGGTCAATATTTGAAAATGTTTCACTAATTAGAGATATTTTTTAAGTTGTTAAAATATATGATTTGAACGTAGGCTTGATTTCCATTGATCAAGAGAAAGCGTTTGATCGTGTTGAACATGATTATTTATGGGAAGTTTTGAAAGCATTTGGTTTTAGTTTAGCTTTTAGTAATAAAATCAAAACTTTGTACAGTGACATTGAGGGTGTGTTGAAGTTCAATGGTGGTTTATGCACTCCTTTTAAGGATAATTGTGGGATCAGACAAGGTTATGCATTAGCAGTAGAACCTTTTTTACATAAATTGAGGAAAGAGCTGGTTGGTTTAAATATTCCAAAATGTGACAATATGCTGATGACATTGTTGTAATGATTGAAGGCCATAAAGATGTACAAAGTGTAATAAGAGTATCCAGTGAGTTTGAATCCATTTCTTCTGCAAAAATCAATTGGAAAAAAAGTGATGCAGTGATGCTTGGAAGATAAAATACCAGATCTGCCAGGTGGTTTAATATCGAAAAGGAATAGTTTTAAATATTTGGGATATGAAGCTATTGTACAGATGAATTGGGAAGGAGTCATTGAAAAGATAAAGGGTCGATTAGAAAGGTGGAGGTGGCTTAAATCTACAAAGTCTCATAGAGGAAGGGAAATTATAGTAAATAATTTGGTTGCATCTTTTTTGTGGCGTCGGTTGGCTTGTGTCGATACACCAACCTATTTGTTGGTAAAGATACAATCAATTTTTATAGAGTTCTTTTGGGAGAAATTGCATTGGGTAATACACAATATTTTGTATTTATCAAAAGAGGAAGGTGGACAAGGACTGGTGAGTCCAATGTGAGTTTTCTCACCACAAACTCTTTATTTTGGTTGCTGGAAGAGCCACTGATAAACGGTGCAAGACTGGATGTAATAAGCACAAGCAGCACAATTACTAAACTCTTTATTTGAGCTGGAATCACAGTGTTTTGTATTTCTGCTTTTTTTCTGTACTGCTTGTGTGAAGATTAAATCAGTTCGAACAGTGACTCAATTATTACACAAAGCGAAATCTGTTCTCACATCAGAGGAAGCTAATATGCTCAAAGACTACTGTGAAAGACTTACTTTTCATAATGATATGGATTCCTTTCCAAAATTGTTTTTATCCCCCAATTTAAATGATCATTCTGGGATTTTTCGGGAATTAAAGAGTATATGTTTGGATTTTAATTATGTTAATGGAAAAGAGTTGTACAAGGCATGTGTGAAATTTAACAAAATAGGTTTGCATCAAAAAATTGATACACCTTGGCGTAATGTTTGGCGTTATATAAATCACCATTGACCCAAAAAAACAGCTGACATTCGTTGGAGGGTTTTACATGGAATAATCGCAGTTAATGCTTTTGTTTCTATTTTAAATCGTGATTCAAGATTGTTCTGAAAAAGAGGCTGTTTTTCATTGTTTTATGTATTGTTTTAGGCTGAAACGTTTGGAATGTTAAAAGAAACATTTTCAGTTGTTTTAAGAAAGTTTTTTCTGAACAAATTAAAATTTTTGGTTTTAAATATGTGAAGACCAGTGGTGGTGAATGTCAGTTGTTAAATTTTGTATTTGGAGAAGCGAAAATGGCTATATACATTAGTACGAGAAATCATTAAGGAATGACAGTGTTGTTGATTTTCGATTTTATAAAGTAATGTATAATTGAATGAAGTTTGAATTTATATGGTGTTACAGAGGAGCTTTATGCTCAGTTGTGAATGTCTCTGTGTCTCTCTCTCTCATTATAAAACATGTGCTAACCAGTTTTGATTTGGTATTAACTTTGATGTGCAATATAACTTCCTACTGCAATATAATATCGTCAAACTACAGCAACGCTCTCCCACATATTTTGCTACTATAACTGCACTTATTTACATAGTAGCAATGGTGGTAATAGACAAGAAATGTTTTCTACCATCTTGCTGATAACGTTTATTTACTCATTCGGCAACCCTGAAGCCTAAACCACTGTAAGAGAACCACCCTTACAAATATAATATAGTCAATGATAAAGTGTATAATACTGTCAATAAACCATATATAACTGTATATATTTTTTGCTGAATTTTCTTTTTATTATAATAGGTGCTCTTCAACTGTGAGTGACAGAATCTAAAACAAAAATCCAGAAAATCACATTGTATCATTTTTAAATAATTAATTTGCATTTTATTGGATAAATATTTGATCACCTACCGACCAGTAAGAATTCTGGCTCTCACAGACCTGTTAGTTATTCTTTAAGAAGCCCCCCTGTTATCCACACTTTACCTGTATTAACTGCACCTGTTTGAACTCGTTACTTGTATAAAAGACACCTGTCCACACACTCAATCAAACAGACTCCAACCTCTCCACAATGGCCAAGACCAGAGGGCTGTGAAAGGACATCAGGGATAAAATTGATGGGCTACAGGACAATAGGCAAGCAGCTTGGTGAGAAGGCAACAACTGTTGGCGCAATTATTAGAAAATAGAAGAAGTTCAAGATCAATCTGCCTCGGTCTGGGGCACCATGCAAGATCGAACCTCGTGGGGCAACAATAATCACGAGGAAGGTGAGGGATCATGGGATCATGACGTGAAGAGAGCTGGGACCACAGTCTCAAAGAAAACCATTAGTAACACACTACGCTGTCATGGATTAAAATCCTGCATCGCACACAAGGTCCCCCTGCTCAAGCCAGCGCATGTTCAGGCCCGTCTGAAGTTTGCCAATGACCATCTAGATGATCCAGAGGAGGAATGGGAGAAGGTCATGTGGTCTGATGAGACAAAAATAGAGCTTTTTGGTCTAAACTCCACTTTCCATGTTTGGAGGAAGAAGGAGGATGAGTACAACCCCAAGAACACCATCCCAACCATGAAGCATGGAGGTGGAAACATCATTCTTTGGGGATGCTGTTCTGCAAAAGAGACAGCGCGACTGTATTGAGTTGAGGATGGAAAGGACAATGCATCGCGAGATCTTCCCTCAGTAAGAGCATTGAAGATGGGTCGTGGCTGGGTCTTCCAGCATGACAACGACGCGAAACACACAGCCAGGGCAACTAAGGAGTGGTTCCGTAAGAAGCATCTCAAGGTCCTGGAGTGGCCTAGCCAGTCTCCAGACCTGAACCCGATAAAAAATCTTTGGAGGGAGCCGAAAGTCCTTATTGCCCAGCAGACAGGGAACGTTGCCCTGCACAACAAGGCGGCGCCATTGACGTACGATCCAGAGGCCAATGAGGCGTCTATGTATTTTACTATGTCTATGGGCCTTACAATCAAGTGAAGCCGGGAAAACACCAAGCCGACGCTGACGAACTAATGGCGATGAAAGCAGACTGCAGGGTTGGTTCATTTTGGCAGCTTCTGGGTCCAAAGTTGCCCTGAAACACCAAACTGACACTCGACACCAGCGTATAAAGGAAATAACTGTCTATTTAAGTAGATATATTTGTCAATATTTGTCATTCAAAAAGGGAAAGCGAAACTAAGATTACATGTATACAAACCATGAACAAAGCAGCACTTGTTTACCATTTTGAAAATCAATCATGCAGATCACATTCTTTATTCCACTCGTAAAATTAGTGCCGTCATGACTTCTTTGCTGGCTTACATAACTTTTTCTTACATTAGCATGAACTGACTCGTTTGCTATACTGAACAGCCAATCAGAGTTCTCTATCTCAGCGATGGCAATATGTTGAATCGGCTGAAAAACACCCGATGAGGACCAACTTCAGCCGACGGTGTGGAACACACTGAGAAAACTTAGTCGGTCGATGAACAAAAACTGTCCAACAGTTGTTAAGTTTGTTAGTAATAATAGTTAATAGTGCTCAGCAAAATTGAGCACCTGTGACGGTTGAATTTGTAGAGAATATTTTAATAAAATCATTGAGAAAATGTATTAGGAGTTGCAAATTTGTAGTTCTCTTTTCTCCCTCACAAATACAACAGTTACATTCATACGTGTACACAACATACAAATCCTATTCTACAAAAAACAAAACTCAGACTCAAATTTTTGTAGATCGTTCAAAGTAAAGTAAAGTTTGTAATGAAAAAAAAATCCAATCATCCATAAAAATGACTTACATCCCTCTCTAACAGTCTTACATATTGATTGTAAAATAGTAGCATTTATAATAAATAATTTTAATTTCTTGCCAAAACTGCAATTCTACAGTGCAAGGCAATTTCGGGGTGGTGCCGGGTTATTACTGATTGATTAATAGTGACAAGAACATCCTTATCACTGAATAGAGCACGTGTGTGAGTGGGATCTCACATACTGATGTCATATGGGAGATCTTGCATATCAGTTCAAATAATGCTATTCATTCCATTGTGTGAATATGAAATGCGGGAGACCAGAAACGCAAGCTTATGCAAAAAGTTTGGTTTGGTGATGGTACCTGTGACTTCACATCACACAAGTGTAAAGATGTAATGGATCCCACTGGAGGCAAGTTGTAGTTTTAACCCAAGTGCAGTTTCTTAATCCAACATAAATCCAACACACAATAAAATCTTGATATGGCATGGTTTGGCATAAACAGAGCAAGAGCCCTCACCACAGTGGTACAGGGAACACAATCTACAATCATCAACCACGACTGTTGCAGTGTCCGAAGAAATTTTGCATGCTCAAAGTCTAGCGTGTTTGCAGCTTAAATGTGAGAAAATGAATTTTTTAGTTTGTGATTTGTAGAATAGGACTTGTGCAACACTAGGAAAGAATTTGAAAAAGGCATAACTGTAGTGTTGTTTGTGAGAGACAACATCTCAGAATTCTGGCCAGTTGTTAATTTCTCGAATATCAAAATCAGGCAGTAGATCCTTTTCCTATTTGACATCTAAACTCTGGAACGATCTTCCTAGCATTGTTCGGGAAGCAGACACACTCTGTCAGTTTAAATCTAGACTAAAAACGCATCTATTTAACCTGGCATACACATGACGCACTATGAACTTTTGTCTTCATATCCGTTAAAGGATTGTTAGGCTGCATAGATCAGATCAGCCGGAACCGGGAACACTTCCTATAACTCCAGATGTACTCGTTACATCAGAAGAAGAATGGCGTCTACGCGAATTTTTGTCTCTCTGCTTATCCCGAGGTTTACCACTTAACATGATTGGCTGGATCCGGGCCATGTCCGGGTCGGACGGGGAACCTGTGCCTGTGTGTGGCAGCAATGTGGCCCTGTGGTGTCGGCGGAGACTGTGTGAACTAGCTCATCCTTTGTTAAGACCTTACCGACTCATCAGCCAGTGGCACATATCCCAACAAACCGTCCCATACCGGCGTGATCAAAAAGATCTTAAACTAGATGGAACTAGATTAAATATTTTGACTGTTGCGATTCCAAATCGGTTTAACGACCTATTTACATTCAATATCAGACAGGTCTTCGATGTCATTAAAGGAGTCTTCTTCATCTAGTGGAGCTGGATTTACACCTACAACTCCAGATTGACCCTGTCGAACACAGTCTAGGTCATCAGCATCAGATATTTCAGACTCTGAATCATTTCCTCATTTTCCTCATCCTGTTCTGTATGCAGCATCTCTACAACCATTTCAGCCATTTTAGTATGGACTAGCCTTACCAACACTCTAGATAAAGAAATTCAAAAGCACAAGAATATTTTCAAATGTACCTCAAACCGTTGATCAAGTATATACTTATTATATATTGTCACTGTCGGACAGAAACCTTGTATGTCCAAAACTGTTACTTTTTAGGAATACTGACAGACATAAAATGTGACCAAGAGCATGAATTTATGACAAAGAATAAAACGAAATGACAAAATATAATATATAGCCTTTTATGTGATATATAATAAGACTTACATGCGGTAAATATACAAAAGCTGCCGCGTTGAGTTGTAAAATGTGTGGCAGGTGTATAGTTTTAAAAATTTGCAAGTAGATACTTCTATATAGATTTTTGCAATTTCTATATAGGTCATTTTTGACCCATGTGTACACAAAAACTATGTTTGTTTATAAAGTAAGAAAAGAAAAATAAACAATGATTTGTGCAAATCAAAAACAAGATATTTAATGAATACCTGGAATAAATAAATGATAAAAATACATTTCTTTCAAAGATTCAACAAAGACTCACTCCGACATGACATAGGGAATGAATACGGGTCATTACAGTCCCATGTTATGCATTAGAAGGGGTTTGCACATCTTAAGCATCAAGGGGTTAAACTAAGACGATATCAGACAATGAAACACAAGAAACAGAGAGCTTCAATACACAGGATGATTGACTGAAACAGAACAGGTGTTAAGAACCAGGGAGACTAATAATGATCAGGAACACAGGCAAAACGCTAACAGAAAATTAATATAAAACGGGAACGAGACAGGGGGGTATTCCAGAAAGCAGGTTATGTGACATAAATGTTTGAGGATAAGTATATGGATAACCTCAACTTTCGGTTCCAAAACCAGGCAACTTTCAAAGTAAGTAAGTACTGAGTAGTACAAATAGCAACCGACTCCGGAGCTGGTTCTCGTCAAGTTTACTTCAGAGGTGTAACTCTGCCTGAGTATCGGGCAAGTGTTCACTGTTGGCCAGAAGAGAACTGGCCCCCTGACTAAGCCTGGTTTCTCCCAAGGTTTTGTATTGTATTGTATTGGTTCCTTGCCGCTGTTGCCTTTGGCTTGCTTAAGTTGGGGACACTTGCTTGATATTCAGCAGTGTTTTTGATACGCCTGCATTGGCGCCGTTGTATGCGAACTGAGCTGAGCCGGACGATTACGTCACTGTTTTCTCCAGTGCTGATATACCTAAATTAACTAGACCAATAACTACTGATATTTGTAACGGAATGAATCGATAATATATAGAATAAGCTGCACAATGACATCATTTTCTTTGGGAGCTGCTGTGCAGCCAAAAATGATTTGCCGATTATTAATATAAAGCTGCTGAATTTGCATTGTAAAAAGCGCTATATACAGTTGTGTTCAAAATTATTCAACCCCCACTGAAATTGATTGTTTTGGCCGGTTTGACATTGATTTTGATCATTCAGTCATCCTGCTTACAATTAAATCAAAGAGGCACGTGTAGGTCAGACAAATATAACATAACATTTATAATGAAATAACCACAAATGTCTTTTCTCTGCTCACATCATTATCAGTTTTATTCAACCCCCAAGTGACATTCAATCTTAATACTTAGTACAACATCCTTTTACAGTTATAACAGCTTTTAAACGTGAAGCATAGCTTGACACAAGTGTCTTGCAGCGAGCTACGGGTATCTTCGCCCATTCATCATGGGCAAAAGCCTCCAGTTCAGTCACATTCTTAGGCTTGCGCACTGCAACTGCTTTCTTTAAGTCCCACCAGAGGTTCTCAATCGGATTTAAGTCTGGTGACTGCGATGGCCATTTCAAAATGTTCCAGCCTTTAATCTGCAACCATGCTCTAGTGGACTTGGAGGTATGCTTGGGATCATTGTCCTGTTGAAAGGTCCAACGTCTCCCAAGCCTCAGGTTTGTGACGGACTGCATCACATTGTCCTCCAATATCTCCTGGTACTGAAGAGAATTCATGGTACCTTGCACACACTGAAGCTTCCCAGTACCTGCAGAAGCAAAACAGCCCCAAAGCATGATTGACCCCCCGCCATGCTTCACAGTAGGCAAGGTGTTCTTTTCTTCATAGGCCTTGTTCTTCCTCCTCCAAACATAGCGTTGATCCATGGGTCCAAACAGTTCTAATTTTGTTTCATCAGTCCACAGAACACTATCCCAAAACTTCTGTGGTTTGTCCACATGACTTTTGGCATACTGCAGTCGACTCTTCTTATTCTTTGGAGACAGCAAGGGGGTGCGCCTGGGAGTTCTGGCATGGAGGCCTTCATTACGCAGGGTGCGCCGTATTGTCTGAGCAGAAACTTCAGTACCTACATCTGACAAATCTTTTCTCAGTTCCTCAGCAGTCACACGGGGACTTTTCTCCACTCTACGCTTCAGGTAGCGCACAGCAGTCGAAGTCAGCATCTTCTTTCTGCCACGACCAGGTAGCGTTTCAACAGTGCCCTTTGCCTTGAATTTGCGAATGATGCTTCCTATGGTGTCTCTTGGTATGTTTAACATCTTTGCAATCTTCTTATAGCCATTGCCCTTCCTGTGAAGAGTAATCACCTCTTCTCTTGTCTTCCTGGACCATTCTCTTGACTTCACCATGTTTGTAACCACACCAGTAAATGTCTAGAAGGAGCTGAGTATCACAGTCATTTTAAAGCTGCCTAATTGGTGCTTATTAGGCTTTATTGCTGCTCCCTGACATCCACAGGTGCTTTCAATACCTGATTGAAAACACTTCAATGGACCTCTGTTCTTCAGAGTGGTAGTCTTTAAGGGGTTGAATAATTGTGTCAATGAAGAATTCACAAAAGAAACATTTACTACTGTATTACAAAACCAATTGATGTCATTTTAGTTGCATATGCTTCTTTAAGAAGTCCTTGTAGGATTTCATTCTGAATTCAATTACAAATGTACTCTAAATTCTCTAAAACCATTTACAGCATTGGGGGGTTGAATAATTTTGAACACAACTGTAAGTAAAGGTGACTTGACTTGACTTGAGAGACAGCGAGAGAGCGAGTTGGCTTGCACAGTGACGTGTGTTATACCTTTCAGTCTGCTTCTCTCTCATTCCCTTTTCGCTTGCTGCTACCGCAGTATAGTCAGAGGCAGGTTTGGTGTCAGAAGTGAGTGATGCTGTGGTATCGGTGTGCGTAGTCTTCGCCCCATTAAGAGCTGCGCAGGAATGTAGCCATTCGCCAGCGGTGCTGTTCTGTAAACCAGTATTGCCAAGTAGGGGTCTTTTGCTTTACTGAGCAGATTTTTTGCCGTCTGAATATGACATTCAGCTTCTCCATTGCTATGGGCAAATCTCGGGCTACTGGTGATAATGACTGAAACCATAGTCTGCTGCAAAGCTTGCAAACGTCTGACTGGAAAATCTCTTTGTAACAAAGTTCGTAAATATGGGAAGAAGGAGGCGGGAACCGGCGAACATTCAACACATTTCATAAATAAATAAACCAACAATAAACCAAAAAGTATAAGGGCGGCAGTTCCTCACGGCGACTGCCGCCCACACAAACTAAATCACACTCAACATAAAATCCTAGGCCTGGTCCTCTCTCGTCCTTCCCTGTCGTCGCTCCTCCTTTATGCTTCCGGAGCTCCTCCGTGAAGGACTCGAGACCGGTGCGCCGAGCACCTGAAGCTCGTTAACACTCGCGTCACCGGCCTCGCGCCGCTCCCTCACGGCTCTCGCCCGCCCTGCTCGTCACACTCTTACTGCAACGTAAATTGTTTTACATACTACTAATATACAGCGTCGACTGTGGTCCAACATGCAGTTGCACGGAGTGCAAAATAATTTGCCCCCACTGTCATGTAACACCCTGGGAAACTGCTTCGCGCTGTCTTTTGCGCTTATTTTTGTTGGCAAATGAGAATGATTTTTTATTATTATTATGTTGGCTTGAGAAAGCCAACATACTGTTCTACTTATTATTCTTATTATTGTTCTGTTCCTAAAATTCTGACTGCTACTCCTCCTAGAGCTTCAGTGCCCCAAGTCCCAAACTTGCCACAGACGTAAATATAGGTCTCTTTAAGAGGGAGGGGCTGGGAAGAGAGACCCGTATGGGGAAAAGTTCAGTGAATAAAGAAATGGCAAGTGCGTTAGCACATTGAATGAGCCTGATCTCTTAAGTTAAATAACATGACACACATAAGATTGAAACGCTTTCATTAAACATGACTAAAACACAGGATTGCCTTATTCTGTGTAAGAACCCACGTCATCTCAAAGAAGGACGCTAAACTGTCATTATGAAGTGAGTTTGGAGTAAAAACATGTTATTAAATGCCTTTTGTTGGACAAGAGGTTAATAATGCTTCTCATGTCTGGAAAGATGTTTAACAATTCCATTTACATTTTCTTTCTCCACACTGTATGCTTTCCAACCATTGCCAGCTCATAATTTAATGCCCCAATCTTAGTCTAGTAATAACCACACCATCTCCTTCCCAATTTTATATTTATTGAATTTTTCACTGTTGGCTGAAGTGAAAAAAAAAAATCTGCCTTTATTCCCTTCCTGCTCTTTCTGCCATAGTTTTGTTGTTCCTTGCTGAATAATAATTTTATACTCATCCCTTCCATAAATTACTTCCAATTCAATTTCATTCCTGTATACAGCTTTTTTTTCTTCCTTTCTTTTTTTTTTGCCATATTTAATGCTACTAGCATTCCTACTGTTAAATCTGATCTAGCCTCACTCTTCCTTCCCTTTATTGCCAGTATAGCTGCAGTTGAGTCTGAACATATAACTTCAGGTTAAGTTTCCTCTACCCACCCAAGGGCCCATAAAATTGCCACAAGCTCTGTAGTAATGACCTTTATACACCTCATCTGACACTCTGTACATTTTTAAAATGTGGACTACTTATTCCTATTGCTGCTTTTCTATTTATTTAGTTAATTGAACCATCTGTACTTATCTGTTCATAATCAGTCCAATTACTTTTACTTTTAACACTTGACAATAAGGTTCATTAGTTAAACATTATGTGACGGGTCTCCCTGCTGTGTCGGCCAGTGGGTGTGGCTGGAAGACTCATTTGGTCATTGCCAGAATTGCCTGCACCTGTGCTTTCCTTATAAAAGGGAGTTTGGGTCATGACGAGCACGGCTTAAGAATTGTTTGCCTCTGTTTAGCGTGGTTTGTTTTTTGTTTATTTTGGTTTTACTTTGAATTTGGTTCTGTCTGACATTTTTGCCATCATGTGTCAGACAGGAGTTGGAGTTCATTTTTGTATTGATTTTCTGTTATTTATATATTTTTTTCTGTATGATTATTTATATATATATTTATATTTATCACGGATTTGAGCTGGTCGTGACAAATAGTTAATGTATTAACTAACATGAACATTTGTTACTGTATTTACGGATCTTCATTACGCTTAGTTAATAAAAGTACAGTTAATTGTTTGTTCATGTTACTTCACAGTGCATTAACTAATGTTAACAATAATTTAATAACGTATTCGTGAATATTTTTCCGTCCCAGTTGGGACTCTAAAATCACGGGACACAGAACACTCCACAAACGACAAACATATTTCACAGGTATTTCATTTACTCAAGTCAACTGATTTCCGTAACTGTCACAAAGTTAATCATACTCGCTCTTCTTTTCCTTTCACTCCTTATTTGAAATGTTAACTGTTTCATCAGCTTTGATTGTGGAATGGCATTGACTCTTGTGTGTCTCGGGACAGATGTGACATATTATGTCAGCTTAGATTGTGAAATGGCATTGGATCTCGTGTGTCTCATGACCGATTGCGTCATGCTAACGTTTGCGTGTATATTTTGAATGAACTATGACTGCGTGCATTCATGGAGTGGAATCATTTTCAGCGATTAAAACCTTAAGTTCTATTCTATCTGTTCTTCATATAAAGAAATCCTATGGTTTCAGAACACCCAAAATGCAACAGTTTTTTGTAATTCTTTAACACTGTTTTTCTGTCATGTGTAGTGATTTTACCTTCGCCCATGCAAGGACGCTATGTAAAATAGAGATTGGTACTCATGTCACTGCTGACGTTGTGATTTTGGAATCACACGTCACTTAAGGTGCGGTTATGAGTACATCAGGTGACCACTTCCCCCTACTCTAGTTCAGGGCACCAGTCAAGGTCTGCTACCTTGGCAATATGAAAACCCTCCCAACAGGAAGCTGTTCAGTAATTTGGAATTAATGTAAAGTGGTCAGCTGATTTATTTGAAAGATTGGTGAGATTCCTAACTTGTGCTGATAATACAGAAAAAGCTCTACAAGGAAGACACACATGTGTAATAAAATACATTTTATTAACAAAAGATAGACAAGAATAACTAACACAACTACTAAATGAATACCATGAATGATAAAGGAATAAGGTGCATATGATACATAAAATACAAGTAATTAAGTTGGATGTGGCTATGGAAGAGTTACGTTTCCTTACGGAAAGATAAACTGTTTCCCTGTGAATAATAAGGTGGAGAACCTTAACTAACATCAGCTATATTACATCTAATGTGAATTAGAAAATCATACACTGATAATATGCAACAATGCCAAGGTCTCTGGAAAGAGGTTTGGTTAAGTGATATTTACGTTCCACGTGGTTGAGTGACGGTGACGTCTTCCACTGGTTGTGCTGGGTGACAATGCAGTGGGGAGAGGAGCCGGAATCTGTTTCAACAGCCTTCTACACGAAGTTCTGCGGGATACTGATCTCCTGGAGCACCGAAGGGTCCTAAAATCTGGAACACGCAGATGAGGCCCTGGTGTAGGTGCAGAAGGTCCTTAACAATCTGGAACATGCAGACGAAGGTACCTTGGACTAAAGGTTTGCTCTCCTGAGCTTCACCTTGTTGCAAGTGTCTCTGTGTGTCTTCTGCCTCTCTGGGCCAGACACTCAGAACTTGATTAATCCGCTTTTGTCTCTCTGGGGTCGTTACGGTCTCGCTGGATGAAAACTGTGAACGTGGTGTTTGTTAATGTCTCTTTCCTCACAGGCTGGAGGCTCAGAATGTGGTCGTCTCTTTTGCTGCCTCACAAGCTCTAGATTCAGATCATGGAATCTGTTGTTGTCTCACTGGACGAACCGGAGACTCAGAACAAGGTGTGTCTGTTGAAATGGTACTTTTATCCCTTTGCAATGAGGAGGAGATTACAATTTGGCGCTTCTCCATTCCAGTGCTGTGATTGGTTGCTGGCATCAGAGGACACACACACAGTGTGGCCCACCCTTCTTTCCCCTGTGGAACTCATTTGCATAAAGCACAAAGATGGAATTCTTTAAACGTGTCTTTAAGATTTACCAATGCATTTCTCACTTACCAAACCACCACCAAAATACCTTTGGCAAACATGATGGAAAAAGACTGAACTGTCATGCATTCATTCATTTATACATTAACAGCTAAATTAGTGTTGCACTACAAATAGCTGTAACCGAGAATACTTATTTCTGTGAATAAGTGTGAAATCAGTGTATGTAGAATACATCAGTTTCAAGGTTTCCAAACATAGTTATGAATGGATTGGGATGATTCTTTGTGATCTCTCTTTGTTTCACCCATTGCTGCTGAGGTCCTGAGGAATTTTTATGGCAGTCACAGCCTAATTTTAGGAAGTAGGCTCTAGGTGGGTGCAGGGCAGAAACTGCATGTGGACCAATGAGAAGTACTGTCATTCCTGGGGTTGGTACCAAGGGTCTTCTTCTAACCCTCTAAGAGATGTCTGGCTATTGTCCTAGCATCTTTATCTGATGGCGTTGGGCAGTTTGTTTATGTTGGTCCACTAAGATCCAATCAATATGTAGCAAACCTTTGTCCACTGTTACTGACATAAACTGGGCCCTGGAATGTGATGTTCCCTACAACATGTTTTTCCAATAATAGTAGGAGTGGGTTTAGGTGCTCCAAAATATCTCTGGAAGTATAAATATTTATAAAATTATTTCTACTTTTACAAATGCAATGAATTAAATGCGTCTTGATCTAATGCATAAGACAATGAAAGCAATGGAGTACCCTGTACGTCGATGCAAAAGGGGTACTTTATAAAGTGACAAAGGAGTCCTGACCAAGCACCAATAAGAGAATGTGGGTTCAGCCTTAATTGAATGAATCAGTGTTTTGAACAAATTGGTAGAGTGAATGAGTGAATCAAATTTGAGATAGCTATTGTATAAAATGTCATTATATCTTAACAGCCTCCCATAAAATGCCCACATCTTTTCTGATTCTGAAAAAATTCATAGTCATTCTAGCGCACTTATTTGAAGGTACGCTTTTCTCAGCCTCCTTAAACGCTTTCAGTTTTGCTTTTTTTTTTTGTTGTTCTATTCCTTCCTTTAAGGTGTTTGGCTTATCAATAGTGAGTGATTACCGGACAGTGGCAAGTGTGAGTTACTTTGGAGAGGTCATTTAAAAACAACTGCATTCTCATTGCGCCTGACAGAGAGATGGGCAGATTAACAGCTGCTGCCACAATAACAGCAGTCAGTTCACCCAGAGGTCAACTCTGTTTATTTGTCTTTATTTCCATTCACATGCTCTCTATCAGTTCTATTTATCACATAATTTTTCTTCCTTAATTCTTGGTTCTGATTTACTTTTTCCATTGCTCTATATTATATTCTCAGTGTCAGTATATGAAGGTAAAATGTCATAATATCTTAATAGCATCCCATGAAATGCCCACGTCTTTTCTGATTCTGAAAAAATTCAGATAAGCTTAGCCTTCATAGTCATTCTAGCTCACTTATTTGAAGGTACGTTTTTATCTGCCTCCTTTAAACACTTTCAGTTTTGGTCATTTTTTTTGTTCTATTCCTTCCTTTAAGGTGTTTGGCCTATCAATAGTGAGTGATTACCGGACAGTGGCAAGTGTGAGTTACTTTGGGGAGGTCATTTAAAAACAACTGCATTCTGATTGCGCCTGACAGAGAGATGGGCAGATTAACAGCTGCTGCCACAATGACCGCAATCAGTTCACCCAGAGGTCAACTCTGTTTATTTGTCTTTATTTCCATTCACACGTACTCTATCAATTCTATTTATCACATAATTTTTCTTCTCCTTAATTCTTGGTTCTGATTTACATTTTCTATTGCTCAGTATGAGAAAAGTGTTTAAGATATGGTTTAATACTCAAGAAAATGAGTCTTGATAGCTTGAAGATAAGCTCAAAAGCTCATCTATGAAAAATTCTGTTTGTGCTTACTGTTCCTGTGGTGCAATGCAAGAAGCTCATCAATTGTTGGTGTTGGAAATATAGTATTCCTGAGGGCTCAGGTGCAGTGCTTGCTGTGTTTACGGTCTTATGGGGGAGTGTTTTGTGCCTTATCTCGCACTGGCCATGAGCTCATCAGCTCTGTTCAATGTGTGTATACATCTATCTATCTATCTATCTATCTATCTATCTATCTATATATATATATATATATATATATATATATATATATATATATATATATATATGTATATATGTATATGTGTATATATATATATATATATATATATATATATATATATATATAGAGAGAGAGAGAGAGAGAGAGAGAGAGAGAGACCCTTTCTCACAGCACATTGATCACAGAAAATTGTCATAAAATTGCCAGAGTACCTTAAATCCACGTCCTGGGATTGATTCCGGGATGGGGACCTAGTAACATTGCCGGGATCAGTCCTAGATCACACCCTGTGTGAACAAAAGCTGCAAACAATGCCATATCGAATGTGTTGTAGTGATCATGATGCTGAAGCTGAGATTGCTCACCAGCTTAAGGAATGGTATGAAATGTGGTAGTTTATGGATGAATCGGAAGAAAAAATACTCGAGAGAGAAATCACAGATCATATGTAAACTTAAAACGCCGCAGAGACATTACACATCACATGTGTGAATGTGTGCGAGAAAATCACTGGCACTGTGAATAAACAAAATCAAACAATCCAGAGACAAATCCCAGGACACATTATCGTGATATTTTCCATAATCTCTGTGTGAAAGGGGTTTAAGTGTGGGAATCTTTGGCTTTTCTACCTTGACCTTCATATGACTATTTTAAAACTATATTAGTTGGTTCAGGTGTGTTTAATTGAGGTTGGAGATAAACTTTGCAGGACAGCAGCCCTCCATGACTGAGTTTGGAGACCTCTTCTTGCAACAGCTGGCTCATAGACATGAAGCAACGATACCTGGACTCTCTTATAATCATTCTTGGGGATTTTAACAAAGTGTGAACTCTCCTGTGAACTGCCAAAATACAGATAACGAGTTACATGTCCCAAAACGGACAGTAATTTACTGGACCACAATAAAGAATGCATATCACTTTGTCCCACATGTAACTCTGGGGCTCTCTGATCACTGTCTAGTTCACCTTATACTAGCTAATACATACACATATCAATCAGGCATAACATTATGACCACCTTCCTAATATAATGTTGGTCCCTTTTTTGCTGCCAAAACAACCCTGACCTGTCGAGGCGTGGACTCCACTAGAGCCCTTAAGGTGTGCTGTGTTATCTGGGACCAAGATGTTGGCAGCAGATCCTTTAAGTCCTGTAAGTTTTTTCGCCAATTTCTTCACTGACAAGACATCTACCATCAGCAGCCAGTTCTCAGCTCTACTCACACAGGAACTCGGGTCATCCACATCCAATAATCTTCTATCTTCCTTCTCTCTTCTCACTGAGGCAGAAGTATCCGAACTTCTCCTCTCCAGTCATCCTACCACCTGCCCTCTAGACCCCATCCCCTCACACCTACTACAACCATCTCTCCCACTCTTTTACCAGCACTATTAACACACACTTTTACACACATTATTAACACGTCTATCCACACAGGCACTTTCCCTACCACATTCAAGCAGGCTCGGGTAACCCCACTTCTTAAAAAAACACACATTAAACACATCACTTGTAGACAGTTACAGACCTGTCTCTCTCCTACCATTTATAGTGACAACACTTGGATGAGTTGTGTTCAACCAGGTGTCATCTTTCCTCACACAGAACAACCATCTGGACGTCAACCAATCTAGATTCAAGAGCAGCCATTCAACCGAGACTGCGCTACTGTCGGTCACGGAAACCCTGCAGATTGCAAAGGCTGATTCCAAATCATCTGTTCTCATTCTGCTGGATCTATCTGCTGCCTTCGACACCGTGAATCATCAAATTCTTCTGTCCACCCTCTTGGCATCTCAAGTACTGCATTTCTTTGGTTTGAGTCCTATCTCACAGGAGGGTCTTTCCGAGTTGCCTGGGGAGGGGAGGTATCCAAAGCTCATCAACTGATCACTGGGGTTCCTCAGGGTTCAGTTCTTGGTCCTCTCCTTTTCTCCATTTATACTACATCACTGGGTCCCATCATACAGGCACATGGTTTCTCCTACCATTGCTAAGCTGATGACACACACTCTACCTGTCCTTCCAACCAGGTGATTCCACAGTAGCTGCACGGATCTCAAGCTGTCTGGCAGACATCTTGACATGGATGGAAGAACATCACCTCCAGCTCAACCTGGCAAAGACTGAGCTTTTAGTCTTCCCTGCCACTCCAATCTACATCATGATTTCAACATCCAGCTAGGTACATCTGCAATTACTCCATCAAATTCGGCTAGAAATTTTGGAGTTATCTTCGATGACCAACTGACCTTCAGAGACCACATCTCAAAGACTGCTCAGTTATGCAGATTTGCACTTCACAACATCAGAAAAATCCGGTCCTTCCTGACTGAGCACGCAACACAACTGCTTGTCCAGGCCCTGGTCATTTCAAAGCTTGATTACTGCAATGCTCTTCTGGCTGGTCTGCCGTCAAGTGCAATCAAACCTCTTCAAATGATCCAGAACGCTGCTGCACGTCTTGTCTGCAACGAGCCAAAGAGAGCCCATGTCACGCCTCTCTACATCTCTATGCACTGGCTACCCCTTGCTGCTCGCATCAAGTTGAATTTTGTTTTTAAAACAATGTTTTAAATGAAATATAAAAAAATTGTCAAAAAAGCTTAGAATGACTTTTCCTTTTGCTTTTAAAGTCACTGCCTCAGTAACTGAAATGACAATTATAGTGACACTGAAGCATATTAACAAAGCTCAATGACTAAACAAAATTTAAAACATATTCCATAAAAGTAAAAACTGTAGCAACTTAAATTTAACTAGGTGTCCTCAAACTCTTTTAAACACCTAGTATTTAACAATTTGGTTGTAAGTGCTGGAATGTGTACCAAACAAAGTCATAACGATTACATCTTCAGATTTTTATGCAGAAACAACAATTAATCAACATTAAGAGTACTCCTCTTTGCTGTAATTATATCATGAGTTCATGATGATGTATCGCTGTATCGATATTCTGAGCACAGCCCTAGTCTTTATGCAGCTAACGACCTCAAACAGGTGCATCTAATTTAGGATAATAAATGGAGTGGAGGAGGACATTTTAAAGGCAGACTAACAGGTCTTTGAGGGTCAGAATTCTAGCTGATAGACAGGTGTTCAAATACTTATTTGCAGCTGTATCATACAAATAAATAGTTAAAAAAATCATACATTGTGATTTCTGGATTTTTTTTTTAGATTATGTCTCTCACAGTGGACATACACCTACGATGACAATTTCAGACCCCTCCATGATTTCTAAGTGGGAGAACTTGCAAAATAGCAGGGTGTTCAAATACTTATTTTCCTCACTGTATATGGTAGAACCATCACTTCTACCACTTAAAATTGCTTTATATATAATCTTCCTGATCAGTTTAATCATCTTAGCAAACCAGACAACTTAGAAGAACTCGATGTTCCAAAAGAAACTATTGACGCTCTCTTTTCCAACACTCTATAGGTATAACTGGAGGAAGAATTGTCTAAACTTGTTAAATCATCGACATCAACAACATGTATGTTAGACCCTATACCGACTAAGCTATTGAAAGAGATGCTTCCAGAGGTCATAGATCCTCTTCTTAAGATCATAATATCATCTTTATCACTAGGTTACGTACCTAAAAAAATTTTAAGCCGGCTATTATCAAACCAGGCCAATCTCCAATCTACCTTTTCTGTCAAAAATACTAGAAATAGCAATATCATCGCTACTGTGTTCCTACTTGGAAACAAATGGTATCTTTAAGGATACTGAGACTGCTCTCATTAGAGTTACAAATGATTTGCTCTTATCATCAGATCGTGGTTGTATCTCTCTATTAGTCCTACTAGACCTCAGTGCTGCTTTTGACACTATCGACCACAATATTGATTTGAATAGACAAGAAAATTATGTTGGCATTAGTGGAATTGCATTGGCATGGTTCAAATCATACTTATTTGACTGTTATTAGTTTGTAGTAGTAAACGAAGAGATGTCATTTCAATCACAAGTTCAATATTGAGTACCGCAAGTACTAGGACCGTTGCTTTTTACTCTGTACATGCAACCCTTGGGAGATGTCATTAGGAAGCATGACATTAGTTTTCACTGTTACGCTGATGATACTCAGCTCTATATTTCTTTGTGCCCTGATGAAACCTACCAATTCTCAAAATTAACAGAATGCGTAGCTGATATAAAAAATTGGATGACTAGTAATTTCCTACAACTAAATTTAGAAAAAACAGAGATTCTAATTATTGGACTAAAAACTTCAGCACATAAAAATCTAGAATACTGCCTAACACTTGATGGCTGCTCTGTTAAGTCGTCTTCATCAGTTAGGAACCTGGGTTTGCTCTTTGATAATCTTTCATTTGAAAGCCATATTTCTAGCATATGTAAAACTGCATTCTTCCATCTTAAAAATATATCTATGCTTTCTATTCTAATCTATCTATCGTATGCTCTCAATGACAAATGCGGAACAGCAAGTTCATGTGTTTATGACCTCGAGACTAGATTACTGTAATGCTCTACTGGGTGGTTGCCCTGCTCGCTTGATAAACAAATTACAGCTGGTCCAAAACGCAGCTGCTAAAGTCCTTACTAGAACCAGGAAATATGACTATATTAGCCCGGTTCTGTTAAAACTACACTGGCTCCCTATTAAACGTCGTATAGATTTTAAAATCTTGCTAATTACTTACAAAGCACTAAATGGCTTAGCTCCCCAGTACCTGAGTGAGCTCTCAATGCATTATAGTCCTTCGCGTCTATTACGATCTCAGAATTCTGGCCAGTTGTTAATACCTAGAATATCAAAATCAACCGCAGGCGGTAGATCCTTTTCCTATTTGGCACCTAAACTCTGGAACAATCTTCCTAGCATTGTTTGGGAGGCAGACACACTCTGTCAGTTTAAATCTAGACTAAAAACGCATCTATTTAAACTGGCATACACATGACATATTATCAATCTTTGTCTTCATATCCGTTAAAGGATTGTTAGGCTGCATAGATCAGGTCAGCCGGAACCGGGAACACTTCCTATAAAACCAGATGTACTCGTTACATCTGAAGAAGAATGGCGTCCACGCGAATTTTGTCTCTCTGCTTATCCCAAGGTTTACGAATTTACGTGATTGGCTGGATCCAGGGCGTGTCCGGGTTGGATGGGGAACCTGTGCCTGTGTGCGGCAGCAGCGTGGCCCTGGGGTGTCGGCGGAGACTGTGAACTAGCTCATCCCTTGTGAAGGTCTTACCGACTCATCAGCCAGTGGCACAGATCCCCAACAAACCGTCCCATACTGGTGTGATCAAAAAGATCTTAAACTAGATGGAACTGGAATAAATCTTTTGACTGTTGTGACTCCAATCGGACTCATGACCTGTAACTCTGCTTGAGTATCAGGCAAGTCTTCACAGTTGGCTAGAGGAGAACTGGCCCCCTGACTGAGCCTGGTTTCTCCCAAGGTTTTTGTTGGAGTTTTGGTTTCTTGCCGCTGTTGCCTTTGGCTTGCTTAAGTTGGGGACACTTGCTTGATATTCAGCAGTGTTTTTGATATGCCTGCATTGGCGCCGTTGTATGCGAACTGAGCTAAGCTGGACGATTACGTCATTGTTTTCTCCAGTGCTGATATACATAAATTAACTAGACTAATAACTACTGAACTTTGCAACAGAATGAATCAATAATCTATAGAATAAGCTGGACAATGACACCATTTTCTTTGGGAGCTGCTGTGCAGCCAAAAATGATTTGCCGATTATTAATGTAAAACTGCTTTGCCACAATTTGCATTGTAAAAAGCGCTATATAAGTGAAGGTGACTTGACTTGACTCAAAAAATTGTGGATCATCCAAATGCTCTTTAGCAAACTTCAGACGGGCCCGGACATGTCCTGGCTTAAGCAGAGGGACACGTCTGGCACTGCAGGATTTGAGTCCCTGGCGACGTAGTGTTACTGATGGTAGCCTTTGTTACTTTGGTCCCGGTCTCTGCAGGTCATTCACTAGGGGGACCCTTGTGGTTCTGGGATTTTTTCTCACCATTCTTGTGATCATTTTGACCCCATGGGGTGAGATCTTGCGTGGAGCCCCAGATCAAGGGAGATTATCAGTGGTCTTGTGTGTCTTCCATTTTCTAATAATTGCTCCCACAGTTGATTTCTTCACACCAAGCTGCTTACATATTGCAGATTCAGTCTTTCCAGCCTGGTGCAGGTCTACAGTTTGTAGGGACTTGATCGATTGCTTCTGTCTGCCTCGCTGCTGAATTGTTTGAGTCTGTTGCTCCATAGCTTTATTTGAATCTATTTATTGTCATTGTTTGCTGTCTACTTTATCTTAACTATATATCTGATATTGTCTTATATTGCCTATCACATTAATTTGACATCGCTAGTTTTTAATCTTTTAACCTGTTGGCTCTCGCCCCTTTTTTGAAAAATCTCAAGAAATGACATACCCAAACTAAAACAGATGCAGTTCATGAACCCTTTGCACTAAAAGCATAAGTATGGTCTCATTTCAAAGCAGACACTTTGCAGTTTATTGTAAAGTTATAATTAATTATTGTCATAATGAAAAAAATAGTTATAAATAGCTTCAAAATTTTGTACAGTTATTAGAAATGTATTTTTATGGGAAATCTTTATGAAAATAAAATTGATGTCAGCCCCTCTGCTATCTGGAAATGCACTCCAGCTGAAGCCACATGTCTGACCATGTTATGTTTCAAATCTGAAGATGATGCGTTTAAAACTCTGAGTTTTATTGAATGTTTTATAAGATCATGTCATGTGATTTTATTTTGAGAAAACTCTAAAATGCTAACTAATGTTTATAGCCTTCTTCCAAGCACCCATTCAGTGGATTGTCTATTCTTTTGTGTTGCAAAACTATCCCAATCAATTCCAATGCACCATTTGCACAATTCACACCTCTCCAGCCTGGTTATGGCTCTAATTATTCATTTCTTTTGTCTCTATTATAAATGCTGACGATGTTCTATTCAAGCAGACTTAATCCCATCATTTCTTTCATCAAACTTCTCACTTCACCTTCTCTGAAACTGTATCAAATGCCCTTCATGGAAAAAAGAATCATTTCAGTGAGTTTTACTTTTGAAAATGCTTTGTTATAACAGATAGGTGGCAGCATGACAGGTGCATGTATTAGCATGTAGCTTAGCACACCATCTAAACATCACAATTTATGAGATTAAAACTAAGTTTTTGCTTCAAATTTACTTTATATTGCAAGTCGAGTGTTTTAAATAAACTTCTGTGATGTGATGTCGGTCTGGATCTAAACAGCGGACCGAAAATACATTATTTTATAGTATTCTGCACAATGAGAAAAGCTATCGCGATTAGCATTGCATTATAAATATAAAGTATTTTGAAAATACCTGACATGGCATGAAGGACACATAGACCATACATCGTCACAATCGTGTATTTATTGTCTTCAAAAGTGTTTATATTATACGTTATCTGCATGTTATAGCGATCTCTGGAAGACTGTGTTAGTTTCTGGTCACATGGTGTGCCTGTTCCTCGTGTGTGTCATTTGTGGACTAAGTGTGCAACGCAGCGCCCTCCTGCTGCAAGTATGAATCAGAAACACAGTACATCACAGTGTGCAGCGCTCGTGATGATTACAACGGCGCTTTTTGGTAAAAAATGAATAAATATTACTCCTCTGTATAAAAATTAGACATAAACATATGAGAATCCATCAATATTTCTCCAAATGTGCATGCATTTGAGCTAAAAGCGCAGAGGGATGTTGTTTTGTCGAGAGTTTTGATGATGATCTCACAGGAGTTTTTTATCAGTGGATGTGGCTGACGCTCATATTTCAAAGAAAAGGTATCGACTCAGTTTTTCACATTCATAACTCCTGACGCATATTAACAAATTACGTTCACTATACGATATTGAGAGTAAAGCAGTGATTAAAAATTTAATCTTGAGTTTTAGATCATTTTAATGACGTATAGTTTGTCATGGTAATTACATTGCATGTAACAGTAAATTTGAGTTAATTTAAAAAAAAAAACGCTGCGGGGCGTGCACGGGGGACTTAAGACTAACAGGTTTTAATCTAAATCACCATCACAACGCGTTAGCACTACGCTAGTTTGTGTTATCCGTGCCCACCGTCATTTCTGTCGCGCTCTCGTTTTCTTCAAAATTCATCAAACATCTGGTAAGTCGGATCGGTCTACAAACACGGTAAGCTATGTCATCTTCTCCTTTCATTGTTACTTGCACTGCCTGTCACATGCATAGTTTAGCTTTTTCTGTCAGCGATGAAGGATTCACATGTCATAAATGTAGGGAAATAGTCAGGCTGACAGAGAAAATCTTAGAATTAGAGACACGCATCCAAACTTTAATTGAGGATAGTAAGAATGCAGGGGCTTCAGATACTGTTTTGGATGCGACTAGCCTAGTGAACTCCGTACATTGTTCGGTTCCGGCTGTAGAGCCCGTGCAGCAGGGCAACTGGGTGACCGTGAGGCGGCCTAGTCGTGTTAAAAAACACCACTCTTCCGTTCCGATTAGAACATCAAACAGGTTCTCCCCACTCAGTGACGCACCCACTGAGAATCCTGTTGAAAGTGCCCTAGTTATTGGCGATTCTATTACACGGAACGTGAAAATAGAGACACCAGCCACCATAGTCACATGTTTGCCGGGAGCCAGAGCGCCTGACATCAAAGCAAATTTAAAAGTGCTGGCTAATGCTAATCGTAAATACTCTAAGATTGTTATTCACGTCGGCGCTAATGATGTCCGACTTCGCCAGTCGGAGATCACCAAAATTAACATTAAAGAGGTGTGTGAAATCGCACGTATGATGTCAGACACTGTAATTTTTTCTGGACCCCTTCCTGCTCGTAGGAGTGATGAGATAATTAGCAGACTATCATCACTCAATGGCTGGCTGTCTAAGTGGTATCCACAGAATAATATAGGTTTCATAGACAATTGGAAAAGTTTTTGGGGCAGACCTGACCTGTTGAAAAGAGATGGTATTCATCCCTCCTGGGGTGGTGCCGCTCTTCTCTCTAGTAATATGGCACTTAGTCTTAGAGCTCAACCTTGACTAACTGGGGCCCAGGTCAGGAAGCAGACAGACTGGCTAAACCGACCGTCTGCTAGCTGTCTCACGTCACAGAATTCAGATAAATCCCAACACATAGAGACTCTTTCACCTAGATATCATCAGATGGAGACTGTGTCTGTACCCCGAACTAATAAATACAGAAAACTTCCAAACCCATTTACGGGTGATAATTTAATTGATGTTCAACAAGTAGTAAACAGAGATTATAAAGATAACAAAATGATAAAGCTTGGGTTGCTGAATATTCGATCCCTTTCTTCAACAGCACTTATTGTAAATGATATTATCACAGAAAATAACCTAGATGTGCTGTGTTTGACAGAAACCTGGCTAAAACCAGACGATTACATTACTTTAAATGAGTCTAGCCCTCAAGGTTACTATTATCGACACGAACCTCGTCAGAAAGGTAAAGGGGGAGGCGTTGCTGTAATCTATAGTAATATCTTCAGTATTACTCAAAAGTCTTTCAAATAAATCTCTTTTGAAGTGATGGTGCTCTATGTAAGTTTATATAATGTTAGTGACAACTCTCATTTGAAATTTGTGTTGGCTACTGTATACAGGCCACCAGGGCACCATACAGATTTTATCAAAGAATTTGCTGATTTTCTATCGGAGTTAGTACTGGCTGTGGATAAAGTCCTTATTGTTGGTGATTTTAATATACATGTAGATAATGAAAAAGACGCTTTGGGATTGGCATTAACAGATATTCTAAGCTCTATTGGAGTTAGACAACACGTGTCAGGACCAACTCATTGTCATAATCATACTCTAGATCTAATATTGTCACATGGAATCAATATTGATGCCGTTGAAATTCTGCAGCAGAGCGATGACGTCTCAGATCATTATCTAGTCTCATGCGTGCTACATTTATCCAAGGCTGGAAAACCACCTGTCTGCCACAAATATGTTAGAACCATCACTTCTACCACTAAAAATTGCTTTATAAATAATCTTCCTGATCAGTTTCATCAACTTAGCAAACCAGACAGCTTAGAAGAACTCGATGTTGCAACAGAAACTATTGACGCTCTCTTTTCGAACACTCTAGACTCTGTCGCTCCTTTGCGCTTAAAAAAGATTAAGGATATTAGTCCAACGCCATGGTATAGCGAGCACACTCGGGCCCTTAAGAGAGCAGCCAGAAAACTGGAGCGCAGCTGGAAGAATTCAAAACTAGAAGTTTTTCGGATTTCATGGAGAGAGAAAATGATGGAGTACAGAAAGGCTGTAAAAACTGCTAGATCTGCTTATTTTTCAAATCTTTTAGAAGAAAATAAACACAACCCTAAATATTTATTTAATACAGTGGCTAAATTAACAAGAAATACAGCCTCAACTTCTGATGTTTCCAAACAGCACAGCAGTAATGACTTTATGAACTTCTTTACTTGCAAGATTGACAACATTAGAGAGAAAATTATAGCCATGCAACTGTCTACTACAGTATCACATCAGACAGTGGGTTGTTGTATCCCTGAGGAAAAATTCCATTCATTCGCTGCTATAGGAAAGGAAGAATTGTCTAAACTTGTTAAATCATCAAAATCTACAACATGTATGTTAGACCCTATACCGACTAAGCTATTGAAAGAGATGCTTCCAGAGGTCATAGATCCTCTTCTTAAGATCATTAATTCATCTTTATCACTAGGTTACGTACCAAAAAATTTTAAGCAGGCTATTATCAAACCTCTTATTAAAAAAACACAGTATCAGGCAGTATCATCTCAGCTTAGTTCCTACTTGGAAAGAAATGGTATTTGTGAGGATTTCCAGTCAGGATTTAGACCGTACCATAGTACTGAGACTGCTCTCATTAGAGTTACAAATGATTTGCTCTTATCATTAGATCATGGTTGTATCTCTCTATTAGTGTTACTAGACCTCAGTGCTGCTTTTGACACAATCGACCACAATATTCTTTTGAATAGACTAGAAAATTATGCTGGAATCAGTGGAATTGCATTGGCATGGTTCAAATCATACTTATCTGACCGTTATCAGTTTGTAGTAGTAAACGAAGAGATGTCATTTCGATCACAAGTTAAATATGGAGTACCACAAGGCTCAGTTCTCGGACCGTTGCTTTTCACTCTGTACATGCTACCCTTGGGAGATGTCATTAGGAAGCATGGCATTAGCTTTCACTGTTACGCTGATGATACTCAGCTCTATATTTCCTCGCGCCCTGACGGAACCTACCAATTCTCAAAATTAACAGAATGCGTAGCTGATATAAAAAATTGGATGACTAGTAATTTCCTACTACTAAATTCAGAAAAAACAGAGATTCTAATTATTGGACCAAAAACTTCAGCACATAAAAACCTAGAATACTGTCTAACACTTGATAGCTGCTCTGTTAAGTCGTCTTCGTCAGTTAGGAACCTGGGTGTGCTCTTTGATACCAATCTTTCATTTGAAAGCCACATTTCTAGCATATGTAAAACCGCATTCTTCCATCTTAAAAATATATCTAAATTGCGACATATGCTCTCAATGACAAATGCGGAACAGCTAGTTCATGCGTTTATGACCTCGAGACTAGATTACTGTAACGCTCTATTGGGTGGTTGCCCTGCTCGCGTGATAAACAAATTACAGCTGGTCCAAAACGCAGCAGTTAGAGTCCTTACTAGAACCAGGAAATATGAACATATTAGCCCGGTTCTGTCAAAACTGCACTGGCTCCCTATTAAACATCGTATAGATTTTAAAATCTTGCTAATTACTTACAAAGCACTAAATGGCTTAGCTCCCCAGTACCTGAGTGAGCTCTTAATGCATTATAGTCCTTCGCGTCTATTACGATCTCAGAATTCTGGCCAGTTGTTAATACCTAGAATATCAAAATCAACCGCAGGCGGTAGATCCTTTTCCTATTTGGCACCTAAACTCTGGAACAATCTTCCTAGCATTGTTCGGGAAGCAGACACACTCTGTCAGTTTAAATCTAGACTAAAAACGCATCTATTTAACCTGGCATACACATGACGCACTATAAACTTTTGTCTTCATATCCGTTAAAGGATTGTTAGGCTGCATAGATCAGGTCAGCCGGAACCGGGAACACTTCCTATAACACCAGATGTACTCGGTACGTCAGAAGAAGAATGGCGTCTACGCTAATTTTTTGTCTCTCTGCTTATCCCGAGGTTTACCAATTAACGTGATTGGCTGGATCTGGGCCGTGTCCGGGTCGGACGGGGAACCTGTGCCTGTGTGCGGCAGCAATGTGGCCCTGTGGTGTCGGCGGAGACTGTCTTAACTAGCTCATCCTTTGTTAAGACCTTACCGACTCATCAGCCAGTGGCACATATCCCAACAAACCGTCCCATACCGGCGTGATCAAAAAGATCTTAAACTAGATTAAATATTTTGACTGTTGCGATTCCAAATCGGTTTAAAGACCTGTAACTCTGCCTGAGTATCGGACAAGTGTTCACTGTTGGCCAGAGGAGAACTGGCCCCCCGACTAAGCCTGGTTTCTCCCGAGGTTTTTTTTCTCCATTTGTTGGAGTTTTGGTTCCTTGCCGCTGTTGCCTTTGGCTTGCTTAAGTTGGGGACACTTGCTTGATATTCAGCAGTGTTTTTGATATGCCTGCATTGGCGCCGTTGTATACAAACTGAGCTGACCCGGACGATTACGTCGCTGTTTTCTGCATTGCTGATATACCTAAATTAAGTAGACTAATAACTATTGATATTTGCAACGGAATGAATCAATAATATATAGAATAAGCTGCACAATGACACCATTTTCTTATTAATGGAAAGCTGCTTTGCCACAATTTGCATTGTAAAAAGCGCTATATAAATAAAGATGACTTGACTTGACTTGACTAACAGTTTTGTTTCTGGTGTCCTTTGACAGCTCTTTGGTCTAGGCCATAGTGGAGTTTGGAGTCTGATTGTTTGAGCTTGTGGACTGATGTCTTTTATACTGATAACGAGTTCAAACGGGTGCCATTAATACAGGTAACGAGTGGAGGACAGAGGAGCCTCTTAAAGAAGAAGTTACAGGTCTGTGAGAGCCAGAAATCTTACTTTTTTGTAGGTGACCAAATACTTATTTTCCACCATAATTTGCAAATAAATTCTTTAAAAATCAGACAATGTGGTTTTCTGGATTTTTTTTCTTTCATTCTGTCTCTCATATCTGAAGTGTACCTATGATGAAAACTACAGGTCTCTCTCATCTTTTTAAGTGGGAGAACCTGCACAATTGGTGGCTGACTAAATACTTTTTTGCCCCACTGTATGTATATATATATATATATATATATATATATATATATATATATAGTATTTATAAATTTAAGTATTTATATATATATATATATATATATATATATATATATAAAAGAATCTCTTTCCTTTCTCTTTTAGGTATTTTCACCCAATAATTTGAGGGTTGTATGTGATAATTGTAAATGAGCTGCAGCACAGAGTTTGTGTGCTGGAAGTGTGGTGTGTATTTTCTCATTTTCTTCACAGTTCTTACTAACCGCCCAAATTCTATCCCATTGTTCAATGCATTAACAACCTTAGCTATTGACTTTATTTTGCAACACTGAGGGAAGCTATTTTCTGTTAATGTGAGAGGCTTCCAATTCATTAGCCACTGTAAGTAAATGACTGGAACAATAACAAACTATTTGTGCTACAAACCAGTGTGCTTCTAATTATGATAAAACATTGAAACAATATGGTAAGAAATTACATTTTGCAATACCAAGCAGCATAATAAGCTGTTTTGTACAGCTAAAAAGAACTGGAAGCAGATGACACCAAATGCTAGACACATTCAATTTCCAAATTGTTTTGCCTACTGTTAAGGTAAAAATATGGTGTATAAGTAAATCTTCATTAGGGCATGTGCACAAGCTTGTAATGAGGGGGTGGAAATCATAGGGCTGACAAAGGCTTTGATTGTAGTGGTGCATTTGGAGCATTATTATCTTTATCCTTAAACACTTATGTTTTGTAGGTCTGTCTTTTTGTAGTCACTCATTGCCAGAAAAAAAAGTACCTTTAGGGGTTCAACAGCATTAGCAAAGGAACACCTTTAACTTGTCTATTCGTACAATAAGGGTAGAAATGGTACCTTTGGTACAAGGAAAGCTACAAGGCTACCTTTGAGGATACTGTACAGATATAACCTAAAGGTACAAATTTTACAGCTTTTTTTCAGTCAATGTTGTATGTATGGAAAGGTTTTGTTAGTTCTTCACAGTGCTCCTAAAAATAGTGGTAAAATTAAAATGCTAAAATTATTTCACCACAAACCCTTCCCTTAACAGTTGAAAAACTGTAATATTTCTACGATATTTTACTAAAATATTATTTTTAAAAAATATTCAATTAATTACAATAAGGGCCATGCACAAGCATTTTATTTACTTATATTTTTGAAACAATTTGAAAAATTAACAGTTTAATAAACAATATTCAAACTCTTACAAAACACTTCTTTTGAGCCAAATTTGAATTTTTACAATCCCCTGGTGAATAAATATACTCTAAATAAAGATTTAATATTTGTAGATTTTTAATAAAAGGCCTTGAGTGACTTGACCCTTTGCAAGTAGTTTGATTGACGGGCGATATAACCAATCATAACCCGAATCCGACATTTTATCCGACAAAGCAGTCAGTTGGTAGATTAACGTTGGTGAACTCAAACTTCAAAAATTGTGTGTACTCTTGTCTTTTCGCGGTTGAAACAGCATTCTTTCTGATGTCCATTAATGTTTATTTAGTGCTATAAAGGAACTAGTATAAACAGATGGTAGGTTCACCAGCCGCTTGAAGGAGCTACAGTGATCTGTCACATATTAAAGAGCCACTATACGGTATTTATTGTTGAAACTTCTTTTAAATATGAAACGGTTTCATAAGTTATATATATATATCTTTTATCTGCAATAAGCCAGTATTGAAGTATTTATTGATTTTTAATAAGGGCATTCCCTGAGAAAGAATGGATATCATTATGGTCTCATAGGGAATGGGCAACACTGTTTTTGCAAGACACCACAATTACATCATATATGCTGAAAGCACACACTGATCCTGATAGATGTGAGAACAAAAGCCTGCATACGTAATATTCAAAAAGAAATTCAGAGCATGTTTCCTTGTGCACCAGATGGTTTTTGTGTCACACATACAAGCTGATTGATTGGTGCTTAATCAAATCTGGTGCTTGGATACCGTCAGCTACCGTTTCCTGATTTTGGTCTGTCTCTCAACCCTAAATTCAAAAGGGGAACATGTTTAACAGAACAGACATGAACAGGGCCACTTTGGTGCAAAAGTAATGTTATTCTGAATCTTATTATCAAATATTAAAGATAATAAGTGTTGATGGACAGCCAAAGCACCTCTCCCAACTCATCCCTTTTTTCTGAAGCTCCGAAGCAGGATCAATGTCTTTTCTTTTTTTTTCTTCTTTTGTTTCACTGGAGAGATGTTTTCCTATAATTAAAAACATCAGTAGTCCAGTCTGCATTACAAAGCTGATCCTGTATGACCGCAGGCTCTGTCTACAAGCACATCTATCCCCACAGCCTCACACTGTGTCAGAATGCCAATCCCCTTAGCACAGCTTTTCGCTTGTTGTTCTGACGTATGAATATTATCTGCCAAAGAGAATGTGCTTTTTAATCAGAGTTTACTCAACAAGACTGTTCATCAAATGTATTGATCGCAGAATAAATTAGATTAAAACGCATACATGTTTAAGGTAGTTTTATTGCTTGGCAGGATAAAAGCTGAAAGCATATAAACCATAATTCAGTTTGCTGGGTTTATCACCTGTTCACACATTCAGACTGTTGTGCATCAGACCCATCCAGCACTGCCAGAGTGGATTACCATGGATCTTCTGTTAACCTACAGGCTATGTGCATATCAGCTTGAATCAGCCTGTTTTCTGATTCATGGCCTTTGCATTTACAAAAATCTCATCATTCTGAAATGTCACACAAAGCCTCAATATGGCACATACGCATGATAAGCAATTCACTCACCACACATGGATTGTAAATTTAAGCACATTTTCATTGCCACCGCTTCCTCTCTTTTAAGCTATGTAATTGAATCCAGGCTTGGGAATAATCATACATTCTTTTTCAAGATAATTTTATGTGAAAGCCTTGCAAAAGTCTTTTCATATGCTAAGTATTTTTTTTTTTTTTTGGTAGCAAGTTATTTCCTGTTCTACATGTATATTCTCTGTAGTTGCAATAACTGGGTAATAATTAGGTACCAACCCTGAACCCAACCCTAAATCTAACCTTATCCCATAAGAAAATTTACATAATTTTAATGGTTAAAGGCTGTCAAAATGCAACGATAAATAGCTGTTCATATATATATAAAAAAATATATATAATTCCGTATATTCTCGTAGAGTGCAACTTTATTCAGTGTTGTCATCTCCAGTGGTCTCTAAACATGTTTCCATTATATTCTCATTTTCTGCTCGTTCAGCACTTTGCAAGAATGCAACCCTGTTTCTGCGGGGCCTTTCGGGACGTTTCTTATAACAACGTCTGACGATTACATTTTACGTGTTGTGAGACAGTCACATAAACCACGCAGGATCCGATCAGAGCAGTCAGACTGTAATAGATTTCCAGAAATGTGATTTGAATAGTGATTTCAATTGGATATGCACAAAAATTGAATTTGATCTGACTGTCTGGGCATTGCCTTAATTTTTTTTTTCTTATTAGTTATGTACATTAGGGTTCCCTTTCAAAGTGGAACTTGACACTGTGTGTTGGTATTGATGCTATGGGAAACACCATTAGCATGACTGGCACGTGTAAACAAATGGCAATAATCATTGGTAGACATAGCAGTCCATGATTTCACATGCGTGCGCCCACGAGCAATGTTTCCTCTAAAGAAGAAATGCCACGCAGAGGGCAGTTAATGTCGCTGTAGAGTTAGAACTGGTAATTGCAGTTTACAGGTTTCATAGAAAGAGAATGTGTGAGCGGGCCACAGCCAAATCAGTCGCTGTAAGAATACTGTCATGTTTGCAGACTAAATATCTCAATACAAGAGGCAACGTGAAATGCAAAGACATCAAATTTCATGTCATCATATTTTAAATGAGTGGATTAAGTTTTGGAAATAACGGATGTTAAGACCCTAAGATATTCTGTCTGTTTTCATCTGTCTCTGTCTGTGTAAACTCTCTCTCTCCATGTGTGTAGATGTAACACGTACATTTGTGTTCCAGGTGGGCGTGGCCTTCATTAGCCATTCATTTGAACGTCCTGATTGGTCCAGCCGAACACCTGACATGTATTTAAGGACCGCCCCAAACACTCATTCTGGGCCATGTGCCTCGTTGACTTGGTGCTCACGCCATTGTTCTTCGCTAACTTCGGTTGTTGATATTCGTTTCGTCATCCTTTGATTGAGAGTGTCGTATTAGAGAGATTGTGAGTGTTTGTTTATTGTTATTTCTGATTTCCTGGTTTATTTGATCCTTGCCTGTCATACGACTACGACTTGAATGTGGAATTTGATTTGTTAACCCAATAATGTAAATATTGCTGTACAAAAACTCTTGTAAATATATTTCACTTCAAGGGAGGTAGGGGTTTGACGGCAATTTATTTGATCTTATTTTCACTTTGTTTGTGGTTAAAGGAGGTAGTTAAGTTAAGTTGTTTTTTATTTTCTTTATTTTACATCAAGGTAAATTAGTTTCTAAAAGAAGATTGTTTTGTTTGTTGTTTTGGCCTTGTCAGCCCCTGATGTTAAGCTCTTATTATTATTATCATTATTATATTTTATTGTAAATAAAGCTCTGTTATTGAAAATCTCTCTGGTATTGAGACTCGCTTTCTTTCTGTTACGGCTGAACGCCTAGCAGTCGTAACAGAAATTGGGGGGTCGACATAAAACTTTCTTTTTGAAAACATTAATTGGATTGCCATCGTTGCGTGTGTATATAAAATACATAACTCATGAAATTTGCTTTGTATGTGATAGTTTAGCTGGTGGTCTTCACTTTCAGGAGGAGGGAATTCGCAATGTCTTCAAAATTTGATTTATAATTCAATTCAATTCAAATCAAAGTGTTTATTGTCATATGCACAGACAGAAAGCATGTTTCCCTGTACAATGAAATTCTGACTTTGCCGTCCACACTAAATGACACCGTAAATAATAAATAATACAAAAAATACAACAAGAAATACAACAAAATACAAAAATTACAAAAATAAGAGCAATGGTGGCCATAAAGTGGTATTGTGCGGTTCTGGGCATTAGAAAGTGAGGTAGTGCAGAGAAAGTGAGGTAGTGCAGTGCAAGAGCATGAATGAAAAATAAATGTAAACATTAAACAGTTAAGGCCATGATTGTAGCTCCTATCAGCTGTTTAGGAGTCTGATTGCAGAGGGGAAGAAAGAGTTCTTTAGCCTTGAAGTCCTGCATTTCACACTTCTGTACCTCCGTCCTGAGGGTAGAAGTGTGAATAGCCCATGTTGGGGATGGGAGGGGTCCTTGAGGATGGAAGCAGCTCTCCTGTGGACTCTGCGGTGGTATATGCTCTGCAGAGAGGGCAGTGGAGTCCTGGTGATCTTCTGTGCAGTCTTCACCACTCTCTGCAGGCGTTTGCGGTCCATAACAGTAGCGCTGCCGTACCACACAGTGATGCAGTTGGTCAGGACACTCTCGATGGTGCAGCTGTAGAAGTTGCTGAGGATCTTAGGTGACATGCCAAACTTCCTTAGCCTCCTCAGAAAATACAGCCGTTGTTGTGCTTTCTTGACCAGCTGCGTGATGTGAGGTGTCCAAGTGAGGTCCTCACTGATGTGGACACCCAGGTATTTAAATTTGCTCACCCTCTCCACTTCAAGCTCCCGGATGAACAGTGGCTGATGCGTTCTCCTCTCCTTTCTCATGTCCACAATCATCTCCTTTATCTTGTCCGTGTTGAGGGTGAGGTTATTGTCTTCACACCATGACACCAGACTGGCCACCTCCCTCCTGTAGGCTGCCTCGTCACCTCCAGCGATGCGTCCTATCACTGCAGTGTCGTCCGCGAACTTCAGAATGATGTTGTCCTTGTGGGAGGCAACACAGTCGTAGGTGAACAGGGTGTAGAGGATGGGGCTGAGTACACAGCCCTGTGGAGTGCCAATGTTTGTGATGATGCTGGCTGAAGTCCTATTACCAATCCTGACAGACTGAGGCCTGCCAGTCAGGAAATCTAGGAGCCAATCACAGAGGGTGGGTTGCAGACCGAGTGTGGACAGTTTGTGGGGTATGACCGTGTTGAAGGCGGAGCTTTAGTCTATGAAGAGTATCCTTAGATATGAGTCCTTATTTTCCAGATGAGAGAGGGAATAGTGGATGGCAGCAGCGATGGCATCCGAGGTGGACCTGTTGGGCCGGTAGGCATACTGCAGGGGGTCGATGGTGTCTGGTATGTTGCTCTGAATGTGGGTCAGCACCACTTTCTCGAAACACTTCATGATGTTTGGGGTGAGTGCCACTGGCCTGTAGTCATTCAGGCAGGTAGGTGGGCTCTTCTTAGGCAGGGGGTATTTATAATTAATAATAATTAATAATTATAAAGATTTGCGGTTCAACCTACGTCTGAACAATTTGAGATCTGCCGCAAAGATGACCTGTTTTCAGTTGTGGATTTATATCAAATTACAGTCCCTCGTGGTGCAGTGAAGCGTGAGCTTAAGGATGTCATTTATAAACATTTGGTGGAGCACAGGGTTTTGCCGGTGGAGCACAAGTCTGCGGGTGTTGCACTTCAGTTACCGGTTTCCGTAGGTGAGGGAAAGCAGCCAAATCCGAGGAACTGGCCAGCATAGATCCCGTTGATCTCACGTCCCCGCAAAATCCTTTATTGGCAATCAAACTGAAAGAGCTTGAGTTGGAGTTGAGCAAGCAACAATATCAGAGTCAGCTGATAGGCACAGAATGCTAACAAAATTATAAGACATTATGAATACACACTCATCATACACACATGCATACAAACTCAAAATGTCTCAATTACAAAACTCAGTTTAAATAGATTTTTGTGTGTGGTGTGGTTTCAGGGATGTTTAGATAACTATTTAAGAGTTGACGTTAACTTTTCTTGAAAAAAAATGTTGCAATTATCTGTTTAAACGCTTCAGTTAATTTTCATATTATAATAATATAACAGTAAAACAAACTGAAGCAAACTGATTGTTATATATTTCTTGTATATTTTCTAAGTAATACACGAGAGTCTGGAGTGAGCATCAAAAAGGTGAGTACATTTTTATTCCTGCATAACACAATATCTCTGTCGTATTCTCCATAGAATCACGTAACACTGGGAGGGTAAATGGAAAAACAGAAGGGTCAATTGGGATGTCATAAATACACAACATATTCCTCCCCTCTAAAATTCAAAGTAGTAAAGAAATAAAGATTACATCAACTGTAACATTCCTTTAAACACACTTCTCTTAAATTTAAGATGTGCACTGACCTAAAGGATTATTAGGAACACCTGTTCAATTTATCATTAATGCAATTATCTAATCAACCAATCACATGGCAGTTGCTTCAATGCATTTAGGGGTGTGGTCCTGGTCAAGACAATCTCCTGAACTCCAAACTGAATGTCTGAATGGGAAAGAAAGGTGATTTAAGCAATTTTGAGCGTGACATGGTTGTTGGTGCCAGACGGGTCTGATTATTTCCCAATCTGCTAAATTACTGGGATTTTCACGCACAACCATTTCTACGGTTTACAAAGAATGGTGTGAAAAGGGAAAAACATCTAGTATGCGGCAGTCCTGTGGGTGAAAATGCCTTGTTGATGCTAGAGGTCAGAGGAGAATGGGCCGACTGATTCAAACTGATAGAAGAGCAACTTTGACTGAAATAACCACTCGTTACAACCGAGGTATGCAGCAAAGCATTTATGAAGCCACAACAGGCACAACCTACAACAGGGCTACAACAGCAGAAAACCCCACCGGGTACCACTCATTTTCACTACAAATAGAAAAAGACGCTACAATTTGCACGAGCTCACCAAAATTGGACCGTTGAAGACTGAAAAAATGTTGCCTGGTCTGATGAGTCTCGATTTCTGTTCTCATCATGCCTTGTTACCACTGTGCAGGCTGGTGGTGGTGGTGTAATGGTGTGGGGATGTTTTCTTGCCACACTTTAGGCCCCTTAGTGCCAATTGGGCAATGTTTAAATGCCACGGCCTACTTGAGCATTTTTTCTGACCATGTCCATCCCTTTATGACCACCATGTACCCATCCTCTGATGGCTACTTCCAGTAGGATAATGCACCATGTCACAAAGCTCAAATCATTTCAAATTGGTTTCTTGAACATGAAAATGAGTTCACTGTACTAAAATGGCCCCCACAGTCACCAGATCTCAACCCAATAGAGCATCTTTGTGATGTGGTGGAACGGGAGCTTCGTGCCCTGGATGTGCATCCCACAATTCTCCATCAACTGCAAGATGCTATCCTATCAATATGGGCCAACATTTCTAAAGAATGCTTTCAGCACTTTGTTGAATCAATGCCACATATAATTAAGGCAGTTCTGAAGGCGAAAGGGGGTCAAACACAGTATTAGTATGGTGTTCCTAATAATCCTTTAGGTAAGTGTAAGTGAGGGGATTACTGTCAGTTATGACAGTGAAGTGGTTTCCATACAAGTAGTCTGAGAATTTTTCCGTAACTTCCCAATTTAAAGCAAGGAACTCCAATTTCTGAGCCGGATATCGGGACTCACTTCTTGAAAGACCTCTGCTGGCAAAAGCTATGACTTTACTCTCTCCGTCCTGTTCTTGATATAATGCAGCACCCAGACCTGTGGTGCTCGCATCCGTGCGGAGGGTATACGGTAAAGTTGGGTTGGCAAAACCAAGCTCAGGTGCACTGGTAAATTTGGTAATTTTGGTATCAAACAGTTCATCACAGTCGACTGTCCAGCGATTACCGAAGGACTCCTTGGGGTTAAAGTACTTTCCTTTCATCTATCCATTTCTTGGTTTATGATTCAGCAGGGCATAACTAGCAGATAAGTCAAGTAGGGGTTTCACGATCTTAGAATAATCTTGGATGAATCGCCGGTAATATCTTGTGAATCCCAGGAATGACCTTTACTCTCTCAGATTTTTTGGTTTTGGCCAGGTCTTGAGGGCACTTATCTTTTCAGGATCAGTCTGGACACTGGACTATGACCCAAGTACCGGACAGAAGCTTGGAAGAATTTGCACTTTTCTAGGGACAGTTTTGGCCAATAGTCTCTCAACCTTGTCAGTAAATTCAAGAGTCGCTCTTCATGCTCCTTGGGAGTTCTGGAGAATACAATCAAATCGTCAGGAAACACCAAGACTTCCGTAAGATGCAGATTTTCCATGTACTTTTCTATTAATCACTGAAAAGTACTAGGTGCGTTCGTGATACCCTGAGGCATCCTGTCGAACTTACAAAACCGTAGTGGGCATGAGAAAGCAGTTTTGTACTTTCCATTGATTCTTCCATTTCTATCTGGTTGTAACCACATTTCAAATCCAGAACTGAGAACCATCGTGCACCTGACAGAGCTGTAAAAGACTCTTCCAGGTTGGGCAACAAGTGAGTCTTTTACAGTTTGGGAATTCAGCTTTCTGTAATCCACACAGTCTTACATCACCATTTTTCTTTCGTACAACTACAATTGGGGATGAAAAAGGAGACTTAGACTCCCTGATTACTCCAGACTGTGTTAACTCTTGCAAGTGCTGTCAAACAGCAGCCAGATCATGAGGATGGATAGGACGTGCTCTTTGTTTGAATGGGGTTTCGTCCGAGAGCTTAATGTGATGTTTGACTTTGGAAGTTCGACCGAAGTCAAGGTCATGTTGAGCAAACACATCAGACACATCATTAAGTTTCTTATAGACTCTGTCCTTCCATTCTTGGGACAATGGGGAGTCCCCAAAGTCAAAGGTAATCGCTGACTTGGGATTGCTCTGACTATTAGGCACAGATACCTTCTCACATTCTCTGGGAAGGATACTTTCAATAGCATGCACTCCTGCAACGACAGCATTGGGCTGCAAGACTACATCTTGATTGGATTCATTCCATAGCTGGACGGTCCACTTTTGTTGGGGAACGGAGGCCACCTGGACTACACTATTTGGGAAAAGAATACCCCCAGGAAGTGAGGAAGCTATCTGGGGCTCTAAAAGAAGAAACTCATCGACGGGTAGACGACTTATACTTGCTTTCCCACAGAGAGCAACTGTCTGCTTCGCTGGAACCATCACAGATTCTTTGCTTTGTAGCCTCACTGATGCAAGGCATCCATTAACGTTCAGGTTGTGCCATAGTTCAAGAGTTTTTAGCACGGCATTGTACCCGTATCGTGGAGAACGGGGTTTAAGGTTGTTCAAATTGGAAAACTCAGCATACAAGGAATCAAGAGTGTTAGTCCGCATCAAGACTTGAGACTGTTTTCCAGGGTTGAAATCAGGAACAATTATTGCAAGCATCTCCAATCCAAAAATTCCTTCTGGAAAGGTGATGGGGATTTCTATGTATCCTTTATATGGAACAGGTTGACCATTGGCACCACTGACCTCAAGCAGATGATTCAAGGGTTTAATGGGGTGATTAGCCAAACAAGCTTGATATAAGGACCAAGAAATGGTGGTCACCTGCGACCCTGTGTCAAGCAAGCAATGACATTCGGTTCCTGAGATTTTGACTTGCGCAGTACACTTGGATCCTACCAACCATTGTATACTTGATCGAGGGTGTGCAATGAATTTGCAGTGTACTTTCGAGTGTTTTCTGGTGGGACGACTTTCAAATTGACCAGCCCCAGTATTTCCTGCAACTGGAACTGTTGGAACTGACATTTAAAGGAATGGCACACACATGCCCATTCTCTCTATCCCACTCTTTAACCACAACTCATCTAATTTCTTTCCAACTAGCTTGGAGTTGGGAGGATTCTCAAATGTGGCCATCTTCTCCGCACCTGAAACAGTAACCAGGATGTGGTCTGCCTTTTGTGACAAGACTACTGGTTGGCTTCACTGGCCGCTAAGCAACAAACTCTGGGGCAGTGGAAGAGGACACGGTCTTATGGTTGGGTTTGACAGTCTTTCTGGGCTTTGAGAGTCAATGAAGTTAACGGTTCCTTCAGCTCAGCGATTTTATTCTTTAATTCGGCTGTCTCAGACAACAACCTAGATTCAGGCGGGAATTTGCTTGCAACAGCAGTGTCTTGGCCGTAATCATGAACAGATCGAGGGGATGGGAATGGTTTCCGCTTAGAAACAGCAATGTGGCTTCTCATGCGCAGCAATTTCTGTGCACTCTTGTCTTCTCTCTTTCTGATGGATCAAGATGGAGTTCAGATATAAGGACATAATCCCAACAGCCTCCGCAGAACTGCCGCAGAAGTTGATGATTAGTTTCTGATGGTTTAATTCCACCTCCTTTGACTGCCTTGCTCAATGCAACTTTAAGTCTCTGGAGGTAGCTAGATGCTTTTTCACCATGACTCATGGTACCTGATAACCGTTTGTCAGACCTTGGTAAGCCATCATGGTAAAGTGCAAGCACATTTCGAACCGATCCAGGACTCTGAACATTTGTCTTAGACACATTCTGCTCCTCAGTGGAACTGAGCTCAACAAGTGCAACCTCATCCTCATCCACATCATCAGGAGTTCAAGAACTCGAGATCTGAGAAAGTTCTTCCTGTAGTAAAGCGTTAAAGGATTTTCCAGTTAGCTTAGCAATGTTCTTCAGGGTGGATAAGTAAGAGGTGGTAGCATCAGTACTTTCTTCACAAGAATAGACACTGCTCAGGGCTCTTATCTGATAAGTCAGACTTGGGTTTTCTTTGCTCATGTAGCTAAGAGGTAGGAAGGGACTTATCGACTCAATAGCTGATCCAAAGTTGTACTCCACAATGGTGTGGTGATGATACTTGGACTCCATATCGCTAACAGGAATGACTCTTGCAAAAGAACCATGATGTTTTAGAAGATTGAAAACCCCTTCGTCTTCAAGTGTGCTTACTGGCCCATCCACTAAAAGGGAAGTGATTTTGATACTTTCCTTTTTCACTACTACCATGTTCCAAGAGTCAATTTCCCTGCCTTGCAACTAATCTAATTTCAATTAATTACTTCTCCTGGCTGTCTCGCCACATTTTATGTAGCACGTGTCAAAAATGGGCACCATAAATGTAAGGATTTTATTTACATTAGCACCAAAGTAATATTGTGAGTTTTGATCACATCACTTAAAGGGATAGTTCACGCAAAAATTAAAATTAGCATGATTGCTTTATATAATGAAAAGATATAATTTAGGTTTATATTCACATATATAAACATTTATCAACTCACATCAGTTGGACTCAACTCACACGGAAGCTCAAGCATGTTTGCTTGACGTGTGTGAGAACAAATGAGGTTCATTCTTGTATTAGGGGCCGTTCACCTAAAAAACCGTGGAAAGCATGGCCGTGTCGCTTCCTCCTTCTTTTGCAAGCGCTTTTGCAAGTGTTCAGGAGCTTGCGTTTCTGTAGCGTCTGTCGTTGCTATGCAATCATGAACAGCTTTCTCCGCGACTACGCGGTAATTTCAATGGATTTCCATCACAGAAAAGCCCTTGCAGAAGGTCTAGTTTGATTTATTTATGGAGAAGAAAAAACAAACTCCCGCAGTGTTTGGTGCACCAAGGAGAATTTCACAAACTCATCCAAGAGCTCTGTCTGGATGGTGAGAGATTCAAAGCCTATTTCAGAGTTGACAAGGACCAGCTTGATAATCTTTTAAGAAAAATTGGCCCAGGCATCACCAAACAGAGCTTCTGCGATGAAACCATCTCTCCTGCACAACGGCTCTCTTCGTCTGAGGTAATTAGGCTAGCGTTAGGGAAACGGAAAGGGTTGATTGGATGGTTCTTGTCACATGACCTGTGGTACCTCCTCGTATCTGTTGCTGCCTCACAAGCTGTATCTTCAGATCATGGAATGTGTTGTTGTTAGACAAACTGAAGATTTAGATCAGTGCATTTGTTAATGTTTCACTGAATAATCCGGAGCCTCAGAATGGCTCGTCTGTTGAAATGGTACATGTAACATTTTCTAATGAGGAGGAGTGGCTTTATTCATTTATTCAGAGTCAGACAATGCAGGGTAGATACACAGCAATAACAATAGTGAAGGCAAAGCAGTAACAGAAACAGGGACAGTCTAGGGTCGAGGCAGGCAGCCTCACCTGTAGCAGAGCCCTGGGCAGTTTCAAAGGCGGTGGGGAGTTTAGGTAGTGGAAAGAGTCAACAGGCCTTGGAGAAGCGATCTATGAATTTGAGAATGGTGGTGTTACCCTGGGAACTGAGAAGGTCAGTAATGAAATCAATGGCGATATGGGACCACAGACATTGTGGAGTGGGCAAAGGCTGAAGCAATCCGGCGAGCAGTTGTCAGGGAGTTTTGGTAGTATTACAGATGGTACAAGCCTTCACAAAGCTTGTGGTATACGATGACATTTTGGGCCAACAAAACCAGTTACTGAGCAGCTGTCAAGTAGCTGTGATTCCAGGATGTCAACACTGTAAAAAATAAACTGTAAATTTTACGGTAAAAAACTGGCAGCTGTGGTTGCCAGAACTTTACCGTCAAAAATACGGTAGCAACGTTATTGGTTTTACGGGATTGTACCCACTGTACTGTATATTTTACGGATTTAAATAGTTTTTTTTACGGTTTATAACCATCTAATTAACATATTTATGTTGCTATAATAACAGTTTAAACCTGTCAGATTGAAGGGTTTACATTGTAATATTTACGGTCCATTACCATCTTTTTTACAGCTCAGAACTGTCTTATTTAAAGGTTTACATTGTAATATTTACGGTTCATTACCATCTTTTTTACAGCTCAGAACTGTCTTATTTAAAGGTTTACATTGTAATATTTACGGTTCATTACCATCTTTTTTGCAGCTCAGAACTGTCTAATTTAGAAGTTTATGTTGTAATAGTTATGGTTAAAATCTGTAATTATTTCACAAAGCAGACAGGAAACTATTTAAACTACGGAAAAACATTAAGGGACAGTTTCACAAACAAGGCTTAAGACTAAAATGAAAGTTTCAGCTGTCTTAACTGAAAATAAATTGCCTTGACACATCTTAAAATGTTATTGTCATTTTTTTTTGTCTCAAGATGCTCACCTGTAATGTTTTTATCTAAGGCATTTTTATAAAAGCAACTTAAATATCCTAATTTAACTAAGGCATAGTCCTAGCTTAAGCTAAGCCTTGTCTGTGAAACCAAGCCTTAATATGTAAATGCTGTTGACTGTTTTGTGAAAGCATTATTTTATCACACTAGGTGGGAGCTTACATTGCTTAAAATTCAGATTCAGTTTATTTTACCTTGAAGAAACTATTAAGAGTACTTTTATACTAAATGATGAATATGCAAACCTAAATCAAATCAAAACCCATCAAAATCTATTAAAGACTTACACATCAGTGTGGTCCCAAGTATTTTTTTAATAAAGACTGTCAGGCATTTAAATCAACATAACTTTTTTTTCTCTGTTCTTGTCATGTCTTCTTAACAGTCAAGACTACTCATTTAAAATTTAGATTCAGAATTTAAAACATTTCTGCTACCTAACTGCCACTTTAAACTGAGCTTGGGAAGATAAGCAAAGGTTAAGTTGAACATTTACAATAATAACTACTAAAGCAGAATGAGGCACAACACAAGTGCTTACATATACATTTCAATGTTAGTTTAAACTTGGAAACCGTTTGCAGGCCACCTTTACAAAGTCTCTCGCCACTCATGATCAGAAAGGTCAGAGATTAAGGTCAAGACTCTTGGGTTCACTGGGAGTCGTTTTTTGTTCTTCTTTTCCACAACCATTGTGCCCTTTTTGGGATTGATGGTGAAAAAACACCTTGAAAAGAAAAAGCAACATTGAAAACCTCTGTAAATTAAGCCACATATAAAGTGAACCTCCCCTCCTAAGTGTCTTTACATACCGTTGCAAAAATTCAAGCACCGATGCCAGTTCGGTAGGGTAGTGAATGTTGAAACAGTAATAACAGCAGCGATGAATGTAGTGATGTCATCATTCACAATCTTGCGGTCCACACTGAGCATGAATCGAACAGCAGCATAGCAGGAGGGTCCTGTGGATACATTTCAAGAAATTAAGTTATGTACATGTAGCAAGGTAATTGTGTATTTACATATTATTATCATACAAATTGCTTTTTTTTTAGTATTGCCCTGCAAAACTATTTCACATAGTAGATTTTTACATATTCTACAACACAGATTACTAACTCCATTTACTAAAATAACCTAGTTCAGATACCCCAAATGGTTAATACTTTAAGGTGCACTATGAGATCCTGCATGATTTCAGTGCGATTTCATTTTTGTCTGAAATCGTAGGCATCTCTCCTTGATCCGCTAGCTGCCTTCCCCCTGAATACACTGTGAAAAACCCCGGTCTCGGGAGACAACACAGGGGGTCGTAAACGTCAAACAAACACTGCACACAGGCTGTGCACCAAAATATAACAAACCATGTTCCAGCCAATCACCAACAAAATGGTTGGTAACCCCTACGCCTCCCCCATCAATCTTGTCGGTGATTGGCTGAACGTGGTTTGTTATATTTTGGTGCAAATAACTTTTTAGAACTTTTTCAGTGTACTCAGGGGGAAGGCAGCTAGCGGATCAAGGCGAGATGCCTACGATTTCAGACAAAAATGAAATCGCGCTGAAACCATGCAGGATCTCATAGTGCACCTTTAAGGACAATTATAAGGACATTCACAACTATTACCTCTCTCAAATGTCCACATTATTTTAAGGCCAAATATGCAGAACATGTCAAAAAGCAAATAATGTGCTTGAATTTTGTGAGAATTTTCAGAAGTTTTGTCTTAGAATAAACAAGACTCTTGTGAACAATCACAAAACACAGAAATGTTCATAAGTATTAAGCAACTAGGGTATCTAAACTTTTGAACGGGATTATTTTTGGAAACTGTTGTAGAATATATATAAAAACATCTATTATGTCGTGCAGTTTGATCTGTATATGAAGAAAACTTAAACTTACCACACACAATAATGCAAGGCGTCACAGGCAGGTTTTCCAACTCTACATCCTTTGCAAGGCTTGTCTCTTCTACATAATGAAGAAGGAGCTCCTCGTTCTCATCAAAATAGGAGAGAAGTAGAAGAATCATGTCTTTTATATCCTCTGAGCAACCATTTGTCTGTCCTCTCAAAACTTGAAGTTTCGCGACAGTCTGTAAGACCCGCTTGTTCTTGGTTGCAGAAACATTTCTCATGAAGTTTAACAGCCTTTTTCCTTTTCTGTCAATGCTGTTCAGGAAGGTCTCTTTAAGTGGTATCCCTGTGAGATCTTTAAAGTGCACTTTCATTCCACTTTCCTGAAACAAAAATGGCCACTCCTCAGTGAGGGTTTTCATGTCTGTTCCTTTGTTGATATCTTGTCGTTGACTGTAGTATGTAGATTTCATGAGAACCTTCACTTCCTCTTCATTCCAGTCAGTTGTTTGAGACAGACTCCTCATCTTCTCTTTTTTCAAACGCTGACTCTCAGCAGTTTCACTGAGGGGCATAAATTTAACTTCCCAATTAGTGCAGCCATATGTATCTTGGATTGCAGCCCTTTTTTCAGGTGAGACTTCCTCAGTGTCACATTCCTCTGTATCATGAATGCGCTTTTTTATTTTTGGTGTGCTGGTCCTTCTTGCATTTTCAACCCTGGCTTGAAATAGTTTGACCAAGGAGTAATATCCAGGACCAATCACACTCTCTTCAATCACATCTTGTAAAGACTTTGGATATTTGGCAACCATCCTTTTAGCGACCTCCGTTAAATTCTTCCTACTTGGACAAGCACGAACTTTCATCATTGCCGCAACAACGATCCTCACCATTTCCCTACGTAACCGAGGACTTGGCCTTTTCTGTCTCTCAAGTGCCTGCATTAATTCCTCAGGAAACTTATTCCATGGGACTTCAAAGCTGTCCACCCAGTTCACACTAAGAGGGGAGGTGCTGGGAGAAGAGTATGAAGAACTCTCGGACAGAAAAGATCCTGGAGATGAACAGACTGCTTGCTTTGGGGTTTCAGAAATTTGCGCTGTAAAAAAAAGTAATATGTCCGTACTTAGTTGGACCAGGAATAGTTCAACCAAAATGAAAACCATCATCATCATTTATTTCCCTATTGTTACTCCAAATCAGGTGTTCATTTAGAATGACAAGATAGTAAGCAAATTACAGCGAAACAGTTTTTTTTGTCAGTAACCAAACAGATCTCACCCCATTGACTCTCATAGTATTTTTTCCTCTTGTGGCGGATCTGTTTGGTTACTGACATTCTTCCAAATATCTTCCTTTGTGTTTAGCAGAACAAAGAAATGTATACAGGTTTGGAACAATCTGAGGGTGAGTAAAGGATGACAGTTTTCATTTTTGGGTGAACAATCCCTTTAATGGTCAGACATACTGATTACTTTTGTTATTAAAAGTAGCAATTACTTTATTACTTTTTCTTATTTGTTCTATTTAACAATATTTTATGTTTGTAACCATCTGAGAGTGAGTAAATGACAGAATTTTAATTTTGAAACAAACGGAAAACAAATACATGGACTTACTGGTCTCCTTTAGAACAGAAATAAATTCCTGGCTTGAATGGGCCTCAGTACAGCTGCCAGATCTGATTCCTCAAGAAATCTGAAATCTTCTGGGGTTTCCACTCCAAGTGACTTTAAGGTGTCCTCAAGAGATTTTTTGGTTGCGATTGGGAGGTCAGGCATTGCTGATGTTTGAAATGTTTAGCTCTGAATCACCCATTTCTGAAAAAACAAAATAATAATTCACATAAATAAACCAAAAATGTAGAAAATACAGATCAACAATCATGTTCAGGGTGACATCACACTGTGCTTTAATGGAATTACCCTTTTTTCATTCATCATATATGATGTTAAAGGATAGAAATCTGCCAGGTCATTGATTTTCACACAATGCATTATTTCAGTCTGATTTTTCAATTCATGTAAATGGTATGCAGGAATGAACTCTGCTACATACTTTCTCAGCAGAAAATGAACAACTTCATCTTTTATGAGAATAAGTGCAAGTTCTCCAAACTCTATTGAGTCCATATTATTTGTCACAAGGAACTGGCCTTTTTTGTATAACGTACCCCTGTACATTACTTCTGCTGAGACTTTGGTATTGTTCTCTGTAAATTTAAACTGCCTCACTGCATCTTTAACAGAATCACCATACAGCTCTGGGTAAAATGCAGTGCTGTTTTTTACCCTCAAAGTTAGATCACACATTGACCCTTCTGACAGATAGGCCTGGTACATTTGATGCCTTTCAGAGAGAGTGAAGCATACGTTTTTGAAATTCTTTAAGTTCCTAGCACATCTTTTAAAGTAACTGTGCTTACTCTCGAAGTGCATCGTCCACAACCTGATCAAAGGACCAAACTTTAAAATCAGTGCAGGGTAGTGTCGCAAGTAGTGATACTTAGGCTTTAGTCTATGTCCTGGAAAGAGAGAGAATCTAGAAGCCAGATATTCTTGGATAAGAACGTCAAGGTATGCGACCTCTGGCAATGAAATTTTCTGTGCACAAACCATCTCCACAATGTCTTTTAGGTGAAGGGTCAACTGCCAAACATCATCCATGGGCTCTTTCACCTTGTCACACATGATCACAGGAAGAAGTCTTAGAAAATTCCAGTTCTGAATAGCCTGACCAGAAAGCTTTAATCCATTGGAGTTCACTGCACATGGCTTACTCAACGCATCAGAGGCATTGTATTTAAATTGCTTAATGTGTCTATTCAGAATTGAATAAGTGAACCACTTTTTCTACTTGATGAAGTACTTTAGGTAAAGGGCTAAATCATAGGAAAGGATACCCTCAAAAATGTCATGGCCTAAGCAAGGTGGCAGGCCAGGCATGCAAACGTTAAAGTAAGTCAACGAGTTAAAAATTGACTCCGATGTTATACCTTCATCGTTTTGTTGTCCCTCAGACTGTAAAATCTCTACAGCAGACTTGTAGTTTTCAGGAGTTCGCTGAGGTCCACATGCATTTGGATCCGTTTGAAAATCCCTTCGTGATATCTGGCAATACCTGCAGAAATATTCAGAAAAACTAAAATTTTCAGTGAATCCACCGATACTATGAGACCCCAAATTGTCCCCTGCAATGCACAAAACAGTCCCTTTAACTCTTTCCTCTGCCACGGTTATTCCATTGTCTTCCAGGTCTTTTAAGTCTGCAATTAGCCTTGAGAAAACTTTGTCATGTCCAAAATGTTTGAAGTCTTTTTCTCCACACAACATTACAAGTGACATGTGGTCTGTACTTGATCTTATATGTGGTGGTAAATTAGCCAGAGACAGATATACAGCTAGTACTTTGTGCTTGCTTTTTGCTGAACCTAATGGGTTCACCATCTCAAAAGAATCTTGATATAGAATTAGTTTGAGACATGTTGGGTTTTGAGAAAAGAACTCATTGTTTTTGTATACCTGACCATCACTGATGTCACAAAACACATCTGTGCACGGTAAGCAGGTATCCTGTGCAGCACATTTCCGCCATAAGTCAGACTCCAACAAACATGTCAAAGTGTCTTTCAGTGGAACATAGTAGGCAAACCTCTGTGACCTTGTTTCATCTCTTCCTAAGGACAACTTTACAGGTTCTGTGTATCTGAACATCTCTTTAAAAGCCTTTGTTCTTGAAAAATTGGTTCTCATTGGTACTTCATGACTAATGGTGAATAGGCCAGATTCTTTCACAACATCACATATTCTACCAATGTCCTCATCTGTTAACTCTAAATCATTTTTCAGAAATGCACTCAATTTATTCAAAGTATATGTCTGTCCTAGTTCATGTATGCTCTGCATCTCTTCAACAATATTTTGTATAGTTGATGCTGGCAGAAGAAACTGCCCATGTAATTTCAAGTAGAAAAGACAAATATTTCTGAGAAAATGGTCATTGAAATTTTCTGTAAGATGAACTTCACCTTCAGCAGTCTCACTAAATCTCTCTGTAGGGCCTGCAACTAAAGGTTCAGTTTCAAGAGACTGAGAAACTGTCTTCTTATAAAGATCACTTATCCTGTCCACAGAGCACTGTCTGTGTTTCCTGGACATGTGGGATGTAAACAACGACCTATTAGTGAACGTATGGTTGCATCCAGTTACCGGACATGTCACAACGCGTCCTTCGGCTCTATGTTCTTTTAAGTGAGCTGTTAGTGATTTGACATCGCGACACTGGCGCTGGCACATAGAAATATTGCACGTAAACACCGTAAGGGAATTTGTAGTGTCAACATGTGAATCTATGTTATGTTTACGGTAAAAATGAGCCTTAAATGCCCCATATGAACTAAACGTTTCGTAGCAATCTGTAGCGCCACACTTGAACACGCATAGCGGTTCATTACGGTGAAGTTTGACATGTAAAACGTGTTCCCAAGGGTTTGCACTGATATTCCACAGAAATGACAGCTAAACATTGTAACTTCGCCAACAAACACAAACTCTACTGCTGTTTTAAACACCTAAATGCTGTTTAACATCTCGGGTTGGACTTTATAGAGCTTGTCTGACTAAATTAACGTTAACATTACATGACGTGTGTTGTTAAAACAGCCAGGGTACATGTTACTCGTGTTTAAAACCACACACTGCTTAAAACGGTTTAATCCAATTTACCAATGTGCCCAGACACATTAATTTTACAGAATATTTCCACAAATTTGTAATTCTGCTTCGCAAGAATCGTTCGCCACTGGCCCAATCCCGAAATGCAGGAAAGCAAAAACGCTACGCGCCAATGAGTAGGCTATTCAGCCAATCAAATTCTTTGCCCACTGGAAACAAGGCGCAATGTTTATCATGATTGGATGATGCTTAACGGTTATCTTTCAAATGCTTGTTGAATTGATTTTCTAACCTACAACAAATTCCTGAGGGCAGAGACAAAACAGAACATTGCATTTTTAGAAATTTCGTTTCACACACCCTTAAAAAAAGAAAGAAAGTAAAACCACTGTTAATTACAGAAAAACAATATTTCAATTAGCAAAATCAAATATACAAATTGTATAGAAGTCCTTCTATAAAGCGTTACACAGAAAATATGATTTTATCTCACATATGTTAAATTGTTTATGTCCTGCCTCCTGAATTTTGTTTTTTAAGTGCACACTGCACAGGGGTGTCAAATATGTTTATGTATTTGTAATAAGACATGTTAAGAGGTTTCATTGTAACCTTACAATGAAAAGAAATAAAGTTTTTACCATAGCACAAATGTCAACATTTGTTTTTAGTGCATGATTTTCCATAGTAAGGAATAGTGCCATTTTCACACTCATAAAAATATTTCAGTCTAAACATAAGTTTTATGTGATTTATTTACATACCAATTTTCCATCCATTTGCATTACATATTTTTAAAATAAACAAACTAATAAACTTAATGTGATTCATATTTGTCAGTCATATGTAAATGAAATAGGTCAGATTTATGTAATAGTTCACAGAAAAATGCCCAGGTTAATGAACACTGTTTAGTGGTCATGTGTGTGCGCACTACTGAGTTAAAGTACCATTGAAGCATTGTCAGACTTAATGAGATCATTAAGTGATGATTGAACATTAATGATGAACGCCTGCTGTTAACAAGCAGAATCACTGAAGGACAGAGAAACACAAGAACTACAACTGATGAAATCAACGGAAGATAAAAGACATTTCATCTCTCAAGATCTCATTGAACAACTCCAACAACTCTACAAAACTTTCCCAGCTTCACTCACTACTAACTACACTGACTTTATTTCTGTCATATGTCTACAGAATTTCTAATGATAACTAACAGGTTTAGATGTTAATGATTTATTAAGATTCATTTGAAGTTACCACCTTTGAGGTTAGTGAGGTTGGCTTTATTTGGTGTCTTGACTGTAATATGTTACCCGTTCTCTGTCTGTTGTCTTTTATATTGGCACAAATGTTAAACAAATGTTTGATCATGTGCTGTTGTTTGAGTTGTGGTGAGAAGAGTCAACATTTGATAGTTCTGATCTCATCCAGAGTTTTAATTCTGAAATGGCTGGTGCATTACAATAAAACTGTGATTCTATGGTTTGAGAATCAGCAGTGTTGTAGCAATCAGATAATATATATATATTTTAAATCTGTTTTTGCACAATAAAATTTCAGACTGCATGCATTGGAGTGAGAGGTTTTTTTTTAACCTGTCACCATTGTTGTGATTCGTATGTTGATTCTTGATGTCTGTACAACCTTTTTTTTTTTGGCACAAATTGGTTTTACCGGTATGAGTCAGAAAGATGGTGAACATTTCATAGCAGTTCATCACAGCACTGCTTGACTATAATGTATAGCACAAAGCTAATAACGCATCATCCATTTCATCAGAGACTAAATAATGAGTAAGATGACTAAAAAATGACTCATAATCATCGCTTAACCATCAACACCTGGTCATACATTCTCGTCAGACATCAAGAATCAACGTACAAATCACAACAAATTTAAAAAAAAAAAAGGGGTCTCTTGCTCCAATGCATGCAGACTGAAATTTTATTGTGCACAAACAAATTTTAAAGAAATGTATATTATTTGATTGTTACAACATTGTTGAGTCTCACACCATAGAATCACAGTTTTACTGTAATGCACCACCCATTTCAGGAGTTTAAACTCCAAATGAGATCAGATTACCAAATGTTGACTCTCTTCACCACTACTCAACAATCATCACATGATCAAACATTTGTTTAACATATGTGCCATAACAAAAGTGTTTCAACAACACTCAGTTGTTAGAAGATCTGATACAATAAAGTCAAGACCCCATTTAAAGCCAACACTGACTTCAAAGACGGTAACTTCAAATGAATTCAATAAATCATTAACATCTAAACCTGTTAGTTCTCATAAGAACTTCTGTAGACGTATGAAAGACATAAAGTTAGTGCAGTTAGTAGTGAGTGAAGCTGGGAAAGTTTTGTAGAGTTTGTGGAGTTGTTCAATCAGATCTTGGGAGATTAAATGTCTTTTATCTTCAGTTGATTTCATCGAAGGCTGTGGCTGAAGTCAGTTGTAGTTCTTGTGTTTCTCTGTCCTTCAGTGATTCTGCTTGTTAACAGCAGGTGTTCATCATTAATGTTCAATCATCACTTAATGATCTCATTAACTCTGACACTGCTTCAATGGTACTTTAACTCAGTGTTAATAAACCTGGGCATTTTTCTGTGAACTATTACATAAATCTGACCTATTTCATTTACATATGACTGACAAATATGAATCACATTAAGTTTATTAGTTTGTTTATTTTAAAACTATGTAATCCAAATGGATGGACAATTTGTATGTAATTAAATTACATAAAACTTATGTTTAGACTGAAATATTTTTTTGAGTGCAGGATTGTCACATCCATAACAGTGCATAGGCCTAGTCCTTGTGAATGGGCACCTGAAAATTCAAATAAAGCTTCTATTTTCTGTGAAGAGGCATCCCTTCATTTTTTGGATAGCCTGTTATTGCTTCTGGTTTGTGCATTTTATTTTAAAGAAGTCATACAACGTTTTTTTTGTTGTAACATCCATAACACGTTTATTTCCTTTTTTTAAAATAGAAATTAGTGGATCTCTAGACTGGTATTATTCTAATTTTTAAACTCTATCAACAAAGGTTTAGTAAAATATAAACAGATGGTTCAGTCTATTGGTAAGAAATACAGAAACAAAATACAGTTTGTTACATCAATAACACATAATGTCAAATCCATTATGCTGGAATTGCCCAGGACAAAATAATGTTTTCCTTTTTATGGTAAGTAATACAGTATATTGTCAATTTTACGGCAATAACCCGTATTTTCATATCTTTTTAACTGTTAGATTTACGGTCTTACTCTGTAAAACTAATTACAGTTTTTCATTGTAAATTATATGGTTATCGCATGTTTTGTGAAATACGGTTTTATTCTGTAGCATTTTTACGGTATTTTACTGTTAAATTTACGGACATTTTTTACAGTGAAGAGTGGGAGTGGCACGAACCTGTTTCAGGAGGCTTTCTCTCAAAGGTTCGAGCACAAAGGTGAGGTTGGATGGACAGCCTGGAGGAGAGATCTGAGCATTGGATTTCGATCATAATATCCCACTGCACTGGTGCAATGAGCAAGGTCTTAGGGATAATGTTTTAATTGACTTTGAATGGCATTGGATCGTCATGCTGTCATGAGAGCGCGTCAGCCTTGGCGTTTTTGGAACCTGGTCGGTATGTGACGATGAAGTTTGAATTGAGTGGAAAAACAGAGCCCATCTAGCCTGCAGAGGGTTTAATCGTTTTGCTGATCATAGGTATTCCAGGTTTTTGTGTATTCAGGTTCTGGTGTTGTGCCCCTTCTAACCAGTGTCGCCATTCTTCCAGCCCTGCTTTCATGCCAAGAGGCTTGTGGTTTAAGATAGTTTCCTAGAAAAGAAGGGAACATGGGAACATTTTGACGCTGGGATAGAATAGCCTGTACTGGAAGCATCCACCTCCACGATAAAGGGGAAATTCTGGGTAGAATAGGAGCAGAGGTGAAGCGTGCCTTTAGACTCATGAATGCTTGCTGGGCTTCAGGTGACCAAAGGAGGCGTGAGGTGGAGCGTTTAGTCATGGAAGTTAGTGGAGCGGCTCTTCTAGTCTGTAGAAATCTGCAAATCCAAGAAATCATTGTAACTCCTTCACAGTGTGTGGTTGAGGCCAGTCAAGCACTACCTTTTACTTTCCTCTCATCCATTGCCACTCCCTCTGGACTGATGATGTAACCAAGAAGGATGTGGATGTTCGATGAAATTCGCACTTCTCTGCTTTGGCATACAGCTGAAACTAGATTAAACGTTTCAGTATGGATCTTATGTGTTGCACGTGGTCCTCAAGGGTGTTGGAGTAGATCAAGATGTCACCGATGTACACAATCACCCATCTTTCAAGCATGTCGCGGAACACGTCATTGATGAATGATTGAAACACAGAGGGACTGTTCGCCAGGCCGAACGGCATAACCAAATATTCGTAGTGCCCAGAGGAAGTGGAGAAGGTTGTCTTCCACTTATACTCCTCTCTGATGCAGATCAAGTTATATCCTGCGTAGATCCAGTTTAGTGAAGTACTTGGCCTGACGGAGATGTTCTAGCACAGCAGGAACCAATGACAGAGGGTATGGGAATTTGATGTTGATATCATTTAGGCCGCAACAATCAATACAGGGTTCAGGCCACCATCCTTCTTTTTAACGAAGAAGAATCCAGCGGACGCCGGGTATGTAGATGGTCTAATGAAACCTTTTGCCGGTTCCTCCTCAATGTAAGTTTTTATGGCTTCTGACTCAGGTTGTGATAATGGAAATATTCTTCCTTTAGGGGGAGTTGTATTTGGTAGCAGTTCAATTGCACAGTCATTTGAACGATGAGGTGATAGATGAGAAGCTGTGATCTTGCTGAAGGCTTCGGTGAGGTCGCTGTAGTCGTGGGGTAAACCTTGAATTTCAGGGACCTGTTCGCTTATGGTTACTGCACGTATGGACAGAGGCTTGACGTGACTCAGACATGATCCCGACAGGTTGTACTCCACTGTAGAATGTGTTCGTCCTCCCATGAGATGTGTGGATTGTGTTTGCGTAGCCAGGGCAGACCCAGAATGGATAATGTAAAACAATCATTTCTTTATGTAATACTTGGACGTGTAGACTGCATTTCAAGAATGAATGAAATGTAGAGTGCAAATGTAGAGTGCAAATCAAGACTTCACAGTGATAAGATGTGTGCGGCGTGTTTAAATAGTGTGATGTTAATGCATGGCAGGTGTAGGTGCAATCAGTCCCAGTTATGAGGGCTTATGGGAAATGGAGTCCGAAACAGTCAATATTCTAGTGAGGGCTCCCTCTGCTGGTCCGGAGGATGCGGAGAGAGAGCCTCACCTGTAACAAGAGGGGACACACAAAGCGTGGCTCACCCTTCTTTCCCCTGTTGAACTAATCATTTGCATAATCTAAAGCACATTCAAAGCAATGTCTTTAATGTTTTATCAATGTTTTATCTCACTTCCCAAACCACCACCAGAACACCTTTGACAATGTTTTAAACAAATAAAAGTCCAAACGAGATGGAAAAAGAACTGTAATGCACATATTCACTTGTATATTAACAGCTGAATTTGTGTAAGCCTTACAAATAGCTCATATAGCTGAGCTCATAGCTCAGAATATTTAATTTCTCTGTTTGTCTAGCAGGTCATTTTGAGTATAGGCTAACTTTGTTTGTAGAGTGGCTATGCCATTTCTACATATTCTAGCCCTTAACTGAAAATTATCATAAACAAATCAGCCAGCTCATTTTGAGTTCATGAAACAAATCTTTGTTCTGTGTTCTTGTGCAAGGGATATTTTGTCTGTGGCCTGGTTTGGTTGTACAGGCCAATTTATTGCTAAGATGGAAAGAAAGCATTATTGTTGAAGCACCTTTTAGGCCTGGCTCACTGGTTCAGCGGTCATATTAGCCGTTTTTATTTAATTTTAATACCAGTGGCAGGTGGTTGGAAAATCATGTAAATAACCAATGCAGATACGTTGGATGGGTTTATTATAAGCGAGATGCTCGCGTTCAGTCTATACAGAGTATTAGCTACTTGCTTACTCTCATAAAACATATCAAAATAACTAAAAGTATTCTTAATATGTAGGACATTTAAGCATGCCATCACAAGCCAAGTGCATGATGACTAACACCTGTCTCTAATTCCAGTAACTCTCCTGCACCCCATCTGCCATCACTCATCACCACCAGCAGTCACCACACTGCACCTCATTCAGCACTCCCTACAAAAAATAACTTCCATGTCTGGTCTGGTCTCGGCAAGACAATACAGACTCTACCTTGTGCCACTTACCCTTTTACCCTACCTTCCCTGGCCATCCCATCCCATCCGATCCTGATTCCTGTCTTCTCCTATGTCTATTCCCCGATCTTCCTGGAACACCTCAGCAACCTTCCTCAGCTCTGCCCCCCATCCATCTGCAAATTTATCAGAATATTACCCATCTTCAGCCTAAGTCACCTCTTTCAAAACAAAAAACCTACTAGATGACTGTTTACACCTTACCTGCATCAATCAGTTATTCCTCCATTGTGTATTTACAAACTGCAAATAAACTATGTAATATATTCACTGTACCATCTGTCCTTGTCTGTGTCTGACAGAATCGTTAAAGGGCAAATTTATTTTTTAAGTTCAGTCAGGTGCTCAATAGAGTCACAGTAACTACAAACTTCACCTTTAAACAGTATACGTTGCGTCGGCTTAGGGCAAAAAAAAAAAGAGACTGATCTAAGTCAAAGTCAACAAAAAAGGAACACCAAGGGCAGTTGACAATGTTAAATGTATGCCCAAAGTATTTTTTAAATGAATATATTTTTATGCCCAACTTAATTTTAATTACGAATTAGCACAATATAATAAATATTTGTATCCTAGTTGTAAATAACTAAAATATAATTTATAGGATAAGTATTCTAAATATAAAAATTCTTTAAAGAAACAAGTTTGAAATAATGCAAAAACATAACAGACTATCGATTTATACAACCTCTGATAGTTTACATTAGGTCTTCTTACAGTAGGTCTGTCGTTAAATAGTTTTATAAGTTTTCATTAAAAAAATCAATTCCTCCATGAGAAAAATGAAATACGAAATGAAAATGGTTTTTCCAGTAATAACATTTTTCATTTGATTTAGTCGATTTAGTTTTGTTATCAAATACTATGTGATTTTCATTGATGCGAGATCTGGCAGCAAAATGCACATTTTTTCTGCTTGGGCGAGCAATTTGTGGACCAATTTCCCTGTGCATGAAATCAACAGTGATGACAATCCATAAAAGTAGCATAAGTGCAGAAAGCTGCTGTGGGATCTGAAGCGTCCGAAAACCCCCCATAACTGGAAGATTTAAAGAAAATTACCATTGTTTGGCAATAAATAATTACATTTACATATTATAGTATGAAATATACAATTACATAGTACTTACCAAAATTTTAGCATTTAAGCTTTGTGGTACACCTCAAACAAGGGGAATTTATTGTAATTTACAGTGTTAATACTAATTAGAGCGAGTCTACAATTGGTTTGTAGGTCATGCAGAGCATTGCAAAGCTTATATGGACTGCACTCCCCTGAAATTACATCCAGAGATAAAGCTGCATCTCAATAAATTAAAATGTCGTGGAAAAGTCAATTTCAATAATTCAACTCATTGTGAAACTTTAGTATTTAAATAAATTCAATGCACACAGACTGAAGTATTCGAAGTCCCTTTTGTTCTTTTAATTGTGATTATTTTGGCTCACATTTAACAAAAACCCCGAAGCCCAGGTTTTTCTTTGACAGTATCCCTTCAACTAAGCTGCATTTGTTCTGGTCTCAATTTTCTCATTTTCCTCTTGACAATACCCCATAAATTCCTCTATGGGGTTCAGTCTGGTGAGTCTGCTGGCCAGTCAAGCTCACCAACACCATGGTCATTTAAACGCAACTTTTGGTGCTTTTGGCAGTGTGGTCAGGTTGTCAAATCCGCCTAGAAAATGAAATCAGCATCTTCAAAAAGCTAGTTCAGCAGAAGGAAGAATGAAGTGTCCCAAAATTTATAGTAAGACAGGTGTGCAGTGACTTTGATTTTTCAAAAAACACAATGGACCAGACAGCAGCATATGATATCACACCGCCAAATCATCACAGACCTGTGGAACACTGGACTTTCAAGCAACTTGGGCTATTGAGGAACTTGGTTTCCAAATGAAAATACAAAACTTGCTCTCATCTGAAAAAGGAGGACTTTGGACCACTGAGTAGACAGTCCCAGTTTTTCTTCTCCTTAGCCCAGGTAACGGGTTAACTTTGGATTTCCTCTGTGGTTCAATGAGTGGCTTAACAAGAGGGATATCGACAACTGTGGCCCAATTCTTTATGCTTAGTCCATTCCTTGTGAAGTTACAACCCCAAAATGCTTGAATCGATTTTCTTGAGCAATCCCTTATCAGGCTGCGGTTTCTCTCGGTTGAGTTATGCATTTAGAGACCCTTTTGGAGGCTCGGGACACCTTTGGCAGGTGTTTTGAGCTGATTAGCTTGATTGGCATGTCACCATATTCTAATTTGTTGAGATAGTGAATTGGTGGTGTTTTTGTTAAATGTGACAAAATCTATCAACAATTAAAAGAACTAAAGACTTAAACTACTTCAGTTACTGTGTGCATTGAATTTTATTTAATACACAAGTTTTCCCAATTTGAGTTGAATTACTGAAATGAAGTGACTTTTCCCATGTCATTTATTGAGATGCACCTGTATATTTTTTAATTGTTATGGGTGAGTTTGAGTGGACCACAAAGAGTTAATGTTTTCTATGATGTGTTTTTGTTGTGCTTTCTGTTTTTTCCTCTCTGGTTTCCCTTTGGCTCCCTTCCACTCAATTCATCAGGCAGGTAGCTGATTACCCGCCCAGGTGTTGGATTGCGCACAGGGTCTCGGGATGGGTTTTGGGACTGGTGTCTGCACTCTACTTAGCAGTCTAGAGTGAGGCAGCAATAAAAGAAGAGAAGAAGAAAACTGCTTTGTCTAGAAGCTTGAAAACTTTCCCCCTGAGATCTTTGCTCCAGAAGCACTGTCTATCCATCTGCCCAGCCTGTAGCGCAGTTTTACCATTCTTGAGCGTGTTGAGTGAATCGTAAACACCTCGTGATTTGGGCCATGGTCTTCACATGCTCAGCAGTTGTGGTCTGTCACTAGCTACAATGATCAACGACTTCAAAAGACATGTTGAGAATAAGAAATTATGTAAACCAAGCTCTACACAGATATAGTAGTAGCATGAAGCATTGAAATGCGAGGCATCACAACTGATCCCGTCTATCAGTGGATATATTATGGAATCTGCAGATAGACCGCTGCTTTCAAATGCTTCCTCCGCATTATTTAAATTTCAGATTATCGACTTGGGTTACCTGGGGCACCAGTTGCTGTGATCATACCGTGAAATTGACTGGTGGCCTTTTGTGTCCCCTAAGTAAAATAATCAGACATAGAATTACTGTAAGCAACAGATATATTTTGTGATTTAGAAAACACAATACCGTAGTGATTGTTTTATCAATATTACACTATAGTAAAGTCAATTTAAATATTATTTTAAAGAATTAAAATATTGGCTTTTATTCTGATTAAGAATAAGTTTTTGGTCTGTCCCCTGCTATGATTATTCCTTTTTCAAAAGGACTTTTAAATTAGAATGCAAAATATACAAAAAATAACATTTGGCGAATAGTTTTCTAGGAGATAGTCTTTATTGTCAATAATGTTTTAATAGAAGTATACTTTATAGATACTGTATTTAAGTCTTTGGTATCTTATAATTGCAATGTGAGCCAAAAATCATCCACAGATAAAAAGCACTCAAATACTTTAAAACTCCTTCAGAGTCTGTGTCGCACTGAATTTATGTAATACTCAAGTTTTCACAATTTTGAGTTGATTACTGGAAATAAATGAAGTTTTTCCACAACATTCTAAATTTTATTGAGATCACCTGTATATACACTTTAAAAAAAAAGAGGAAAAAAAGGACATGTTCATCTTAAGTTTCAATCACAGTACATGAACCAGAGGTAAGTATAATTCTTTATATTTACAGGATCGTAATTTAAGCAGTAATCACAGCCGTGAAACAGGTGAGATCAGAGAACAGTCTATTGTAGGAGTTTGATGAGACTTATCTTCTTTTGAGAACTGAGAAGTTTCTTCTGTTTTTTTAGATGTACAGGACTGAGATTGCAGACGGGGATGCCGGACAGGGCAGAACAGTAACTGTGCGGGTTCACAGGTAAGTGCCAGCGGGTGAGTCTGTGTGTCATTGATTGACCTTACGGCGTGGGGGCGATTAGAACTGAATGTGGAGTGAAGCATTATAAGTGCATTGGGTAATGGATGACCAGGTGTTTAGAATTCCGGTGATAGAGAACGTGTAAAAGTGGAGCTGGTGATGACGCAGTGCGGGATGTGGTGACTGGCTCTGTGAATCCAAGAACACATGGATTGGGGTAGACCGGTAGTGGTTTGTCTTAGAGAATTCTGACGTACTCCCGCCCATGGTAAATACCTGCTCCAGCTGTTCTGGTTCTGATGCCGCAGTGTGAACCGCAGGAACCTCACGATTTTCATTGGATCTTCCGCTCAGTCCTTGCCATTGGTCTGCGGGTGATATCCAGACGACAAGCTGACTGTTACTCCAAGAGAGCTTGAAGAAGGACTACCATACTCGGAGATAAATTGAGGGTCCTCGTTCTGAAACTATAGCTTCTGGTAACCCGTAATTGACGTGTAAAGACATGCTGGAAAAGGGCTTCTGCTGCTTTCATGTGGTAGGTTAACCCTTTAAGAGGATGAGTTTACAACTTTTGGAAAATTCCGATCCACGATGACAAAGATACAGGTATGGGATTCGTATGGTGGCAGGTCAGTCATTGAAATCCACACCAACTGTGGGACCAGGGTCGTTGTGTACTGGGTGAGGGTAATAACCTGTGCCCACTGGCAGCTGTCGTGGAGTGTTGGTGATGGCACAGACTGAGCATCCCTTGCGTGATACAGGAGATGTCCTGGGTCATCGTTGGCCACGCAGTACCGCTGACGGATGATCGGAGGGTCCGCTGCTACCTGGGTGTCCAGAGCCCGTGGGATGAATGAACAGTGTCCTTGAGGGGATTGACGCATTTGGGTTGGTACAATAGAGTAACGCCCTCAGGACCCCGCCGACGGAGCAGGTTGCGGTAACGTGGCGAGACGAATCTGGTCATCGATCTCTCCATTGTATGGGTTCGACTGAACAGAGCTGAGGGAGGATCGTCTCAGGATTGAGGATCTGATTCCAGACACATGATATGCAGGAGAGGGCATCCGACTTAATATTCGTGGTCCCCTGGACGATATGTACCCACAAAGTTGAAGCGAGTGAAAGAATAAACGCCCATCTGGCTTGCCGAGTGTCGTAGGCGTTTTCCGCATCTCGGAAGGTATTCAAGGGTTTGCGATGGTTGGTTGATGCACTTCAAATTGATGTACAAGCTCCCCTCCAGGCCAGTGTCCTCCTTTCCCTTATGAGCTCCAGTTTAATCGTTAGTAGTTTCCCGGTTACCCAACATCGTTAGTTCTGCTACCGCCAGGGACAGCTTCATTTAGTAAAAAAGAAGGCACATGGCGTGGAGGCGCTGAGGACGGATCCGCTGCCGGCAGTAGTAGCACGTGCTCCTAGCTCCTTGTGACGAGGCGTCCACCTGTCCACCACGAAAGTTTGGAGCTCCGGATTGGGAATATGTAAGACAGGAGCTGAACTGTAGCGTCTTTACGGGTCATTTGAACGCCTGCCGACGTCGGGTTCCAGGACAAGGACTTGGGTCGTTTCTTCAACAGGGAAGTGAGTGGTGAGCTGGTCATTCTAAAGTTTCTGAATTGAATCGACCGATAAAAGTTCGAAAAACCTAGTAAACGTTGAAGTTCCATCACCGACTGTGGTAGTGGGCCAGTATCGTACCGCGTTCCACCTTCCTCTGGTCCATCTTGTACCCCCAAGCGGTCGATAGCGAACCCCAGGAAGTGAACAGAAGGTACATGGAACTCACATTTCTCTACTTAAGGTAGAGTTGTGGTTCGCGGAGACCGCTGGAGAAATCCTGCTGTACATGACCTGTGTTCTTCGAGAGAAGTGGAATAAATGAGAATATCGCCAAAGTAAATAATGACAAACTGATGCCAGGAATTCCTCTGAATACTCGTTACATAAATGTATTGGAATATGCTGGTGCATTGGCTAGGCCGAACGGCATCACCTGATATTCATGAATGACCAGTAGTGGGGTTAGATGAATGGCGCTGTTCATCCATTCGTCCCCTCTTGCAATCGGATTAAGTTATAAGCGATCACTCAGGTCCCTAGCTTCGAGTATAAGTTAGCCCCAGCCCCTGAATTTGCTTCCAGGGCCTGCTGGAACCAGAGAAGGTGATAGCGAAACTTACGAGAGTTTGGGAGTTTAAGCCCGGTAATCAATACATGGCCTCAAGCCCCCATCCTTTTTGCCACGAAGAGAAAAGCTTGAGGTGGACGGACGGATGTACTGCCTGCTTGTAGGGCCTCCTTGATGTAATCATCCATGGCCTTCCTTTCTGGGATGGACAAAGGGTACACCCTACCCCTTAGGTATAAACAGCCCCAGGTAGCAGGTCGTTGGCGCAGTCCCATGGCCTGTAGTTGGAGGCGAGAGGCCAACCGCTTACTGATACAATCCTCGGAACGTCTGATATGCTAGTGTATCTGGACCGGCTGGAACTCTCTGGCCTTTACAATCGAGGTGGAGTTAACTTGAACTTGTGACAAAAGTTGGGTTTGGACTGGCCGGCAGAGGATCGTGTTTCTTGACAGAGCGAAGACACGATTAAAAATCAGTCAATTCCCCCACCCTAAGGATCTCAACCTGAGTTCCAGTCCACCTATGGGATTATGCTCGGCCAACCATGGACGTTCCCATGATGAGCTCAGCGGGTTGACCCCTTCCAGCACTATGGAAACGAGATCTCTATCCTGGTGGAGGCAGCCAATGCAGAGTGTCAGGTGTGGGGTAAACAGAAAGAGTAGTGGTTGATTTTGGCCTCGGCCAAATCGGTTTTCCCAACGAGGTAACGGGAAGGCGGAGGCTGATAAACTGCTGCTGGTGCAACACAGTCTGAATATCATTGTGATATACGTATTGCTTTCTGAGTATGAAAAGTTTCCAGATCCAATGGCGTCATCATATACTACCAAGACCTGACGAATTTGAGTGATTCGCCCTGACGGAAGGCGGTGTAACAACGCTATCGTCATTCCCAGCCACTGGTCGCGAGGTCCAGATTGCGAAACCTAGTGCGTGAATCAACCCCACGGATTTGTGTCCCTGGCGGATGTTAAATAGCTGATCGTTAAACTGATGAGAATGGATGAAGTTTGACCAACACTTCCTTGAAATGATCAGTTAATGCAGAACAATGAGTTGATAATTTCAAGTCGTTGGAACCCAGAATGTTTGACCCACTGCGATTGGCTTTCCCATAGAGACGTCCGATCTCAAAAAAAGCCTACTCGTGCCCTGTCCGGATGTCAAACAAATGCGAATGGCATTTCCAAATATAGTGAAACTACAGTAAGAACCCGTTGCAGTCCTCCGTCTCACCGAGTATGTCGCTGGTTCGGCCATGGGACTTGCAGAGGCAGCTGGGACCGAAGAAGAAGGCGTTACCGGAAGCGATCGGTGAACGGCCTGAACAAGCTCACTAAACAGCTCGGCCGCTCGATCTCCGCCGGGTTCCGCTGGATTCTGCATGGTAGGTTGTTGGTCTGGTCTTCTGTCAGACACTGACATGAACCAGAGGTAAGTATAAGTTCTTTATTTAGCAGATCGTAATTAACAGAATCACATCGTGAAAACAGGTGAGTCAAACAGTTATGGAGAGTTTGATGAGACATATCTTCTTTGAGAAACTGAGAATGTTTCTTCTGTTGTAGATGTACGGACGGAGGATGGCAGACCAGAGAAGCAGCAGTGTGAACGAGGACCCAGGCGGACAAACGGGGATGCAGACAGGCAGACAGGTATAACTGGGGGGTCACAGGTAAGTCGCAGCGGGTGAGTCTGTGTGTCATTTGATTGACGTGACCAGACATAGAACTGAGTGTGGAGTGAGTAATTTAAGTTGCTGTGGGTAATGATGGACCTTGGTGTTTAGAAATTCCGGTGATAGAGAACGTGTATGGTGGAGCTGGTGATGACGCAGTGAGGGATGGGTGACTGGCTCTGTACATTTAAGTGTATGAGAAGTTCAGCCCGCAAAAATAATCTATGAAGGGGCACCACAGTTTGACAAAAGGTCCTTAAAGAACCAGTGAGTGAACAGTCATCTGATTTTTTCCAATTTCATGTAAGTGTACTTTTCTTTCAGCAATGTATCAAAAGAGAGGAGTGGAGACTTGTTTCCACTTCTTGCTAGTAAAGTTGTTAAGGTTAAATGCCTTTTGAAACTATTACTGAGAGGTTATCCATCAAAACTGACATCCCAAAAATGGCAGAAAGTCGGATCTGTCTCAAGCTCTTTGGCAATGGCATTCCTCAAGTTTTAAAATTTTTAGTCCAATTATTATTACATTTACTTTTAAAAGTAACTTTCCCCAACACTGGTTTCATTGCTATTTGAACTTGTGTGTGAACACCAGGTGTTTGACATTGCACACTTGACAAGAATACCATTCTTGTCCTGTCTCTGAGCTTTTTTGCTCCAAAAGTTATGCCCCCCCCCCCCCCCCACCCCCCCCCCTAATAAAAAGTTGTCTTGTACTTTGTATTTTTTTTTATTTCACTAAAACAAGCGCCTCATCAACATTGGCAGCTGTTGAGTTTATTTAATGTTGGTTCCGTCTTCCATTTCTTTTCAGACTGTGAAACAACTGCCCATTTCAGTGCTGTCAATTTAGGGCAAAAACTATTCAAAGCAACATGTGCCTTCTCAGTGTAACGTAAAAATCTTAATAACATTCAAGCTAATTTTTAATGCATATTATTAATAAAAAGTACATTCATATTTGAGCATGACGTGGGCCACAAATTTAATGCTGACAGCTGGATGTGGCCTGTGGACCACCTGCAGAGCACCCTGGCTTGAGCATTACTATGTTTTAATAAAGGTTAACAGAAATAAGCACAATGTCAAGGAACACCTCCTGGGTTCCCAGGAAAAACACCTCGAACCAGAGGGTTAACTTGTATTGCCTCTTTTGCATTATCAATCACGAGGGAAGACACAAATGTAATAAGATATTTTTACAATAATATAAACAAGATTGAATCATTACAAGTACATAAGACAATGTGCATTAAGTTGGATGTGGCTATGGTGGAGTTTACGTTAAACTTGTGGAAAAGTAAAATAAATATATAATTATAAAAAAGTTGTCATAAAAACTCTAATGCCACTGGCAGACAGGTCCTTAAGCTCAATTTGTAAGCGATCACATTGTAATCTCCATGGCTGGCATATTTATTGTTAGTCATGGAAGCTTCCAGATGTGAAGACTCCTCTACAGTTTGGAGCAGTTAGGGCGGGAATACATAATTTTCCATTTTCTGCTCTGTATCTGCACAGTTGAGCGGTGCGACGCCTTTGAAAGTTGTACTCTTTTGCCATGAGATGCATTTGGGTTGAATGTGTACTATCTAGTGGATCTAATTCTCAAAGTCACTCGCACATGCGTGTTGTACACGCATCGTCCGTGCAGTCACAAAAAATTCAGCTACATGTTGACGGGCTGTGCAGAAGGTCCACAGGACCCTACTGATGGAGAAAATTATGAGGAAAAAAACATGGATGGCCTAAGTTACTTACGCAAAGTTTGCAATTCATGTGAGATCCAATAAACTCGATTGCTTGGTTATAGAAAAAAAGGCCACTATTAATCCATTTTTACACGGTGTTTGCTCATAAATGTGTGTGGCAGTGAAGGTGAACACAACCAAGACACAATGATAAAATCCAACCAGCTCCCTTGACTTCACACTGCTCAGGCCCCCCCGCCCACAGCCCTGCAGTTACCATAGTTTTCCTTCTCAGGGAGTGTACAAGTCCGTCATTTTCTCCCCACTTTCAGCAGCTTTACAACAACGTTCTCGTTGGCAGTCCTGGTGTTCTGTTATTGGATTGTAGATGTGAAAATAGGAGTCTCATTTTTCCCCAACATCTGTAGCACTGAGGATGCAGTGGATTCATTTTTTGAAGATAATGTGCCCCAAAAGTATACTAAATTCATTTATGTCTGCACAAATCATTCCCACCAGTCTGCTTTGTGAAGAGTGTAATATTGCGGTAACGGATCAAAAATAAATAAACGTGAATCAAAAATTTAAAAACATGTAAAAATATTATTGCACAAACTAAAAACAATCGGTTCAAAATATAAGAAGTGTGAATAGAAAATTATAGCACATTTAAAAAAAAATTAACAAGCGCTATGAAATTTTAAAAACACATGAAAAATTATATTGCACAAATCTTTATCTCTTATTTATGTGTTCTTGTCCAAAAGTTGTTTCCTTGGTTTATTACTCTGTGCTCTCTACATTTTTATTTTGCTTCATAGTTTACTCTTTTGTACATTGTGTTGTTTTTCTCTTTACTTTATCTTTCAGTTCTGCTCTTGCTTTTCCTAATGTTGCAATTCTAAGATCATGTAAATTAGGGTGGCCTTAAGCGTCACAATTGGTCCATAGTTCTAGATTGCAATCAATAGAGGAGAGGATATGGACATCCACAATGCGAATCATGGCTATGATGCTCATTAACCCTCCACCCGGGTCCTACTCGACCGCTATGAGGCGGGGCTTCAAAAAACCGGGTCTTCAGCGTCTCTTGAGGTCAGAGGAGTGAGGTTTGCTCGCACAGCAACTACTAGCTGGCCTCCTTTACACTCACACTTATACAGGAGAAGAGAACAGTTTTTATTTGAAACTTTACAACTACAGCGTATGTCTCCTGTTCTTCACTCCTCTGTGTTCCTCTCCTGAGTTTCTGAGTGTGACGCTTACTTAGGGGCATTACTGAGGTGTGTGCATCCTTCCATCTCCACTGCATTGGCTACCACCATTCCCTGTAAGACAAAAGACTCATTATCATTATCATCATATCATTGTGCTGTTCACTTACCTGTCTCTGTCTCATACTGCAAAATAAACAATCTTTGTTGTTATATCTCCTGTGCTAGTCTGCTTCCATAAGAATAGGTAGGTTATAATAAATAAAAATATCAGTATTCTTTAAAAAAAAGGTTGAAATTTATGCAAACGGATGACTTTAACAACGGATGACAAACGCCACAGACTCGTTTAACATACACTGATTTAAGACAGTAGGACTGTCTTAAACAATTTATACGTTTTCGTAAAATAAATAAATAAATAAATAAAAATTTCCCTATGGAGAAAATGAAATGCTATGAAAATAGTTTTAGTTATGATTTTCTCCTTGTTTGATTTAGTTGTATCAAATACAATTTGATTTTCGGTGATCCAGATCTGGCAGCAACAGCTCATTTTTCTTCATGGGCAAGTGATCCGCTCACAGCTTCTCCTGTCCATTAAATCCCCCATAGGCCAGCAAACCAATGAGAACGTGGGACAATGATAACGTTCCATCGTCTCAACTGATCACAGGAACCTTGAATACTAGAGAACAGCCAAACGACTCAACCCCAGACAAGCTCGATTGTCTTTTTTTCTTCTCTCGATTCAACTTCACAGTTACTTTTCGTCCCGGATCCAAGAACATGAAAGCGGATGCCATGTCTCGACAACTGGATAGCAGTCATCTTCCTCAACTTCCCGAAACTGTCATCCCATCCAATATTGTTGTTTGCACCATCCAATGGGATATCATGACAGAAATTGAACAAGCCAACGCTCAGGCTGAAACCCCTGGAGAATGTCCACCCAATAGAGTCTTTGTCTCAGCACCACTTGGCAATCGCCTCCATGAACAGGTTCATAGTCTACTTCCTCTGGACACTCTGGAATTACGGTCACCATCCATTTACTACAGAATCGGTTTTGGTGGTCAACTCTGTTAGAGACACAACATTGTTTATTAATCTATGCCAGACTTGCAACATTCACAAATCCTCTCGTCAGTTACCCGCTGGACTTCTTCAACCTCTGCCTCTCCCACAACGCCCCTGGTCGCACATTGCCATAGACTTCTTCACCGATCTCCCTGTGTCCAACAACCACACCACTATACTCACCATCATTGACCGTTTCACCAAGGCATGCCATCTTATACCATTACCCAAACTACCAACCGCCCTTCAGACCTCCGAGCACTTGTGCAACTGGCTGTGCCATATTTACATACTACCCGAAGACATAGTATCTGACAGAGGACCACAATTTACTTCCAGACTCTGGTCAGCCTTCTTTCAAGCCCTCAACATCAATGTCAGTCTCACATCAGGCTACCACACTCAGTCCAATGGGCAGATTGAAAGACTCAACCAAGAACTCAATCGTTTCCTTAGATCATACTGCAACCAACACAGAATGATTGGGCCCACTATCTGATGTGGGCCGAATACGCCCATAATTCTCTACAAAAGGAAGCCACAGGACTGACCCTTTTTCAGTGCATCTTAGGGTATCAACTAGAGCTTAGATCGGGCCCAAAAAATTACGCCCGACCCAACCCAAGCCGAGCACGTTGTGTCCGAGCCCGGCCCGGCCCGGCCCGGCCCGACACATTAACTGCAATTATGAGCCCGAGCCTGATTTACACCCGACCTTTTTTTTTTTAATACGTGGGCCATTATTTACGTTTTTTCCCCTTCCAAATCTTCACTCGCATCCCACCTATTTTCGCAGGGGATAATAAACGTTTCTTCCTTTCGTTTGCTTATAATTAAGTCTACTAGGCTACCTATTCACATTCTTTGCTGTGGTAAAGTAGAAAAAACGTCTCGGTTACATAGGTAACCCTCGTTCCCTGAAGGAGGGAACGGAGACGTACGTCGGATGACCGACGAATAGGAATCTCGCTAGAGAGGCCAATCTACTTCGAGTGTAACTAAAACGAGCCAATGCATATTGGCATGCAATCATATGCATCAGGGCGTAAGCACGTCTTGTAGACGGTGCACTTGCCGAAGCGATGGTGTTAAGTACCTCGGAGGGTAAGTCACCAGAACCTCCGCGTCCCGTCCAGGGACCAGACATGGAGTTTCCAGAGGTCTGAACGCGGGTGCCAGAGGGTGCCCCGTCTCTCAGAAAGAAGGTCCTTCCTCAGAGGAATGGGCCAGGGAGGGGCTGTCGCGAGGAGTGAGAGTTCCGGGAACCAGGTCCGGTTGGGCCAATAGGGCGCAACTAACACGACCTGCTCCTCGTCCTCCCTGACTTTGCACAGGGTCTGTGCAAGTAGGGTCACTGAGGGAAATGCATATTTGCGGAGGCCCCGGGGCCAGCTGTGAGCCAGTGCGTTTGTCCCGAGTGTCCCCTCGGACAGAGAGTAAAACAGCTGGCAGTGAGAGGTTTCTGGAGAGGCAAACAGGTCTACCTGAGCCTCTCCGAACTCTCTCCAGATCAGCTGGACCGCCTGGGGGTGGAGTCGCCACTCTCCCGGCAGCGCAGCTTGTGAGAGCTCGTCGGCCGCACGGTTGAGCACACCGGGGATGCGAATGGCACGAAGCGACCTCAGATGCTTCTGACTCCAGAGGAGGAGATGGGGGGCGAGTTGTGACATGCGACGGGAGCGTAGACCACCTTGACGGTGTATGCAACGGTCGCAGTGTTATCCGTACGGACCAGCACATGCCTGCCCTGAAGCGGCCCCTTGAGGCGGCTCGGGGCGAGCCGTACTGCCAACAACTCGAGGCAATTGATGTGCCACTGCAGTTGGGGGCCCGTCCACACCCCTGACACTGCACCCATCTCGGGACTCGGCCGTGGAGCCAGTGCTGAAGCGGTCTCATATGAAGCAGACCGAGCGGAGTTACTGCCGCTGCGGCTGCCATATGCCCCAGGAGCCTCTGAAAAAATTTCAGTGGGACCGCCGTCCTGCCGTTGAACGTATTTAGGCAGTTCAACACCGACTGAGCACGTTCCTCTGTGAGGCGTGCCGTCTGTTCGACCGAGTCCAACTCCATACCAAGAAAAGAGATCCTCTGCACGAGGGCGAGTTTGCTCTTCTCCCAGTTGACCCGAAGACCCAGCTGGCTGAGGTGTCTGAGCACCAAATCCTTGTGTTCGCAAAACTGATCCTGCGACTGAGCAAAAATGAGCCAGTCGTCTAGATAGTTGAGGATGCGAACACCCTGTTCTCTCATGGGAACAAGGGCTCCCTCCACGACCTTCGTGAAGACGCGGGGAGACGGGGCCAGCCCAAAGGGTAAGACTCTGTACTGATATGCTCGACCTTCGAACGCAAATCACAGGAATGGGCTGTGTCGCGGAAGGATCGAGACATGAAAGTACGCGTCCTTCAGGTCGATCGCTGCAAACCAATCTCGGGGACAGATGCACTCGAACATGCGTTTCTGCAGTGAGCATTTTGAACGGTAGCTTGTGAAGGCTCCAATTCAAAACTCGCAGGTCCAAGATCGGTCGTAACCCACCGCTTTTCTTGGGTACAATGAAGTAGGGGCTGTAGAACCCCGACTTCATATCGGCTGGAGGGACCGGCTCTATCGCGTCCTTCGCCAGTAGGACCGCGATCTCCGCACGCAAGACAGGAGCATCGGCAGCTTTCACTGAAGTGAATGCCC